>OZ016503.1:33652785-34252785 GCA_963966595.1 Physocephala rufipes | reverse complement strand
AAGAGAGAAAAAAAAGGGGCGAGAAGGGCTCTTCCTTCGGATTCAATTTTGATAATTGTGTGCAACGTTTTTTTTTGCGATGGGGCTAGTACAGGTGACTTTGCATTGCGAACAACTTGTAACAGAATTGCACCGGTCCGCGGTAGATCTGCGGAAACACCATCGCAAAGGAATGAAAACGAGAGGGAAAGCAAGCGTGATGTCACTAATACTAATAAAGAAGAAAGTTCGTCTCTAGTAATGTAAAGATGTAGGAAAGGTAAACGAAAGCGAAACATAAGGTCCTTGTTACAAAATAAAGGCATCACATTCCTCTTTAGCCACTCACTCTCTACCAACATGACAAACTAGAAGCGAGAAAAGATAAGTCAAGAGTAGTATAAGCGATAGTAGCATCAAGTATAATTTGTTGTCGTTTTTGTTATTTAAAATAGAAATTAAATCCAGTTGAAGTTCTACAAATTTTGCCTAAGGCAAGTTGAACAACTTCGAATAGAATGCTTAGAAGTGGAGCGTAATTTCCAACGGCGAGACTTGCGAACAGCCTCACAACCAATGACACGGTATCAGCGCATAGTAAACGAAATGACACTGGACGTAAATGAAGGCCAGTTAGATGATAGTTGTCAAAGGAATTCAGAATCAGTTGATGAGATGACCACCAGTAGTTCTGTAGAAGCCAATCCGGAGCAACAACAAAATATGATACGCCTTCTGAGATGTTGGAATTGTCAACAGCCTGGACATACATTCATGGACTGCATGTCTTCGCAACAAAATATCTTCTGTTTTCGTTGCGGAAAACCTAACACCATTACGCCGAAATGCCCGAATTGCAAGGGAAACTTGAAAGGGAGCGCGGTATCGGCGGGGAAGCCATGCTCCAATCGGAACCCCGTGTAAGGACTCGTATGAATGAGAATGCTGATTTAATTCGTCAACAAAAGCACGTTAGTGTTAAGAATAACCGTTGTGAAACTGGAGATGATAAAAACATACGAATTTTACAGCAATTAGTTAACTTTGATCAAAGTAGCAAGACCCCTTGCCATGGAAAACCGATTGAGGAAAGAATTCGAAATTACTATGAGGTCCGCGAGCGCATATTTGATAATAATGAATATCTAGGAAAGCAGAAAGTATCCAGGAAGGTTAAAAAAGCCCGAGACCGTTATCAACAGCGTAAGCGAACAAGAAAATGTATCATGGAAGCCATAAGTAAAGCAAATAATGATGATCCGCGCGTTTATGCCGATATTCAGATAGGTGATAAGAGGTTAAGAGGACTGCTGGACACCGGTGCATCGGTGAGCTTACTAGGGAAAGGATGCCGAGAGCTGATACGAGAATTAGATATAGATGTAATTCCATATTTTTGCAATGTAAAGTCTGCCTTGGGCAATAAAAGTACTATTATTGGGAAGGTTAATTTAGAAGTAAGGTATAAGAAAGATACAAATAATCTTGTGTTTTACTTATGTCCAAGTTTAGAGCAGAGTTTGTATCTCGGTATAGATTTTTGGGATAGATTCAAGCTGGCACCAGACATAATTGGAGTAGCAGATATCAAGACCGAAACAGATTGCGCAGAGGATAAAAAACAACACAGTTTGCAGAACAAGCACATACTGTCAGATGAGCAGGAAGTGATCCTAGAAACAGTGAAGAAACAATTTTCGTGCTTCGAAAAGCAGGGCCTTGGGCGTACGTCGTTAGAGAAACATTCTATTCAACTAATGGAAGGTACCATACCAGTGAAGGAACGTCATTATCCTATGTCACCAGCAGTGCAATCAATTGTCTATGAAGAAGTGGACAAAATGTTGAGATTTGGCGTAATAGAGGAAAGTGAAAGTCCATGGAGCAATCGCGTTACGGTCGTACGTAAGCCAGGGAAAAATCGTTTCTGTCTCGATGCAAGAAAACTGAATGAAAAAACGATAAAGGATGCATATCCGTTACAGAATATCGAAGGAATCCTGAGTAGAATAGATTACACGCATTACATTAGTAGCGTCGACTTAAAGTACGCATTCTGGCAAATCGAAATGGAAGAAACAAGTAAGCCTTATACGGCGTTCACGGTGCCGGGGCGTCCGCTATATCAATTTACGGTAATGCCCTTCGGCTTATGCAATGCCGCGCAGCGCTTGTGTCGATTGATGGATAAGGTTATACCGCAGTCAATGAAATCTCATGTCTTCGTTTATCTAGACGATCTATTAATAATAGCTCCTGATTTTGAGACACACATGCTCATGCTAAGTAAAGTTGCACAATGTTTAAAAGAGGCTAACCTGACAATCGGGTTAGAAAAATCAAAATTTTGCTACAAGGAACTGAAGTATTTAGGCTTTGTGATTGGTGGTGGAGTAATGAGAACGGACCCTGATAAGGTGACAGCAATCGAGAAAATCCCTATTCCGAAATCGCAACGCCAGGTGCGCAGTTTTATAGGAACCGCTGGATGGTATCGACGGTTTATTAAAGATTTTGCAACCATCGCGGCACCTTTGAGCGATACGCTGAAGAAGAGCTCGAAATTTACTATCACTCCAGAAGCAGAAAAGGCGTTTCATGAGTTGAAGCGAGCACTTATCACAGCCCCAGTACTTACGCACGCAGATTTCAAAAAAAGATTTTTTATTCAATGCGATGCATCGGATAACGGCGTTGGCGCTGTTCTGTTTCAGGTTGATAATGATAAAAATGAAAAACCAATCGCATTCTTCTCTCAGAAGCTTAACAAACACCAGAGGAATTACAGCGTAACAGAAAAGGAATGCCTGGCAGCGGTACTGGCGATAAAAAGATTCCGTCCTTACGTGGAAATGATGCCATTCACCGTTATTACGGATCATGCTAGCCTGAAATGGCTAATGACGCTGAAGGATTTGAGCGGGCGACTAGCACGGTGGTCCTTAAAATTGCAGGCCTTTGACTTTCAAATAGAACATAGAAAGGGATCTGAAAATGTCGTAGCGGATATGCTATCTCGCTCGGTGGATCAAGTAGATCTAGTCACTGATAATCTGTTGGACTTAGATATGTCGGAATTTAGATCACCTGAGTATCTCGAATTAATCAACACGGTTAATCAAAATTCTGAACGGTTGCCAGACTTAAGAGTCGAAGGTGAAAGACTGTATAAGCGAACAAAATTTGAGGAAAATAAAGTCGAATCAGAATTAAATTGGAAATTATGGGTTCCTGAGTCTATGACTGCTAATCTGATTGCAAAAGCTCACGTACCTGAGATTACTGCTCATGGAGGCATTGCTAAAACATTAGGCAGGCTAAGACAATTCTATTATTGGCCTGGAATGACGACGCAGGTGCGAAATTTCATAAACCAATGCACCATATGCAAAGAGACCAAATCCTCGAATCGCGAACTTCGCACTGAAATAGGCCGAGAGGTAATAACCGATCGCCCATTTCAAAAACTATATATAGATTTCCTGGGAAAGTATCCTAGATCCAAGAGGGGATGTGCGTATATATTTATTGTGGTAGATCACTTCAGTAAATTTATGTTTTTGAACGCTATGAAGGAAGCAACTGCCGAAAATGTGGTCAGTTTTCTAAAGAATGAAATATTTTTCAAGTTCGGAGTACCGGAAATAATTCATACGGACAATGGCAATCAATTTGTTTCAAAAAAATTTTCTGAATTGATCAATAAATTTGGAATTAAGCATATCAAAACAGCGATATATTCCCCTCAATCAAACGCATCAGAGCGCGTTAACCAGTCTGTGTTGGCTGCCATACGAGCGTATCTTAAAGAGGATCAAAGAGATTGGGACCTATATTTACCCGAAATAGAGTGTGCATTAAGGAGCTCTATTCACACAGCAACAGGGGTAACACCTTTTTTTGCGTTGTTTGGAATGAATATGTTTACTAGTGGGGCTGACTACGTTTTGGCTCGCAAGTTGAAATCTATAAGCGAAAGTGAATTAACGGTACTTAATCGTGAAGATAGATTATCATTAATACGCGATAAAATAAAAAGCAACTTGCATACAGCGTACACAAACAGTGCCCGAAGATACAATCAACGCAAGTCCACCGTTAAATTCAAACCTGGCCAAGAAATATATAGGAGAAATTTCGCGTTAAGCGACTTTAAACGCAATATAAATTCGAAATTCTGTAGGAAGTTTTTGAAGGGACGGGTCGTAGAAGCGGTCGGAAATAATATGTATCGGCTAGAGACGTTAGACGGGAAACCTCTGGGGGTGTACAATGCAAAAGATATAAAACAATAATTGGCTGGTCTGACCAATCAAAAGTCCTTCCTAAGGCCCTTCCTTCCATCGTATTTTAACAATAATCCATCGTATTTTAACAATAATCCATTTTACTGAAAAAAAATCAATGGCACGCTACACGGTAGGAGACGAAGAACAACAAGCAAAAGAAGTTCCTCGTACGGTAAATGTTGCCTTAGTCATGAGCTTGGATGAATAAGGGTGTTCGTCTAATCGCCCGGCTAGCTCAGTTATGAATTAGGGTGTGGGCGGTTGCCTGCGTTGGGCGGATGCTGTTTCATTGCACACACACTGTCCTTGCGCTCCCTCGTCGCTCCTGATCGTGGAGCGTAGCAATTGACTGGTGAAGTAAGATCAATCGGTTGAAGCCATGGAGAGTGATAGCATCATGACGGAAGCGTAACGTCGTAGCTTTGTTTCGTGTGGCTCCTCCACTGTTGAGAGCTGTGAGGGAGTTCAAGTCCAGTGTTATGTTGTGTGGAATGAAAATGTTTTCTATATTCACCCGCATTGTTTAGGTGTCATGATGTGGTAAGGCCTAAAGTCTACAAAGTGAATAAGACTGTGGTGAATAACTATAGAAGGCAGGACAACAGATAATAGAGGGAGCTAGTGGTTTAGTGAGAGGAGCTCAAACCAAGGCAACTGATACTGACAGTGTGGCCCCGGTAATTCAACTTCGGAGAAGAAAATTTGTAGGTGATCTTGCGTGGTAGAGGGAAATGGTAAAAACGAGGTAAAGAAAGAGTTGAGGTTGTGAGAAGGATAAGAGAGTTGTATCCATATACGTAATTCGAAATATAGGGGCTGATGCAAGGTACCGAAAATGTCGGAGTTGTGTGGTTGTACAACCATAATCCTCCAAGGACCGGAAAGTTGAGGGTTTAGTGTGGCGTCGATTATGTGATACAGGGCGATGACCCGCCCCGTTATGCAAAAGAGAAGAAATTGATATTGTTGCACCTAATGCTTACCTGTCGACAGTATAGTACTTGGACGAAGATTAAGAACCGTTCTAGCACCGCGGAAAAAAAAAGTTTTTTTCTTCAAAGCAAATATGTTTAACTGTTCTTCCTTAGTCGGTAGAAAAGCCACAGACCATCCAAAATGATTTTATTCTTATTCGGTAGTGATATATGAAAGGTGGTGGTGGTAAATCGTCACGCAAAGATTTAGGTACGGGCTGCGAAGTTTCGGTAAAAAAAAAAAATTTTTTTTTAATAAATTATGGAAAAAATCTGTGGTTTCGAGAAAATGAAATTTTAAGAAAAAACGGGTAAATTTGGTTTTTTTTTTTTTTTTTGAAGTTCTAGAACAGCAAAATTGGAAGGTTAGTGTTGAAACCGATGCAAGTAGTTGGTGGGTTTTTGCCGTGTGGTCTTTTTGGTTGGTGCTGAAACAGGAAAGAAAAGTAAGTTTATCGGTTTAAAATGAAAATATATAATCTAGGGATTATAATGGAAATGTACCATTTTCTTTTGGTTACGCGGTTAGCTGGTCGGTGAGGTGGTGTTGCGAGCGGGATTGAGGTCGCTGATCTAAGTGAAAGGCGGTGTCAGCGCTGCCTACCGCGCTGAGAAAGATAAGTGTTTTTTTTTATATATATATGCCTATTGAGCTTAAGATCAGTGAGTTATTAGTTTGTGATCTTTGCGAGCTTTGCCGAGAGATGGCTCGGTAAAGCTAAGTCCTGGTGTGGCACCTTAAAAAGCAGTCTGGTACGTTAGAAGTCCTTTATGTTCTCGCCACCTCACCCCAATTTGGCTGGTACTGTTTAATAACCTCAGCTAACGCTTAGTCTGAGATAAAAGGGACTCGAGTTTCGCATAAACTATCATCAGCCCTAATTGAGTAAAAGTAAGAGTTGCTGTAATCCGGAACCAGTACAAAATTTATATTAAAGCGGCCAATTATTTCGTGTCATTTATTAAATATATACGTTGTTCTATATGTTTTATTTTGTTGTTGTACGTGCCGGCGTGTGAATGTAACGCCTGACCCTGGTACATAAAATCGGTTTCTCATTCGTTGGGGTGAATAACTTTGTGCACTTCGAGCGAGCTCATTCGAAGTTATATCTTATTTTTTTTTGCGTTTATGTGTTCTTAATCGTCGCCATTACCAAGAATGTGGTAGACCAGGGATTGGCGAATTAAGTTAATTGGTTTTATTGGACCTGCTACTTGCGTTATATACATACCTTAAATATTACATTCATTGTTAATTACTATTATAATCTATATAATGTAGTATACCCTTAAAAAAACAGATTTTTTTTGATATTTGAGAATTATTTAATGTATTCGAATAAAATGTATATTGGTGAGTTAACCGGGAAAAGAATGGCCGGCTAATTACGTTGGTTGAGTTGGTGGGCGGGTGAGCGAAGGGGGGAATGTGTAGAGCTGGAGGACCGTAGTGTGTCGTTTATTATCGAGAAATGTTTATTTTATTGTTAGCCCCTCGGCTTGACAGGAAGGGTTGAGAATCCTCCTGGAGACCAGAGCTAGTCCGGAGCTCCTGCCAAGTACGATGAACCAGGGGTCACGTAACAATATATATATATATATATATACAAAAAATATGACCTTAATAAAAAGTGAGCACTATGCAAAATCATAAAATGAAGTTCTGTAATCGCAGCCTCGATCTTGATTTTGTTCACTTTCGAAATTTTGCTTTACGATGAAAAAATAATATGAATGCGCGTAATGAAATTCTCTATGACTGTCCCAAAATGATTTTGTAGAATTACTTAGGACTTATTCGAAGGAAAGCGTTTTAAATGACTTATTTGATCGTACATCCACTCGTCTCCAACTACGACGCAGTAGTCATCAATAGTCTCATCTTTTCGTTCGCATTTCACTCTAGAATTTTTGCCCGTATGTTCTGTTCTGGACACTAGAAGGTATAAGTGTAAATTACAGCCAATTTCTTAGGTTTCTATTCGTTTATTAAATCAGTCTAATATTTACTCGACATTAATTTTTTGGGAATAATGTAGCCTCTACTTTGACTACAGTGTGAACGATACTCTGTTTAATTGCCCGAATCATTCCTTTATCATCCCTACAACATCAACATTTAAGGCCACTTCATTAAAAAATCAGTATTATAAAGGGTCCTTCTTTCCCTATGTAAACATTCCTCAAATAAAAAAATGAATAAAAGAGTATAATAATAAGTCTTTGTCGCTGTTGTTGTTTTTGCTTGATGAATTCCTATCACCAACATTGATTAAATACTACCATTCAATAACATATATGTAAATACATAATTAATATTTTGTATTAATGATAGATTACTAAAAATTAATGATAATTTTTTCAAGGAAGAAACAATTACAAAAATTAACTAATAATTTTCCCCCTCGTACATCTGCGCGTACAAATTTTAGAGAATCCTACAAGGAAAAATTTAAGAACCTCCTGTGTTGAAGGGGAGACTCAAATGCCTATTGGAAATAGGTGCAAAGAAGCAGATGGAGAGGCAAAAATAATCATAGGTTTGAAAAAAGATACATACAAAATTATATTCTGTTACTAAATAATAGAGAATTATTAGTTTCTTGCACACTAAAATTTTATAATGTATCCTTTAATTACAGTTATATATATATATATATATATATATATATATATATATATATATATATATATATATATATATATATATATATATATATATATATATATATATATATATATATATATATATATATATATATATATATATATATATATATATATATATATATATATATATATATATATATATATATATATATATATATATATATATATATATATATATATATATATATATATATATATATATATATATATATATATATATATATATATATATATATATATATATATATATATATATATATATATATATATATATATATATATATATATATATATATATATATATATATATATATATATATATATATATATATATATATATATATATATATATATATATATATATATATATATATATATATATATATATATATATATATATATATATATATATATATATATATATATATATATATATATATATATATATATATATATATATATATATATATATATATATATATATATATATATATATATATATTATATATATATATATATATATATATATATATATATATATATATATATATATATATATATATATATATATATATATATATATATATATATATATATATATATATATATATATATATATATATATATATATATATATATATATATATATATATATATATATATATATATATATATATATATATATATATATATATATATATATATATATATATATATATATATATATATATATATATATATATATATATATATATATATATATATATATATATATATATATATATATATATATATATATATATATATATATATATATATATATATATATATATATATATATATATATATATATATATATATATATATATATATATATATATATATATATATATATATATATATATATATATATATATATATATATATATATATATATATATATATATATATATATATATATATATATATATATATATATATATATATATATATATATATATATATATATATATATATATATATATATATATATATATATATATATATATATATATATATATATATATATATATATATATATATATATATATATATATATATATATATATATATATATATATATATATATATATATATATATCTTTTTATTTTTTTAAACACTATTTTTAAAAGTAACACATTGCGTGGGAGCACTTGTTTTGTAGTCGTAGATTTGCAGTAGAAGTAGTAGTAATTAGTAGTAATTAGAAGTAGTGGTATTAGTAGTAATAGTGGTAATAATTAAAATCTTGTAAATCTACAACTGCCGTTATTTTTCTCAATATATGCATGACACTAAATGGTGCACTAGAAGCACATTAACATAAAGTTATAAGTAATACTGTCAATAATTGTATTGTTTAAAAGCACACGAAAAAATACGCATGCAAAACAAAAGATAGTATTTTCCTTCATATATTATATTTCTAACTTCCAGCGTTTCAAATTTTAAAAGCAGTTCCTATATTTTCATTTTAAAATTGAATGAAAATGATAAAAGTAATATAATACTAAGAAGAAGAAATGACTGCTTTGTTAAAAAATTATTTTTTCTGTTTTTCCCGTCGAATAGGATTCAACTCTTCTATTTCTACCTCTCGCTATATCTGTTTTGTTTGTACTTTACTATAAAGGAATTGCACCAAGAGCAGTGGAACTTCGCAAAACAGGCACAATTTATATCAGAAATGTGGTCCTAAACCTAAACTTCAACAAAAAGTCTTTTAAAATCTTCGTTTTTTATTTAAAGGAAACTGTCACATACTCATGACTTCGCTGCTTTAGGAACACGTTTAAAAACACATCCTGTAAATTTCCTTCAGGTTTAATTCTGTAAGGTCATTTACTGGGTAACTGTCAATTATGATCTTCTTTTAGAAGATTTTCAGTATAAACGTCGACTAAAGACGATTTGTTGAGGGAGCAACTTGTTTCTCTTAGAGACACAAAAAGAAAACTTCTCCCAATCTTGCAGATATAATTAATAAAATTAATGCATTTTGTTATAGTTTGTTTCGCTCTTGATGCAAAAAAAGGGCTCATGGCGCTCATCATGTGACGTTCCACTGTGTATAATTTTCACTCCTCATCGCCACACTATTTCTTCGTCTTATTTCTCTGTAATTATTGTTTAATTTGGAGATGGCTTTTTTCAAATTTTAATTTTCTAACGAGTTCTACTGCAACTGATCTTTTCAACTGATCATTACTTCTCATTACTATTTCAGTGATTGTGTTCAGATTTTGACTAATCGTCAGTTAGTATTTTTTGAAATCATTCAAGTATTTTTAATATTTCCATCGAATTCTAGGCGTCGATTGGAAATCGCTTACAATTCCAGCATGCCTACCGATAACCACAGATTATTTCCCTGATAAGCGCTCCCTCCACAACGATTATGTTATTTCTGATTATACCCTACTGCCCGATGATGTTAATTTGGACTATGCAAAAAGTCGTGCTGTCTATCGTAAACCGTTAACAACTGAAGAAGTTTTCAAAGAGATTGTTTCTCAACGATTGGCTCAAGGTTTTCAGTTGATTGTTTTAGAAGATAAAAATGCTAATGCTCCATCACAAGCACCTTGTTGTGGAGGGTTAAAACAAAATCGGCAAACATCGGTTTTGAAAATAAAACCACCTACTGAAATAACGAAGGAGTATCTTTTATCAATCGGTAGAATATTTCACAAGATATCATTAAGTGGATCTGTAATAACTGTAACGGGTTATCGCCCCAGGTAAATTAAAACTGACTAAAAATTATAGAAATTAATTAATCGGTAAATTGTTTTCCTTCAGACATCCGTATCCTCCCATTAATGTTGATTATCGTTACCGTTTTCACGCTCCTCAACACGATACTTATGAAATTTCGGGAGTACATTTTACTACTGAGAAATTGGAGAATTTTAATTGGAACTATATGGATCATTATATTTGTACTAGAGGCGATATGGATTATCCACTTCTAGAGGTAAAATAATTAATTAAGAGTGAGTTAAATAACGTTGGTCAATTAAACATAAAAACGAATTAATTTCAATTAAAAATTAATCAATTAAAATTATTTAATTTCGTTCAAGAATTTAAAATATTGGCGTTATCGTATGTATATGTTGCCTAAGGAGAATCTTGCTATGAATAAGATTCTCGAACTTGGATGCCAGCGTTGTGATATCTTTGCTGACTTGGCCATTGATAATTCGAAGCAACAAATTGATGATTTCTTACGCTTCATCGAAGTTCATTTGAATAAACTAAAGCGGCATATGAATCGTAAACCACGCGTAAGGTTTTTCGTTAGGTTTTTCATATGAAATCTAATGCTTAATTTTAATTAATACAGTTTGCATTCATTATTTAATTACTGTTTCGCTCAGTTTCTTAATGTTCTTTTATATTTCTTATTATTATTATTACTATTTGTAATTACTGAGTCGTGAATGTATTTGTTATATTTATGATACTTAAGTTATATATTTTAGCATAATTTTTGCCCCTTAATTTTATTCATCTCATCCCGTTTTATACATTTTTCAATACCTTTATTCGAGATTTCATTTAATTCTCTATTTTGGACAATTTATTTGTTTCTATTATTGCTGCTTTTGCCTTTTGTACGACGTTGAATCATTTGCAGGATAGCCCCACAACCCAAAGTCATCTAACAAGACGGCGTCACAGTACGAGCATTATATCCAGGCCAGCGCCTAACCAGGTTTCAATTTTCTTCTAAAATTTCATTGATATTTTTCATTTTACTCGTAAATATTTCATACCTTTATTTTAAATTCATTAAATCAACACGCTGTTTTCACATTTTATATAAATGAGAACATATTTTTTTCTTTGTTCAAATAACAAATAACAATGCTTTGTTTAGAAATGTTAAACAAATTTTTTTCCGTTTTTAATTACTTACTATTAGATATTTCTATAATTTGTACATACTATTTATTAATAATATATAAATATATGTATGCATATATATCATATATATAGGGGCTGGGAAATTCGCCGTTTCGTGAACGCGTTGGCAGCAATCGTTTACCAGAGAAAAGACCAAGGTTTTTATCATCTAAACATAATATTGTATCTCTCTCTTTCTCTATCTCTTTCTGCTTTTGTGTGCCGTATTGGATTTTGTTTCTGTTTTTATTATTTTTTAGTTTATTTTCATAATGATCGTTTACACTATCGTTTGTTTACCTGGACAATATGATTTGGTACAAGGAAAAAATAGATAATCTGTTAAAAGCTTTCATGTAACAAATTTGTTTTAACTCACCGAGATTTTTATACAAATTAGAATTTTATTTTATTCCGATAATTCGAATACCTGTTATAAGATTGTTATAGATTTAAAGATCATTACATAAGTACTACAGACCTTCCGCTTGTTGTAATCTACATTAGATTGTTATATCATTTAACTGCAGACCAATCTGGTTTATAATCGGTTGTACTAAGAAGAAAATATCCTTGAAGGGCTTTGTAAATTTGTATAATAACTCAAAAATTGTAGAAAATTATAGTCTTGCATTTTATATTGCTATAATATCTACTTTAGCAACTTTCATTTTGACTACCATCGTTGCTGTGAAGGGACCCGTTTATTTAAAGATATTTTACTGCCTTGTATAAAGTATGCTTACCAAAGCAAAAATATATACAAGCAATAAATTTACTGTTATTGTTTTTATTGTTCCAGTAAGCAATAAATTATGCTGATTTTTTTTTTAAATTTCATAAATCTTTTTATTTTATTGTAGATTATTATAGATCTATGAAATCACTATTCTTATATATATATATATTTAATTAATTAATTATTATTACGTTTTATAGAATAGGACTGAAAAAGGGAATATTGGAAGCGACTATTTAATATAGAATTTAGTGCTAGAACCTAACAAAAAAAAAGTAGTTCATAAACGTTTGCATTCTAGCTTTTCAAGAAATATTAATTCATAATTATTCTCATATTTTTCCTTTCATACATATTGCTCTCTTTTTTCTTCATACGCATCATATACAATACACTTTGGTTTGGTTTGGTTTGCAGCATGTTTCATATAGATTTACTGAAAAACATCATTTTTATTCGCCCCAAACGAGGTTAGTAATTTCACCAAGCGCTTATAAACTTCTTTACAAACTATGCAATCCTATATATTCACTTTATTTATTTATGCTAACATTATTTAAGCTTTTAAGTGAAATTCTTTAGAAATATTTAAGCTCGCTTATCTCAAAAATTAGGAATTTGGTTTAAAAGTGCTTTTCATTAGTTTCCTCTTAATTAATTTCGTAAAATTATATAATTTCCTTGCGTGCTTGCAAAAATTAATATACATATAATCCCTTAAGAAATGTTACAATTTATTTTCTTTAATGTGATTTGTTTCTTTGTAGTAATATTCTACGTCCCAGTGTTAGTAAACTCGAACGAGGACGTATATCATCTGCAACGGATACCGCCGCTATTAGCTTAAATAGTGAACTGAATAATAAGGATGATCCGGATGATGCGTAATATTATAAATTTTAATATACATATCTAGGATGTGACAAAAGCTCATGAGTTCACAGCCGCTTTTGGAATACAATTTTATTTCTACTTTGTCGCATCCCTACCATAATATTTTACTTCTTGTCTCGAACCCAAACTCTGGAGCTTTTGTGACATTATTTGTATTGAGAGCGCCGTGTATAATAAACGATAGTAATAACTTGTATAATAATAATTCCAGATTTATTGGTGAAATTAAACTCCGGCCGAATGCAAATTTGCATGAAATATTTGATGCCATGAAACATCCGGTTACCGGTGTAGGTTTCTTTGCACCAACGCAAAGTTTACCTTCATGCACGTTTGTGTCGTTCGATGCTTTGGTATGGTTGAAAACAAGATTGGATAGTTCTAGAAATCCTTTAGATATTCTGGAGGCAATGCGAAAGTAATTGTTAAACAATTTAGTCACGCTCATAAATAATGAAATCATTCATTTTTTTTAATTTAACAGGGAGCGATTGATATGTCATGCTTCTGGTGATTGGAAGAAACCAGTTATTGCCGGTTTCTATTTATATTATATTGCAGCACAGGATAAATCACAAAAAGGTTTGTGTTTTCTTTTAATTAGTCCATAAAGGTATTCAGAAATATAATTTGTAATAAACTCAATTTTTTCTTCTCTGAAATTTCTAGACTACATCGAGCCTCTCAACGATTTAATGGCTTTCGAAAATGAATGGATGGAAATAGAAATACAAGGATGCAATAATATGTGGAATAATGAAACATCGATAATAAATATTCCAAATTTCCTAAAGGAAATTCCCGCAGCACAATCGTGGACTGATTATTGTAAAAATCGTAAAATTTATCGTCACTCGCATTTAGAAATTGATGTACAGCAAAAAAGTGATCGTATGGAATGGGGTCATGTGAAATATCATACGGTTATGCAACCAGGATATGCCTTTGAAATTGTTGTTGAATGGGTAACATCATCGGGACCAATAGTTTGGGATTTGGTACGGATGAAACTTAGAAATAGAGTATATGTATATTTTCAGGATTTTAATTCGTTTTCTTTTTAGATATACGGTTGGATACGAAAAGCTAATCAATGTGGATATCAATTAGTATCAGTACCAGCAGATCCTATGGCAGAGCCATTCACTGAAAAGTCCGATCCTTTGCGTGGCCCTATATTTATACCATTAGTAACGAACTTTTTAAAAGATGAATCAAATCTGTTTGAAGGTTAGAAGAAAAGGCATAATTTTTACATAAATTGTTCATACTCAAAACAAAAATTTCTGTTTTCTATAGAATTTCCTGAAGAAAGCAGAGGAGATCGCATGCTTCTATTTCAAGAAGCAATTCTGACACGTTTTGGTTTTTTACCTTGTGTTGTTGAGAAGAAGCTCAATTATAGCAAAGATGTAAGCATTGAGATTAAGATTTATAAAAACTAATGCTACGAACTATATAAAATAAATATATATTTGATAACAGATCATTAAGGAATATCAATACGTTCATTGTTCAGGAAATATGTTTGTTCTTATTAGGTAAGTTTTAGATATTTACAAATCTTAATACTTTTAAAGCATATAATTTAGAAATATTTAATAAATACTTATATTGCAGATGTCCTAAAAATCGTAATATTACGGAATCTCCCAATCGCCACGAAGCTAATGTTACTCGAAATGTATATGGTCACACTAATAATACGAACGTTCCGAAAAAGGTTCTATAAATTTCACTTATCCCTTGTGCTCTATAAGAATTTGAATACTAATTTTAATATTTCTATTAAACGTTTAGGTGGGATTTTTGTGGGCCTGGAATCATATGATACCTAACAAAAAATGGAAATCTTTGGTTATAACCAACTCTCCAGATAATGAATTATTTCAATTGAAAATGTTAAAAGATTTTAAGGATTTTTGTTCGAATGCTGATGAACGTTTATTAAAGTTTTGGGAGCAATCAAAGGAATTAAAACGGAAAGCTTTAGCAGTGGAACAAAATGTGACGTCGAAGTTAGTTAAATAAAACTATATATTAATTGCAAAAGATTTATTTTACATTGTAAATAAATATTTTTCTTACTGTAAAATTCATATAGTCAGTCCGAATTTCATTGCCTGCTTGCAGGCGTTTCAATTAATTTATCGCTGGTGAGTTTATCGGGTAGTAATATGTAAGCTAATTTTTTGGAGAAATCGTAAAATAATTGCAATTGGCACAAACTATTTTAATAGAGTTACTGCTTTATTCGTCATAAGCCTCACGCTCGGCAATTAATTCCTACTGTGCTTTCTGGTAAAGTTGTTCCACCGAAAATCAAAATAACTGAAGCAATGAAGATTGCTTATTTCGTTGTTAAACAACATGCTTTTCAATGCATATTATATATTACTAATGCTAAAAGTTAAAGTAAATTAAAGATTAAAGAAAGTTGCTTATCAAATGGTTCTGTCTCGGGAATCACGCTTCCACAAAGAGGCCGAATATTACTAATTATTACAGCATTTGAAATACTAATACAATTAGCCGTCGAAACATTTTTCAATGTTAATAATGTTATGTTAATTATATTAATCTGTAGTGTGGCTACATTACACTAGTGTGGCTACATTTGACAGTTTTATATTCTCTGTATCAAAGTCAAAATGACAGTCAAAATGGAAGTCAAAATGACAGGGAAATCTTTTATTTTAAATGACGGTATATTTTCCTGAAATCGGGAGGTGGGAACAGAAGAAAAAAATTGGAATTTCTGAAATCTGTCCGACAGTTCAATTGAGGAATTTATTGGGTTTAATTGACACTTCAATGTGGTGTGTGCGTGTGTGTATTTTGAAAATAAAAATAGTACGGGTTTAAATCACAAGCGGTGATCGTGGTGGAGGGCCATTGCAGACGAAGAATTATGAATTTTAAGAATGTAGGAAAAATTCAAATGAGATCACGAACTTTTAGTGCGGATCAACTTTCTCAATAACAAAATCGAGATTTATTCCAAAACGAGCATATCCTCTGTATATGTCCTAACAAAGAATTGTGAATGGAACTACAAGTATATTTTTATGTGTTTCAATAACGTACTGCTTGCTGAAGCATTACTTTGCTTTATTTCTACTATTTCAATTGCTCCTCTCTAGTTACATCGGTTTCCAATTGATGTTTATTGATGTAAACCCATGGCGCAGTTTACTTGGTAAGTATACGTTCTTGCTGCGATTGATAATTTTAACTGCTCGTAGTCATATTTCACAATCTTGTATTCATTGTAATCGTGTGTCCTCTCTCGTTTGTTTCAATTTTTCGAAGGTATCAACAGCAAGAGAAATTGCCGCAACAAAATAATATTAGTCGTGCTGAGAGCGAACATGTGCCATTGTGCTCGATAACAGACGTTCAATTACGTTTCCTATGCCCCGACGACTTGACAGAGGTTCTTGTTTTGTAAAATGCTTCTGCATCAGTTCCAAACCATTAAGACTTTAATCACTATTGTTTTCATACTCCTCCCATTCACTTTAGGTACGAACCCTTTGTCAAGATTGGTTTCCAATAGATTATCCATTATCGTGGTATGAAGATATTACCTCAAGTTCGCGATTCTTCGCTTTAGCGGCTGTATATAATTTAACAATAATTGGTTTGATTGTGGCTGAAATAAAACCATATAAATATTTAAACAAGGAGGTGGTAAAGATAATTGCTACGGATGTTTAATTATTGTCTCAGCTGAAGAAATTTGCATTCGTATAATTCTAGGATAAAGGAATTTTACCGGAATCTATGGGTCGGGATGCTGATATCGGGTACATACTATCATTAGGAGTGCATCGAAAGCATAGACGTAATGGAATTGGTTCACTATTACTAGATGCATTGGTGAATTATTTAACAACTGCTGAACATATATCAGTTAAAGCTATATTTTTGCATGTTTTAACTACAAATCAACCTGCCATTTTATTTTATGAAAAACGAAGGTTCGTCAATGTTTATATAAAAGTATATTTATGTTTATAAAAATATATTTATAAATGTTTATACTCAAAAATATATTTATTGTAATGAAAAAACACAAATTTAGTATTATATAAAAATGTATCCCAAATAATTATAAACTCTTCAATTACAGATTTCATCTTCATTCCTTTCTACCATATTATTATAATATACGAGGCAAAGGAAAGGATGGTTTTACATATGTCGCCTATATAAATGGCGGCCACCAACCATGGACTTTATTATATCCTTTTCAATTGCAATGCATATAATTATTATAGTGAACATTTTTTTCAGGATTTTTTATTTTGACATATTTATTAGTAAACACTTCCCATCTATTCTTTTGAGTGACCCATTTTTCCATCCTTTTTCTAATCCGATCAGAAGAAATTTAAAAAACTATTATCTGGCAATAGAAATTGTATGGTTTCGTTCAGTTCAATTTGGTTCAATTGGTTTTTTATTAATTACAGAAGAATACCCATATTTAATATAAATAGACGATGATGAAATTTAATGAAAATACTTTAATCGACAGACAAAATATAATGAAAATTTGAATTTACGTTTTCCTTAACTTCATTGCACAGATTACATAAAGCATTACGCATCGAAGATTCAATTGGCTGGAGGATTGGTCATCTGGATATCTGTTCGAATAAAGCAAGTTGTACGATGGATTTGTCATAAAACCGTATCACGCTTGAACTTCGTGCATTAAATAAGAACTGAATGAACATCAAACAGCATCAACTACATGTAGATAAGAAGATAAATACATAATTTACATACAAATGCATCAAAAGATATATAAATATATTTTCAGTAATATACATTCATATATTAATTGATATCGTACATACATGCATAAATATAATTCATAATTTGTACACACATTACATTACGTATGTAAAGCTTTACAACACTTATCAAAGCAATTAACTAATGCGATATGTAAAGTGTATGTATGTATGTACGTACGTAGCCAAGCACAATAAGTAGTAAAGTCATTGAACTGTAATCAGGTATTCTAGCTTGTTAGATGGTATATCTAAATTATTTCACGAAGGTATTAGAAATTCAAAGAACATACTATTTAAGAGCTATTTTATTTAATTTCAACTAATTTTTATTATATATTTTATGTATTGTCTCTGCCGCGCTTTGTTGATGTACGATATATTTTACAACCCAAAAAAATGTTACCTGTTATATTTGTAAATAGTTGTGTGTGGATTTATTTGAACAAAATGTTGAACTTTACATAAATAAATAGTACAATATTCATAGTTCTATAATAATTATAATCATCAGCAATAAATAGTTCATCAGCAATCAAAAATCATTCAGTCATATTTTAGGTTTTGCTTGTATCAAGTCTAAGGTTAACAAGTTTTGCAATCCGAACATAGTTCGGAAGCTTTCGTATCGTCTTTCCAGTTGCTTTTCAACTGCTTGACATTGCTTTATTCGGGGAAAAAAGTAAACGGAAAGATGTAACGAGACTAGATGATTCCAAGGGTAGAATAAGTACGGTAATAATCATTCGAACTGACGGCTTATAGTTTATTCCGAAGTTCTTATCATCTCATCTTTCCAGTTATCTTTTAATTGTTTGACGTAGCCACATTCGGCTAAATTTAATACAGTAAACAGCTTAAATACGTCATATAAAAGGCTTTGTATAAATTTAGTTAATCACTTTTTACTTAATAATTTCGCCAGTTGAGGAAAATGTACTTTTATTTTATAGAATGCCGAGAACTATAGAAAAATAAAGCCTAATAATGCCTATGAAATGGAAATAATGCCTAATAACCATAAATAATAACTGTAATTATAACTATAATAAACTATAAAGCGGAAATATTGTTTTTCCACGTAAATTTACCTGCCTTATCAAATGAAGCGATATATAGCGTAAATCTTATAAATCGCGTAAATCTTGTGTAAACTTTTTCTTTTCTTTAATAATTGCTATGCGAATATCAAACTTGAAAAAAAATGTACGTCAAATTATGCATACCCTGTCATGAATTTGATTTTATAGAGATGATAACAAAAGTTGCGTAAATTTGCATTGTTGATCAACATATCCGGTGGTCAAATATGCCACGCTATTGTTGAAAAAGTCATCGTATCTTCCTTATGTTTGGCTTTCGTCAAACGAAACTATAGGTAATGAGTCACGGGCGAACGTTTTTGTGGAAATTTTATGTGGTTGTGGTTTCAGAATAGAATACGTATCTGGTATCTGTGTAATTATTTACAAAACAGGCTAGTATACAAAAGTGTAGGTTTGTACATATCCATATTGCTGGAATTTTCTGGAGAAGAATTAAGTATAATTTCATAAAAATGGTTTAAAACCAGTAGATCGTATTCTAAGCTGGAATTTTATTTGTTTCTATAATCTTACAATTCCGAACCAGCTGTCTTGGACAAAGAAGCCGTTGACACGGCAACTCTAGCACCACTTTTTTGCATACGTTGCTCAATTCAATCGTTTATGGAAAATAAAAAAGGCAAAATTCTTGACTATCGTTTGTGTTCAACAATTACTGTGATTTTAGACCAATGATAGATAAAGTGGTATAATATGCGATGGTAGAGTCCATGAAGATGAAATTGCTCTCAATGGAAAAATGCCCATAGTCTCGTTAAATTAAATATTAATAGATTTTTTCTTACAATTTCGACTATTTTTAAATTATTATATTTTAACGTTTTGTTGACTTTAAATAGGCATCCAAATATGATAATGTTATTAAAATATATTGTACAAAAATATTGACAATGTAAAATAAGGATAAAGAATTAACATAATTGCAACACATATTTTGTGACGTATATAACTGTCAAACTAAGGTAGTGCAATAAAATAATCAGGTGTTTGAATTGACCGGCCAGTGACAGTAATTCGCTCAACGGGAACGTGTTGTTGGACTAAACGTTGTCGAAGAGCTGTCGAATATCCGCGAATTCGCGCAACTTCTTTTCACTCCATTGATGAACTAACCTGCGATATATTACGGGATCGTGCGGAATTTTTTTTTAATCGGCATTGGCTTTTCAATTGTAGTATATGAATTCGTATAATCTAGCTTGCCATTGAGTGCAGACCAAATAAAGTGAACAAAAGATAAAAAGTGCTAGTGTTGTTGTTTTTCCTTTTGGCAAAATGAAGCTGACATTACCAATTCTATGCTGTATTGTGTTGGGGGTCTGTTCACGTTCGGTTTATGCATTGTGGGGTAAGAAACTACATAAGATAGAACACTTTGTTATTTTAAAACCACTTATTATCTATATTTAAGTGCATAAAAATTCGTTGATTATGGCTGGCCGTTGCTTTTGTAAATTCATAAAAACAACAACACTACTTTGAACTTAACCCTTGCTTTGACCTTTCCTCTATCGTACTTTCATTTATTTATCCACATATATATATTCTAATGTATATATATGTATATCCATTCTTGTTCCACCTTGTTCTCGTCTTATTCATTTTAATAGGTTAAATTTGATTACATAAGTCTTTATAAGTTAAATCCAATAGATAAGAACTCTATAAATGGCAATACAAAATGCGGTTAATACAACATCTTACTAAAGGGCAGGATGAGGGACGGTAGTTGTGATAAGAATTTTACTATTTCTAAGAATGTAATAAATTTTGTGATCCTTTTGTCAAAGTTGGCAAAATTTAATATTATTCAAATAGAATGTTGAGTTTCGAAGAATTTACAGTTATAGAATTAAGAATAATTAAGATTCATTTATCATTAGAGATTCCTTTTTTCGCCTGACGTTTTACTATTTCTCTCGTTTTAATTGCTCGAGTGTCCATTCATTACCGGCTCTATTTTCGTCACGTACGCACTTCCTTCACATAGCACGTCTTTGCCACTCTCCGGTCATCTCATTCCATTGTGAAAGTCAATAGATTACGATATGTCGATACGCAACACGGTAGCCATCTTATTCCAATCATAGAATTCGAGATTGTTTTTAGAACAAGCTATAAAATGATATTAAGCATTTTGTTAAGTTCTGTTCGTTGTATTTAGTGTGCAGGTATGTATGTACTTAATACTTCTTTTTAAAATATATACAATTGAAAATCCTATACGTGCACACTGACAATGAATTAAACTAGATTTTGTAAATTTTTAGAAAGTTTTATAAAGTTGCTTTCAACTCTGTTCGTATTAAATTTTGAAACTGATTTTAAACTAAGCTTCCGATGAGCTGGATATTTTAAATCTTAACCTTGACTCAGAAATAGATAACAATACAATACTAATAGGCATAACTCAACAAATCATGCCTTCTTTAAGACAAAATATTTGGACTCGTTTTCGAAAGAAAACATAAAAATATTCTTCTTGTTCGGTACGAATTGAAATCGTTTTTAAACTAACTTCCTGATGAGTCAGAAGTTCGAACCATAACTCAGATATGGAGGTCAATGCAATGTAGCATTAACTAGTTTTGAGAAATTGATTTCAACTATCGATAGTTAGTTACTGAATGATATTAACTGTCGAATGAATTTTCTCATTCATTCATTCATTCACTCGACCTATTCGATTTCAATTTATGCGGTTAAAACCTAATCAGCTAACTCGTTGCTCTTGGTTGATTTATTGGGCATCGGACTTTATTTACTGAACGATTTCTGAATTACTAAGAACTAGCGAATGGTTGAATTATTCGATAGTTTCTGGTAATTACTAATTCTGGCAAGCATATTCACTTGCTGAATGATTTATGAGTTACTAAAATCTAACGAATAAATGAATAATAACGAACTATCGAATAGCTCGATAGTTTTTATTCGATAGTTCCTAACACTAGCATTAACCAACTGGCCACGTCCACGAGGGACGAGGACGTTAGTTAATCTTTCCAAACGTTCGCTACAAATACAAATTTTTAATTTTATTTTATATCAACAGACAGATTTTCGGAAATATTTTTGGTAAAAACTAAATTGGACAATAAATTTGGTAAGACGGGAAATAGTTGTAAAGTCGAAGCCTGTAATAAATTTGCATAGTTAAGTTTAACTTTATTTAAACTTCGACAATTATAATTTTTACTTTATATATTACAGCTACATAACGTAAAAACTAAATTGAAACGAATCTTCGGTTTGCTGTTTGGAAATTCGTTGTTGTTTATCAGCAAAGAACGAAAATTGATAAAAATTATTTGGCGAAAGTTAAAAGCAAAACGAAATTTCGTTTTTATGTTATCTAAGTATGAATATGTTCGGTTTTATGATCGCGATAATTGTTTAATTGGCGTACAAACGTTTATTGGTCTTTTCTTTTTTTTTTTTTTGCAAAAAAAATGCCCTTGAAGTATTTACGTGTTGAAATAATAGATTGATATTTCTTATTGTTGTTTCACATGCTTCTTCTGTCAGAACCAGATACTGTGATTGCCAAAATGTGAATATTCGAGTCGGTGTACCCACAATGTGATAATCACGGGATTAATCGTTTGTTTCATAATTCTAAACATTTCGCTGCCGAAAATATCTAACCATTAATATTGATGACGATTTGTTAAAAAAGATAAAAAGCAAAATGTATGAATGACATAAAGTAAAATCGCAACAACAGGGATCTTTCCTCAATTCATTCATTGTAATTAATGTTCGATAGATATTCTACAATTAACCCAAACATTCTATCGACTCTGGAAGAAAATCGGGATTGGCTTCGAAAATCTAATAATCAGCCACCTCGCTTAGCCCTTCCGCTATGCTAGAAAGATAACTTTTGTATTCTTATCGCCTATGCACGATATTCATGGGTAATTCCAAGACACAATCCGTGAAGCTATCATTGATAAACGAATTGTTTCGTTCATGCTACGAATTTGTTTCGTTCATATTAAAAATAACCCTTACTCTATTCCTCTCTTACAAATGATTATTTCCTGTCGCGCTTTTTTCTCTCTTTGGGTAGTGGCTAAATCAACTTTAGAATCGTTTGTTAAAATTCTACATGTGATCAATCACACAAATTGTTCTTATCGACATGCTCGTTTCTAGACATCAACTTATGGTAATGACTTGCCGAAATAAGTGTCTGCGTGATTACGCTCGTGCGTTTTATCTGAGAGATAAACATCACAACTGAAAATTTCCACCTCTTGAATGTCACAACATTGACTCTTATTATTAATATCCTTCATGTGTCCTCTATTCATTTTTAAAGAAATAAAATTAAAATATGCGCATGCGTTTTTGGCATATCAGCGCAAATTGTTAACATATACAAGAGATCAGCTGTGACAAATAGTTTTAGATGTAAACGGTACGATTATGGTATGGGAAGGGTTTGAGAACCACTGCAGTTTTAATAAACAACCTTATTAAATCTGTTTTAGACGGGACTTTTTCGTTAACTTATTTATTTGTTTTGATAATTCTTTTTAATTAATTTATTCAAACATTAGTAGCAGCTTTTTCATGGTATATTTATTAGAGATATCTGCATCGTAGAGAATAATTATTAGTTTCTTAATGATTTTAAATATAATTATTATTATTTACGACATAGTGACGAGACATACAATTCAGAACAGGTTTGACTTTTATGTAAAGTTTCCTGCAAATCGGAAGTGATATCTCCAAAAATTAAATTGTTCAATTAGTTAAAATTTTCTTTTAAATTGTTTTTCTTTCTAAAATATACATTCCATGGAAGTTGCAGTAAATTTCGAAAGTATATAAATCTCGATGTTGTTTCCGTGTTTGCGATTTTAATTGATATTTATATATATTTATATAGGGAGAAATGATCTCTGATTGTGCCTTACTAATTACGATTCATAAATTAAGTATCATTAGTTTCTTGCTTTATACATATTGATCGAAAACGAAAGTAAAATTGAATGTAGAGACTTGTGTTCGGATGGACCATTCGTTTTGAAAGCGTATAAGTCATCCACCAGTTGCGAAATATCAATTATGGCAAGAAATTTTTTAATTATATTTATAATATATAATTTTTATTTATAATATTATATTTTATTTACAATATATACTTTTTAATTGAAGTTGTTTGAGATTAAAAATTTGTGTGATGGTAATCATTAATTATTTCACCTTTAAAAAATATTAAATATTAAACGAACTTTGAGATTATTAATATTTTCTTGTGTTTATATTTTATTTTTAATTTTATTATTTTATTTTGCTTTTTATACAAAGAAATTCCCTTCAATTCCAAACGTTTAAGTCGATAAGAAATTTTTAATCATTAAAAAATCGTCAATAATTAATTGTGTAGTATGATTTATTTAAAACATCAATTAACAGCAACCTCAAATTTCTTGTATGGTTATGTGTGTAAGGTGAATATATTTACTAAACAAATTTCGAATATCTTAAATTACCCATTAAAAGGTTGTTGTTGTTTTTTTTGTTGCTAAACCTGTTGCAATTCGATAATTTTTTAATTTGTCGTTAAAAATGCCTGGCTCATTTACTTTGGGATATATTTATGTGTATAAATGTGTGCGTTTATATATATGTTTTTGCTTACCTACAGACGTAAAGCTTGGATGATATAGCTTACGAATACAGATCTATTACTTATTGACACTTTCAGAGATTTTTAGATATTTAATTACTTCTAACGAGCAAGACTGAACCTAATTGTTTTAGAACTAATATATTAACTAATATTATACAATCGATTTTTTATAAATTCTATTTTACATTCCTCTCTATAGTCGTTAAAATTCACTTAATAAAAATATTAATATTATAATTAACCTTAGATATATTTAGAAATATGAAAATTTTTTTATAATTGATAACAATTTCTAAAAATGGCAGTTCTTTTTGTGCAAGTAATTAGGCTTTTTCTCATTAAAAGAGTCATCGGGAATTTTTGTTATTGACATAAAAAAATGCTATCGTATTTGAAATCTGCTTTGACATAATCAGTCTGTGTGACATTTTAAATTTAAATGTGTAAATAAAAAATTATTTTTTATTTTTTTTATAAATAATCAGAAAAGAAATTATTGATAAGAATTTATAATTAAAAATTAAATTCAGAAATTTTACATTAATTTGCATGACGGGCTTTCAATTTATACTATGTATCGTTATGAAAAGAAATGTGTATGTAATTTATATTAGTTTTTATAATATTTTCTTTATTTTTCGATACACCGACGGGTAATTTACGGTATTTTTACCGTATTTACTTTATGATAACCTGTAACGCTTACATATCGATTGAATATCGATTGTAGATTACGTAACCTATAAATTAATTTTTATAAAATTTTTAATGCATAGACCAAACAATATTCTGTATACAATATATGTGACATATATTCTTAAATAAATGCAATGCCTTCAATTTATAGAAAATGAAATAAAATATCTTTGGAAAACAAGTAAGATATCTTTACTTCGGCCTGGCCGAAGCTCTACACCCTATTCTTGAGAGTATAATTTTTCTAAATCTTATTTTTAAAGCTAAGGTATTAGCTCTGAATGCTGAGGTATTGAGCTATTACCACAGATAAATACTTATTAATTTTAAAATGTTGGTTCGATTTCGTTCGCTTTCGATAAAGAACATCGTAGAATCATCATCTTGGAATACTGATACATGACAGTATTATGACAATACATAACACTATTCGTCTTAATCATACCGTTTCAAAGTGAGCGGCTTCTCCACATTTAGGAATTTGTTATAACGGAAATACTTTATCCGGAAAAGTAGTTGCAACTTCAGAATTAGACGAAGATCTGAGAAATTGAAGTATAAACACGATTTTGTCAATTTTCAAACGGCTTATGATGGCAAAAAATATTCGTATAAAATTTCACGTCGTTTGCCTGTAATCATGATTTCCGTAGACACAGACAGACAGACAGACAGACAGACAGGTGAACGGACATGGCTAAGTCGACTCAGGTGGTTGATTCTGAGCGTGATTATAAATATTTTTTATATGTACAACCTCTCATTTTGACGCGTTACCAACTGAAGAAGTAAGTGAATATATTCTACCCCTTTAGGTGTAGGGTTTAATGATCATTGATCGACTGATCGTCAATTAACGAAAGCAATTGGAAAGTTAATTTAATGATAATATGAAACTTTTTTCTTATAAAATATATTCTTTTATTGAAAATATTTCCATTTCTTTTGATTATTTTGCAATGGCTTCGGAATTAGAATTCGATGAGTAGAAATAATTTTTTTCTATTCAGCAAAAATTGAAGAAAAAGGAACTGGAGCAAGAAAAAGGAGTTAAGGAATTTTAATATTAAATTTTGCTTAGAGCAACATTTTTTATCAGAATTTTATAACGTACACACAAGTATTTGTGTGAATTTATTGTGTTTGCTTTATTAGCATGTTTTAGGCGTCAGGTGTCACGTTACCAATTTTAGCAAAATATTTATTTGTGTTTGACGTATTATTTTGATTACGCCTTTGATTTGCACACGGAACGCCCTACGGATTGTTTCAGTACTTTGCTGTGATTTTACTCTACAAGAGAGAATTCGATAGAGTCAGGACAGAGAAGGAAGGGAAGAAAGAGGCTACAAAGTCTTCCAATTATTACCTTAAACTGAACCATAGCAGATAAATGCAATTGGAATTGAGTGATACCGCCAAGTCTAGCGTTTAGGAAGGTGATAGCTGTGTGCATAGCCTTATCAGCTCAGGCTAGAGACGATACTGCATCGAGTGTCAAAAAATTTCAACAAACAATGAAATACATTTGCCACCATCGAAATTAAAAATTAGCCAGACCCCAAGATGCAAATCGTAGTATCGAAACACCGCTGCAAAGAGAGATCTTATGTTCGCTTGCTCCCCTTAAGAACCCCCCTTAAGAACTGCAGTTTTGACAGCTGAAATTTTCAATTGCATCTAGTCACTGTGATTTTGTTTCAGCCGTATTATCTGCAATATCTGTCAATCCAACTTTCTGATAGTTTTCTTTAGGATTTATGTAAATGTAGTATGAAAAAAAATAAAATACAATTTATAAAAATGTTTATATATATTAAATTATATAAAAAACATTTTAGAATATTTATAAATATATATAATTTTAAACAGATTTCGCCATTACTACTAAAACAAAAATTCTCTTCTGCGACGATCAATGGCGAGAAATTACTTCATCAGCTCATCAATTCAATCAATTATCAGCCGTTACCTTCGACGAAACGGAAGAAATCATATATTTCAATGATCGAATGCATAAAAATGGTAGTATTTTCTCACTTAAGTTACCCGTAGCGCCGGATGATCCGCATATTATTGAAAATATTGTACAGCGCACCCAACAAGAATTGGTTGGTGGCATAGCTTATGATCCACTTAATCGCAATCTATTCTGGACAGATGCCCAAAATAAAAAAATATATTTCCAATTAATCGATTCACAATCTCCGATTAAGCGAAATCCAAGTGTACTCTTAGATATGGCTAATGAGGACAGCTTACCTGATGGTCTTGCCATTGATATTTGTCGCCGGAAATTATATTGGACGAATTCCAATTTCAAAAACGCCACCATAGAACGAATCGAATTGGACGGGAAAGATCGTGAGGTTATTGTAAATACGGGTCTATATCTTCCACATGGCATTATTATCGATCAGTTATCTCATCGTCTGTATTGGGTGGTTGATCAACAAGGTTCGCACTTTACCGTGGAAAGTTCAAATTTGGATGGTACTGATCGTCAGGTGATCGTTAAAGGTCTTAACAATGTTCCTTTTAGTTTGGCTGTGACGAAGGATACGATCTTTTGGACAGATCTAACGCATAATGCAATCTGGAGTCATACGAAATTCATAAAAATAAATAGCAATGAAACACTCGATTACGATTTAAATAAGTCGCCGAAGAAAATTATAAGCTTCAACGATCAACCACGTGGTATGGTTGCGCGCACGCGTTTCCTACGAGTGTTACAAAATGACCCACAATGCGCGGTGGTTGTAAAGAAAATTACGAAGCGTTTGCTAACGCCAAAACCAACAACTAATACGGAGGATGCCCGTGTCATGAAATTGAAACAGGAACGATGTTTGAATGGCGGCAAATATATCGACACTACTGAAATGTGTACCTGTCCAATTGGTTATGATGGTGCTCGTTGCGAAATTAGCGAGTGCCACAATTTTTGTGTGCACGGTACGTGCACTATGGATATCTCTGGTTTTCCAAAATGCACGTGCCAACAGGGCTTCTATGGCGAACGCTGCCAATCGTACAAATGTAACGATTACTGTTTGAACGGCGGTATCTGTAAAATAGTTGATGGTATTGATGAACCGAGTTGTGAGTGTACAGACGATTTTGCTGGCATACGATGCGAACAGAATTCTACAAATATTTGCGCACTATTTTGCATGGTCCTGAATCACGAGCCGGAGACCTATGTGCCATTCGGATGTCATGACATGTATGTATTTGTTTATATAAATGATTTTACTCTGACTTTTCGACGAGATACTTTCAAAACCTTCATTAAATTGCACAAACCACGAAAATAATTACCTCTTTTATAGTTGTGAAGAACTTGCCACACAAAGTGAAGACGGTACCATTACCTATGCCATTCCTAAATACCAACATCTGGAGGTGTGTCACAACAGCAATACCTGGAATATGACAATCGTAGTAGTCGTCTGTGGTGTAGTGATAAGTCTAAGTCTGATTTTGCTGATAGTGCATGGTTTAAGACGATTTTATAAACCAGCACGTCCACGAATTAAGAAAACATTTGTAGTAAAGAAACAGGCTGGCGGTGATACGCCACTAACAAATCGTTCCACTATGGCCACTGAACAATGCGAAATAACTATTGAAAATTGTTGTAATATGAATATATGTGACACGGTGAGACGATTTGCTTTTGTAGTATTATTTATGGGTACTAATTATTTATTAATTTCTCTTTTTATTCAGCCTTGTTTTGATCCAAAATTATTACAAAAGAATATGGCACGTGAATCGAACAAAGATGATAAAAAAATTTTAATACATAGCATGGAAGATGAACTCTACTGAGTGGGTTGTGATAAGAATATACCAAATTTATTTTATAATTTTATTATGAAAAGAGTTTGCAGTTCAATTTTTGGAAACAAAGTAGAACTCAACCAAAATCATCGTGCACAAGAGGCCTTCGACTGAACCCGGTATATTTATGAATTATATAAATCAAATTTATATAATTCTATATTCCATAAGAGTTATATAAATCACTCCATGGCTTAGTTATATAATTTTTAGGATTCCAAACATTTTTTAGAATTTAATTATATTTGGTTAATATGTCTTAAACAAAAGAGAATTTTTATCCGCAGAACAAAAAAAGCTTTACGTGCGCTTTCCAAGATTCGTATTGTTTCGCCTCATCTCATCCTTCCAGTTATTTTGAACTATTTGACATAGTTATTCCTGGCGAAGTATCCATCATAGCTGTCCCATACTGTTGTTGAAAGGAAAAATAATACGAGACGAGATGATGTAAATCTTGGAATTTAGTTTTATGTATTTCATAATTACAAGAAAATTAATATATGTTTTTAAATGGATAGCAGTACAAGAATACTTAACATTATGCTTGGCGAAGAAACAATTTTTTTTGGCGGCCCCGAGAAACAAACTTATAAGATTTGTACTTAAAAATAATACATTGATGGTTCAATCAAAGTTCAGTCATAAAAAAACTAATTTATTGCATCGTAATCAAACCGATTTTATTCTATTTAATTTAATTTTTTTATTTTTGATTATCGTCAAAACTAACAATAGCTGAATGTTTATTTTATTTTATAATATTTACTCTAAAGTTCCTCTTCGGGTAGTTAGATTGATTATGTAATAACATTATGCAAAAAAAAAGTGGTAGAAATATAATGCTTGAAATTTATAATTTCCTATATTTTTTGTTGAAATCGAAGCGAAACGAACACTTCGATTTCGTTTGCAAATTATTTCAATTTGAAACTGTTGAACTGCCACTAGGAGTTTTCTGTCCTAATCGACGCATTTGGCGACAGCTCCAGAATTTTTAAATAATGCCATTAATTTTTAGTATCACGGAAAATATCTTTAAAATCTGTTCATAGAACAACTTCAACACTAAAGTTGTTCCATTGACCGGTACGTTAATGATTTATGTGAAAACAAAGATCCATATATCTGAAAATAATATTGTCTTATAGGTTCAAATTTTTGGCAGGTTTGATTTATTTCGTTATTCTAAATTGTTAATAATAAATTTTAGCAAACAGAGCAATGCATTCATAGATTTGTCCACATAAATGTGTAATGTAGCATATGAGTAAATTTAAGTTAATAGTTTATAAATAAAAGTTCTTAAAGACAAAAGGAATCATTTGAATAAAAATTATTTATTAAAACTTACAAATTTTTGTAACATTTGCAATAGGTATTCTTCCGAAATCTTTAGTTGGAATTTAAATTATCTTTACAAATTTTTACTACAATATAAAAATATTTCCGAAAGGCTTTCAATAACAAATTCTTCAAGATTTATAGTTTCAGTTTTATATTTCACATGAATGGTTCAATGAAATTTTTAATTTTTTTCACAGATCTCTCTGCAGGTCGCATAGTTAGATGTTGTCCAAATATAGTGAAGTTGAGGTTACCAATTTTCATACCAAACACGCATTCGCTTTTCGGTATCGTACGTAATTTATCATCTTTTCCAATTACCTTTAATACGTTCTTAGTTTCCATTACTACAATACCCGATATACCCACCAATGTATGACACTTTGATTCAATGACTCGAATTTTTGCACCATGAAGATCCGTCTTGACTAACCGTTTACTGAAAGCATCATAACCGGGCTCATATACTTCAGGTACAGTGTCACCGTTTTCTAGTTCTAGATGTTCACGCATGTAGCCTTTCCAGAGATGATGTAAAGGTAAGGCTTCGGTGTAAAGCATTTGTTTGGTCGGTAGAGTGTATAAGCCAAGACGTGCACTTTCTCGTCTGGTTAACACCGAAGACTTTGTGGATTTACGCTTACGACTTAATTGTTTTTTACTTTTGCTGCCATATAACATGGTTATGTGATCCGGTATAATATTAATAGAGCCGCGTTGGGAAGGAATTACTATATCCTCTATTACTTCCTTTATGGGTTCAATTTTAAAATCCATTTTGATTGAATGGTTCAATGTTTTCGTAATTAGAAATTAAAATTAACACGTTACTGTAAACATCATTAGACAGTATATTTAACCCTCTAGTGATCCTAGATGCCTTTAACACAGATGATTAAACTAAGGTACATTTTCAAGTTCTAAAAAGCAAACGTCATTGTTACAGAGCTTTCTAAAGTGTTATTATTTACATTGTTCCTAAAATATTAGGGCCTAGCCATATTGAATTAGAAAATAATTTTATGGTCATAATTAGAGACATTTCCATTATATATTAGTACACACAATGTGGAAAGGGGTAAAGCAAAATAAATAATTACTTTTTCTTCCGTTTAGTGTGCTACTGACTGCAATTTGGTTGGTAGTGCTCATACATTTATGGAAAGTCACGAGCTTCTGCTTTATACTCGATTATATTAATAATCTATATATTTTTTCTTCTTTACACACACACATCCATAGTGTATCCGCTGGCCCAACTATAATAATCGAAAAACAAAACAATTAAATTTCTTATGAAACTGGGAATTCAGAGGTTCCTCTTTCTACATTTGTTCCTCTTTCACTCTTTGTACATTTAATGTGTTTGCGGCTGTGTATAGACTTGTATGCCTGTTCAAAACAGATTATCAAAATATTTTCAAAAAAAAAATCGGCGGCAACGGAATGCTATCTTATCGACAGTTGTGTAATTCATTTGAACGCACATAAGTACCGACTTTGTGTAACGTTTTGCTATCATTAAACAAAACGCGTTTCTGAGAGGTAATAACACCGTTGCAATCAGCTGAGGACAACACTCCCATCTCTTTAGTGACTGTTATCTGTCACGCATAAATTACCATTTGTGTTGGCATGTAATGTGGTGTTTTGTATTAAATAAATAAATTGACAACAAATTATAGCAGACAGTAATGAAATAAATATAATTGAAACTCGCGAAAGTATGATTAAAACAATGAAGATGGAAAATGATGATGACGATATTATCGTAGAAGAGGTAAATAATATTTGAAATAATTCAGATTGATAATAATTCAAAATATATCGCAAGATTCCCGTCTACCTATCTAAGAATCTGCAGGACAATCTCTATCTCTTTCAATATCCAACTAAAACAATCAACAATTTTGATCACGCGACAGTAATTAATTGTTGCGTTAAGCCTCTCAATCAAGAAGTCAAAGTTGATTTCGCCTTGGAGACTGAGTCGAAATTTTACGACCGTTTCAAAGGCGAACAGTTTGCAATTGCCGCTGACGGGAAGGTAAGGATTAAGTACATCCTATTCATCAACTAAAAATATTCTCTTTTCATAGGCCCATGGGAAGGGCGAACGTCCCACATTCAAGCGAGGGATTATGGATAAACAATCATACGTTAGCAGTAAATCGATTGCAGATGTTAATAAATATATCGTAGGCATATATCAGGATAAGGAGATACATTTGTCGCCAATAACTAGTATTCTTCAATTGCGTCCGAATTTCTCACATTTCGATAAAGAGGATAAACGCAAAAAAGCCGAAGAGAAGGCAAATAATGAAGAAGATGATGATGAAGAATTACAACAGGTTACTGTAAAGTTTGCACGTGTGGGTGCCGTGAGCTCTAGAAAAAATAAAGAGAAAGAATATGATAGTTTCTTAAAGAAAGGCGTTGATGAGCCTTGGTGTGAAACATATTGGCATGCACGAACATCACCCACCGCTGAGTTGGAGCGGCAGAAGCTTTTTGCTACAACACATCAATCAAGTCATTCGTTGGCTTTAGAATCAAGAAAATATGTTGAAAAACTGTTTCCAGGGAATGATCAAAATAGTATTGACGCAGTCTTACCATCGACGGTTATCAGCAAAGCGAAATTAAAGAACCTTACACTAACAGATCAGCTTAAAGTAATACTCAAAGATGGTTGGTTTTTTCAGTTGACATCTAATCGGCTTTATATATATTGATGTTTTTTTAGCCAAAATGCTTACATTGGACGACATTCTAACAATCCTTCAAGACAATGTTGACAAAACATTAACTACTGAAAAAGTGCTGAGAAACTTGCCTCTGGTGGGTATACTCATACATGGAAATTGGGTACCCCAGTCAGAGATTCTCTACCCTTCAGGAACACTTTCCAATTCGAATGGTGTCACGTCTGAACTAATGACACGTGCCAGAGATTATATAGTGAGTACATTATATTCTATTTAATACTTAATAACCGTCGATAATTTATCCTTAGCTTTTCAAATTTTCCCGTTCCGCTTTTCTCTATCGGCGGCAAGTTATTTCTGCTACTCAATTACCGCCGGCTGAAGCACTCGATGTGTTGCTATCTGTAGCCCGTTTAAACTCAGAAAAGAAGTGGGAATTAATATTGCCCCCAGACAAGAATTTCGAATTACGTTATCCAGATCTAGTGCAGAGGCAAGAAATGGTGTGGCGTGCCACTGAACAAATTTATAATGAAATGGATTTTGAAAAGTCTCCTAAGCGTACAAGAAAACGGTCAATTCGCGATTCCAAAGCAGCACACTCATCACATGCGATTGCGTAACATTAACAAAGTCAAAATGGTGCAATAATTGATGAAAAGATTACTTTTATTTTAACATTAAATCTTCAACACAAGCCACGATGTCTTCTTTTATATGATTTCGATTCGCTTTTGTAATTGTAAAGAGTTTTGTAGTTTTCGAAGAACAAATTTGATCAACAAGTGGCAGACTCTGTCGCGATAACAGCGGAACAGTTATTAAAAGTTTTCTATTATTTACCACGCGGTTGACGGCTGCTTCAAAGTCTTTGCTTTTTAACTCCATTTTTCCTATTTCACCCAATACAATTAGATTATTTTTCTCATCGGTTTTTTGAGTGAATACAGGCAATGCTATTGCTTCAAAGTTTTCTACATACACCGAATATTTGCCAATTTTTGGACGATATCTTCCATCGGCTGACGATTCTCTATTTTGAAGTCACGTCATTATGTTGTCCGAATAATATTTTCTTATTCACTGTACCTTGCGAGGATATCGCGCTCCCCACTCAACGTTACGATATCGAATCCTATCCGTCTCCCACCGTTAATTACTTCTTCCGTATAAAATCCATTGAAGCCGGCAATGTTTGAAGCTAGCAGTTCTTGACATATCTTTCGTATTAGAGTGGTTTTACCAACACCTGGAATTTTGCATAGAAATTGTCCTTTAGAACCAGTTGCATGTGGCATCAAACTTTTTTACCTGGTGCGCCTGTTAGAGCAATCGTTTTAATTTTTTCCGACATGAATGAAATGCATCTCCATGGTTCTATCAAATCTGAAATATAAACAAACCCTGAGTACTGTCAAAAGTTTTAGTTCATGTGTTTTTACGAGACTTGGCATCACATGAAGTCTACAGGGTATTCATTATATATTAATACAGTATCCAGAAGTTAGAGAGTATTTAGCACGAATGCCGATTTTTTTACTGTTATAACTAATGAATTGCTATTGGGAGAGTTCAATGTTATTGTAACATTAGAAGAGGTTTACGAAGCGGCTATAACTTTAATTTTAGTTTTAAGGTTCCAGAGTTAATTTGTTGTTGCAGACCACGACATCGTTTCTTCCTCCTCCCGTATGATTAAGAAATTATAGCCACTTATAGTGTGAAATGTTCGTAACTATATCCAATAAATTATAGAAGGGAAATGACGCCAAATAAACCGATCACACGGTTGAAAGGGAATCGGGAAGGTAAAACATAGCGCGATATTCCGAGCTCTGGAATAAGCACATTACTCTAGTCGTTAACTAATGATGTAACATGTTATTTGACTATTCCTGTTAATTTAACGAATTATTATTTTTCTGATGCGAGTGCCGTTTGTACCACCAAACTAAATTTGTCTTTTTTAAATTTATCTAAACGTTTGTAATATAGTCAACGAATTTATTTGCAAACAATAGGAATGTCCATATCTTGTCAATGGTGGAGAATGCTGTCAAAAAAGAAAATAATTTTAGTGTAGCGTTTATTTGTATATGGCAATGCTAATAACAGCATACGTACACAAGATCAGTGACATTTTTGTATGAATTCTTTTCTAGCCTCGGTTTATTTGGGAAGGAATGTTGGAATGTAATGAAGAGTGTTAAACATCCAAAACCAGTTTAGAAAATTAATTTCCTTAAGTTTTATGTGGTTCCTGTTTTGTTAACCAGAGCTCGTTTGGATTTAATCTACTAAGCCTAAGCTTGTGAAATCATTGGAGTTTCCACTCCGAGCTACATATTTGAGAATTACTAAATATACCAGAATTGCAGGAAACAAAGAAAACATAGCCAAGGAAGCTAATACATAACCCAAGTCCAGAAAAAATGGCTAGTCCGAGAACGCGTAGAGTTTTGACTGAGTTAAAGCCTGTGGATGACAACTCGGTGAGTTGGCAATTTAATATTAAATCATTGGAATTTGTATATTTTTATCGTTTTATATATAATTAGAAATGCTTTGAATGTGGCACACATAATCCGCAGTGGGTTTCAGTGACGTATGGTATTTGGATCTGTTTGGAATGTTCGGGCAAGCATCGAAGTCTTGGCGTGCATCTTTCATTTGTACGCTCCGTTACAATGGACAAGTGGAAGGACATCGAATTAGAAAAAATGAAAGTAGGAGGAAATCGGAATGCACGTGAATTTTTTGAAGACCAACCAGATTGGAACGAACGAGCGCCAATTCAACAGCGTTATAATTCTAAAGCGGCGGCCTTGTACAGAGATAAAATTTCAACTTTAGCTCATGGAAACAACTGGGATTTTAAAGAAGCGGAAAAGCGTTTATTATCAAAAAAAATATCTGGCGGTAGTTATGGGGGAAGTACGAGCACTAATATGAGCAGCAATTCCATGTCACATTCCAGAGGTAGTGCTTCAGAAAGCGGTGCCGGTTCTTTTGGGTATCAGAATGGTTCATCTTGTGGTTATACCGATAATAATTATCAACAGATCAATGTGCAAGAAATAAAAGAGCAAAAAGAGGAATTTTTTGCACGCTGTCAAGAAAAGAATGCAAACAGGCCGGAGTAATTATAAACAATGAGATTTTTATTGAGAATATGCTTTCATTTAATACAATTCTATTTTCAAGTCATCTGCCCCCAAGTCAGGGTGGAAAATATGCTGGTTTCGGCTTTACACGGGTTCCCCCACCAAAAACACAATCTCAGGAAATAATTGATTCTACTTTATCATCTTTAGCATCGGTATATTATACAAAAACAATTATATAGAATGTATCGAAACGAAATTTTCATTATTAGGGATGGAGTTTGTTGTCGGCAGGTGCTTCCAAAATTGCTGTTACTGCAAAGGAAAAGGCCGTAACCACTGTTAGTTTGGCTTCTAATAAGGTATAATTATATGCTTCCTGGGTCTAATATTTGTTATTTCTCTGAAATTGGTGTAGCCGTGTCTACTTAGTGCCGCAGTAAGCTTTAAAAACTGGTTTAAATGAAATTTTTTAAAGTAAATTTTCGTTATGCTTTCCTTGCTTAAAAATTTATGAATTAGTATTTCCTTAAATATTTGTTCTTTATTTTTTTGATTTAACAATTTTATATCCTATAAACTCTTGCATGTAATATAAGCTATCAATGATATTCATACGTTTTAGTGAGAAGTTAACGAATTAAAGCTTCAAGAGAAAGAGTAGAGCTTAGGGTAAAGTCTGGTTTCTAGAAAAGGAATCAATCCGGAACCAACTTTTTAGAAAGCGATAGAAAAAGAGCTGAAAGAACTATTGATGATGAAAAGAATTGTCCGACGTGTATTAGTAAAATGTCAACGTCAGAACTGATTTATATTCTGGAAATTGCGGCGATAAATACTCTTAGAAATCTTTGAGGATGATATAACAATATGTAGTCATTGTAATCATTGATTGACCTAAATCTTCGAATAACTTCTCTTGAGACTGTGGAGGGATTTAATCATAAATTTATAGCAATCTCGTAAAACGTCCACATAGAAAAATTGCATTTAATTTTTTACTATAAAAATTTATCAAATTATGCAATAGCTTTGACAATCGAGATAATTGGTATCTATTTGAAATCTAATTATGTGGCAAGAGTTCGGCACTTTGTTCTAAACAATTTATTTTAAAATTAATTTTTTATAATTGTTTATTAATTTATCCTTGATTCCTATACTCTACACCCGAAGAGATGAGAGTTTTTTAACCTCCATCTTCCACGTGTAACGCATTAATGGGAGACATGGCGGGCATTGTATGCGTATAAAATATAAAGTGTAAAGTATATATATTCTTCAATAAGTTTAAGCATGGTGTAGAGTATAGAGCTTTGGGTAGGACGAAGTTAAGCTTTTGTTTTTTATTTAATTTTTAATTATAATTTTGCTAGATTAAAGAAGGTGGTTTGCTAGAAACAGTCCAAAACCAAGTGTCGGATGTAGCTAGTAAGGTTTGTATTAAAATTTTATTTGCGTCCTTTTTATTAAATAAATTAATAAATAATCATTAATTAATAATAAGCAAATACTATATAAACTTTTGTTGTTTATTTCCATCCAGGTTTCGGATATTGGGAAACGTGGTTGGAATAATTTGGCTGGCAGTAATATTTCATCACCTCAGGGCGGTTATACTGATTTTAATCAGGAACATAATTATCAGCGTTCACAATCGTTGGGTGGCAATATGTCTGGTGGTTTTGGAGCTACTAAATCCTTATCGAATGATAACGAATGGAGTTGGCAGGATACAAATCAAATGAATACATCAGCGTCTTATCAGGGGGCGTTGAATAGAAATGATGGTTCTGAAAAGATCTATAGTGACAAGGATAATGAATGGTCGGGTTTTGAACCCAATGGATATCAGAGTTCCTATCAGAACACCAGCACGAACATTCCACAGGCATCCGCAAACACTCAAAGCAAAAGTACTAAATTACAAAATACCACACATAAATTAAGTGAAGGTTTCGATAATTTAGACGTAAAAAGTTTTAAACAAGGTAATAAATCAACAAAACCTAGTGCTGAGGATGATGCTTGGAATTTGCTAATGAATTAAATATGGAATGTAAATGAAAGTAATGACAGTTTGGCGATTCAGTTTATATATTATTGTTAAAATTCAGTTATATTTTCTTCATTCAATTGCAAAAAATTATGATATCCTTTGAAAGGGATACATTGTATAATGTTTTAGATAGCCAATATTTTAAGACACCTATGATTATTATTATATATTTAAGAACAACTTACCTTGAAGAAATAAATGTGAATAATGTGTTCGTTAATGTCTGATGATCATACAATTTTTAACATAGCTTTCAAATGATTTACGTGAAAGAAATTTTGTTTGATTCTTCCTTAAAATTAGAAAGCTATCAGTTACTGAGGATGCTATGTAATGCAGTGTATAATAAAAATCAGTGGCAAAGCAAATGTGTATTATTCGTTAAATCAGTCATAAAATATGCTACAATTTTGAAAAATCATCGTAATTATGATTAATGCCGTATATATTTATAGTTTTTCTAAAAGTAAGTTCTCTTTTGATTTTGTGAAGCGTTTTCTCACTGTCCGAATATATTTGTTTTACTATATATTCTTTATTCATATATTTATATATCTTTTGCAACATCTGAAATGAGAAATATAATAATATAAGACCGATAATGCCGAATTCAACCTTCCAATTTACGCGCATCTTATGTGTGCTGTGCTGTTTAAAGACAAAGAAATTAAGCGTTAAAGTGTTAATTGATAGAATGGAATTCGAATTTATGAAATCCGATGATGGTACAAAATACATTCTTAAACAATTTCATGGTAAACTAATGGAAAACAACAAACTGGCTATTTCCCTAATCCCTAAAAATTCGAATTCTCGAGTTTACAACAAAGATTTGCTCGGATAGTAGGTTTTGCTCTGGATATGGTGGGATGAAAATTGGATGAGCAGTTTATCGGGAGGTCAATTATTAACCAATTAAGAACCAATTATTAACACAATTCTTTTTAAGGATGTTCCTGCAACCAGCATGAAAAAAGCAAATAACTCGCTAGGAGCAGTTTTCACTAGTATCAAGATTTCATTCTCTGGATGTTAAAATTTTGAATTGTCAGTAATGTGCCATACTGTTTTGCATGAACACAATCAAATTTTCTCTCCGCAAAGCAATCTAATAGACCAGTACACATTTCTTTAGACCCTATAAAGAAATTCAGGGACCATGACAAACATTAAATATTACAAAAATATTAAATTATCATGAAAAAATTTTACACGTAGGAATTTTCTAAACCTATTTACGAAAGCTTGGCAACATTGTTTTCATATTTAAAACAATGCGTCGCTGCCATATATGTCATAAATTGTTTTTGCCTTGTCTCCGTTTGACTTGTGCAAAATTTTCTGGGAAATTGATTTTGTTCTCGTATGAAAAGACTCAGACGAAGAATTAGAAAGTGAGCAATTGATCGGTGAAAGGTAACGATTTTAGGAAAAGGACTGAATGAAAAATAAATGAAATTCTTAAAAGTTTTATGAGAAAGTAAAAACGAAAGAATTCCGATTCATATAGTTTTAGTTTGGTGAAGATACATCCATCATCGGTTGTTTTATGAATAATTAAGAATTCCATTCGGCGGTGGAATATTTTTGATCAAACATTTAATATCTGTGGTAGGTGCGGTGCATGAAAAAATTATAGAAATTAAAAATTGTGGATAACGGTTTATTTACAAAGGTAAAGGTAATGATTTTCACAAATTTCCATTCGTTCATAACTTTATTTGATGGTGTAGTATTCAGATATAAACGTGCCAGCAATTATGATCAAGACCGCGATGTGGCCAGGGCTGCTCAGTTTCCGCACAATCAAAAATTGATGTCATTACTTTTCGAAAAAAGTTCTCATTGATGATTATCCTGCCTAATTTACGTTTATATATGAATTAGACTCGATTAAGAACGTAGTTTCCTTCGATTCAGAATTAAATTCGATACACGTAGCACATAATTTTCATGTCCTATAATATACAGTGCATTAATGAATCATCCATGACCCAGTTTATTGCCTTTAAGCTGTTAAATTACTAAAAAATTCATATCTTTGTTTATATAAAAATTTTGGTTCATTCATATCTAGTCATATACAGTCCATGAATTCATACACGAATTATTCATACATCGTTGATGAATATTTGCTCTTAATTATCTTTACGCTCTGGTAGGAAATTAATTGAATATTATTCCTTTTGATTAATCGCGAATTTAATTGGATATATACATATTTTCTCTATTGATTTGAAATTTCTATTTGAGATTTCTATTGATTGAAACTCTTGTTGTTTCAAAGACATTCTTAATATTTAATTAGATTAAGCTAATGCTAAGATAGGAAGAATTAGCAAATATGTATAATACACTGCTCTAGAAATAGAGGTGATGGAAGCTTAAAAAATATGCGTAATACTATTGGTAATAATTTGCTCTTGTTTTGCACTTTAAAATCGGCCCCTTGTATACACAGATTGATTTCTTCAATTTATAAACTAGTGCCTCTTAATTTTTTCGAATGCATTCAGATAAATTCTAGCTTAATATATAAAAGTTATATTAGTATTATAGTTGATGATAATCGTTGAAATCTGCTTCGTGGCTTGCAAATACATTGAATGTTCCTTTGATTTATATCGATAATTCAGCTCAAACTGTTTCGCAATGTGATTTTTTGTGGTGGGTTTATTTATAAATCGGTTGTTTTGCCCAGATGACCAGAAACCGTTAGATGTTTTCTTAAGGAGGGGAGTATTGTATAAGATTGATATCAGTCCTAAAATGCAGAAATGGGCTTATGCCTTTGGTGCAGCTAAGGGAAGAGAAGGATGTGTCGACGTGCTGAAATGAGCACATCCTTTTTGTACTTAGAAGCAGAAATTATGTATAATATTTTTGACTATTTTTAAATTTTAAAATAAAATATGATGTGACTTATGCGTTCTTTTTTATGTATTTTAGATATCACCATTAATATTGTTCATCGTAGTTGAAAAAAAAATATTTTTAATAAGAATACTAAAACCAAAAAGTGTTGAAGATGAAGTATTGAAACGAAAAAGCTAATAGAAAGAAGTCACAGTGTATTAAATAACTGAAAAAGCAAATAATAAAAAGACAAGAAATATAAGAAATACGGAAATAATACTGAAAATAATCTAAACCAAGGTATTTATATTTAGCAATTAAAAGCTATTAGAATGGTTAATACAGAGGGAAGAAGCGATCAGAGGTCTTCTATAAACGAAACACAAATTATTAATTCACTTAGCAATAACACGATCAATAATAACGATAGTAATAACAATAATCAAAATAACAACAACAACAATAATAGTAAAAATTATAAAGATAATAATAGGAAATCGTCACAAACTGGTATCAATTTTGCCAAAAATGCAGCTTCACAGCCAAAATTAATACCAATTCAAAGTGTTTTAAACACTGAATCAACCGATAATCAACAGACTCAACTGAATCAACATCAACAGCATCACCAGTCGCAGCATCATTCAACATCATTACCTTTATTATCATCAACAAGTCTCAGTGCTCATCATATAAATCCTTCACCAACACAAATTCAACAATTTCTTGTACCCCATACGGCGGCATTACCTACCGAATTACCACACGAAGATGAGGAACGTTTGGAAAAGCTCTTCAAACAATTGGATCGTGATGGCAATGGAAGAATTGATATACACGATTTGTCGGAGGCTTTGCGTGAATTTGGTCTATCAAGTGTTTATGCTGAGGTAAATAACATTTTTTAGAGGGGAAAACAATGATATTTTTATTAAAGATTTATCGTTATTTTTTTTAATTACGGGGAACTATTGTATGATATTTATAATATATTGCATTACTATATAATAATAAATTTGTGATACATAAATGCTATAATAGTATATTTGAGAGAATAGTTGTTTTCCTAATCCTAAGTTGTTTTTTTAATTCTACTTTTATCATGCAAATTAATATTATTCTTATTTCTTCTTAATTTCAAGCAGACTTGGATTTCTAATGAATTTATAACACTTCGTTTAGCATTTATAATGTAATTGAGTAACGTTCAGAAATATTTCAGCATATGAATTAACATGCGTATTTCCAATGGGAGTTAACAGTTTAACATCGAGTATTCATGTGATTACCTACGTGGTAATATCTGATTAATGAGATGTTTTGTTTGATGAAATAAGTGCCAAAAATCTCCTTTTTTTCTATTTAATAAAGCTTTGGAGTTTTGCTTTTTTTTGAAAGTGTTTTTAAATGTTCGAGTAAAACTAAAACGTTTTGTAGAGATAGAAATTGCCTTAATCGTCTGAAAGTCCTAAATCTGTTAGATTTTTCTCTAAATGTCATCAGCGAAAGTGATAGATAAGTTATAGAACATGATAGGTTTGACCGCAAAAGCATCCTTAAGCAAATGAAGAAAATCAAGAAGTTAAAGGAGCTTGACAACTTAACTGTCTTTAGACGATTCTGAACAGTATAACTTATTTTTATATTGAATTGAATTGAAATGTAGGTCAACAATTGAGGTCAGGGCATTGATTTTTAAGTACATGCGTATTTTTATGTGAACTACTAAAATACATTCTAAACATCTATAGATTTGGTCGCATACATGTAAATATACATGAAAAACGGTTCGGTTTGACCTTTTGGGCGTATTTATGACTTTGTTCTGACTAATACGTTATGGCGATTTATTGCCAAATTTAGAAATTTGTCTACAATTTCCGAGGACATTAATTAATTTGATAATTTTTTTTTTTTGGTATTGATAACTTTTGCTTATCTAAGGATTTTTTAAATAATTCTTTTCATTATTATTTTTATTGTATACTGCTATAAAATCAAATGATATTACTTTATGAAACGTTTATTATTATTATTGGTTATTCTTATTGAAATTATAATAATTTTATTTTATAGAAATTTTTGGAGCATTCGGATAAAAATGAAAGCGGTGAGGTGGGTTTGGCGGAGTTTGTACACTACGTTCGTGAGCATGAAAAGAATTTACGTTTGCAATTTTCTCATTTGGACAAGAATAAAGATGGTAAGTTTTATTTTTCTGAGCTTTATCATACATGCATATATACATGCATACCTTTGGAATCACTGGAATTCCTGTCTCGAATAATTAAGATAATTTGTCTTTAGATAATTTGGTTTCTTAAGTAAAAGTTTAGGAATAGTAATCATGCGAAGATATGTCAGAGTAAGATAATACGAATTTCTTATATAATTTTAGGAAAAGTTGATTTGGAAGAGTTGATATCTGCATTTAAGGATTTAGGAATTGAAGTGGATCGTAAGGAAGCTGTGAATTTATTATCAAGGTTGTTCCTTTCATTAATTGATTGTTATGAGCGTTCATATTGATCAATTATGCATGTGTTTGTTTTTTAGAATGGATCAGGATGGCAGTTTAAATATAAGCTTTAATGAATGGCGTGATTTTCTACTGCTAGCACCGTCGACGGATATTCATGACTTAATTAGATTTTGGCGGCATTCGACTGTGAGTATTTATTTTATTATGTCATTTTTTTAAATCTATGAAGTTATTGTTATGAAGTTATTATAAAGTTTTGTATCGATCATCTATTAACTTAATGTTAGGCATTTATTATTATTTTATTTACTTTATATTTTTTTATATTTCTTGAAGTAATTTTCTTTAATTGAAAATTGATTGGGATTTCAAATTTGTTTATAAATTTCCAAGAAAGTGAACTTTATAAGTTTTATGTAGAAGCATTTTAAATAAATAATGACTGATTCTCAAAACATAAGTGAAAATCGACAACGCATAATTATTTTTCCGTAAGTTCGCATTCTCACGCTGTTGACGGCTCATCGTTAATCAGTGCTGAGGCCACTTTCCCTCTATATATTTCTTTATAGATACAGTGCTTACTTTTTCTTCTTGAAGAATCAAAAGGACGTTTTCGGTCCATAAACTGAACTGAAATGAAAAACGGTCCATAAAGCATGAAAGTTTCTCAACTTTTTGATTTTTGAGATTGCAATCTTATTTTATAATTATTTGATAATCAGTAACGTATATTTTCGCTTTAAGAACAGAATCAATATCGAATTCTGATTTTAATTTTAATTCTTTTAGCTTTATTTTTATAAAAAGTGCGTTCAATATAGCATTATATTTATCGCTACTATTTTTATTATTCCTTTTATGAATATCCCATGGTCGTTCAGGGTCATTCTAAACTGCTTGAATGAGGTTTTTAAAAAAAGTCGACCTTGATTGGTTATTATGGTTAGTGAACGCAAGTAATGCAAATTATGATCTTTGTTCGCGCGACATTTAATTATCTAAACGATTAATTTCTATCAGCAGGAGATAATCTTTGAATACGGAAAAGGGTATTGTTCGACATTTTGACTGTTTTGAGGTTTAAGTGGGTGCATGAGGTGAATGACTATTCAGTTGAGTTTAAAATTGGCGTTTTTAAAATTAATTATCGTCGAATTTAAAAATACCTTAAAGTGTTTCTTCCACGAGAAGTTTTCATCAGAATTATTACAATATATAAAATTTAAAGGTCCACTACCCTTTTTCTTTACAATAAATTTAGTTTGATTGTACATTAAATAAAGGGAGAGATTTGCGAAATTCTTTTTCTTTATTGTCAACTAAATTATTTCATTAAAAAAATTAATGAAAATTAAAGTCCGATGCAAAAAAATTCTAATAAATATCCACGTTTGCAAGGATATGTTGATTATAAACGATATACGCCTATAGTACTTATATTTAAATTTTCTTGACCCTGAAATGCAGTCGACAATTATAATTTTTTTAGAAGTGCTTGCTTTATGCATTTATTTTCTCAATTATTTTCGTGATTAGAAATAATCACTTTCAATTTTTTAGCGATATTATAAAACATTTTAGATATTAATTAGATAAAAATTTATATAAGGTATATAAATACATAAATGCTTAAATATAAGTTTCATAAAAGCTTATATAAATCCACAAATGCACAAATTGTTGAGGGTTGGCGATCCATAAATTCACAAATTGGTGAGAGGAGTAATTTAAATTTATAATGTTAGAGTTACGAAATCTCTTAAGATATAAAAAGCTTTCTCTCAGTACATAAAAGATATTTAGATCCCGATTTGGTTTGGTGTCTAACACTTTGAAAGACTTGGCAAGACTTTGAAATAACGTCTTGGAGATTTTATTGTAGAGATTTTATGACCATTGTACTTTTGATTTGTAAATTGTAACGTCTATAGGACATTATTTTTGTAAATATTTGGCTGCAGAATAATGTATGGACTACAATATTAATCAATCCTACCTCCAGCTTAATTTTAATAAATTATATACGATTATAATGAAAATATATTTATCGGTAGACACTAATTTTGTTGACGATATCTTACCGTAAAAAAACAAATGAATTAAATAACAAAAATATTTAAATTACTAACGTCACTAATCGGAATAGCGAGGAAAGATAATACTACACTTACCCACTAACTTCTATATATTGTGTGCCTTCATTGAGGTATCAAGAAAAAGTTGTACGTTATCACTAGAACTTTGTAGAGTCGTATAAAACTTTTCATAGATAAGGCAAAATATTGTCCAAAATGCTGGCATGAAAGTATTACTATTACCGCCTTCACACACTGGTATTAATGGAAGCACATTGATCTGTAGGTCTACCAGGTTCGCTGATATTTGAAGAAACTCTTTTGGAGCAGCAATTGTGTCTCATGCTGTTGGCCTTTCCTTCGATACTAATGCACGGCAGAGGCAGTAATTATTTCATAAATCAATCAGAGACTTTCAGAGACCTTTTCGCAAACTCAATAATGAAAAACAAAACTGAGATCCTTTTGGTGGCTCTCTTGTGCATTTTATTAAAAGGAAAAATCAATGCCTTTTGCCTTTTAAATCGAGCGCGCATACACTCACATCGATTTGATTAGACTTTGTAGTAACGATTAAAATTCGCGATTTTGGTGTATCGGAAAGAAGCACTAGATGAATTGAGACTAGGGTAGTATGAGTAGAGCAGAGTGAAATTGTTTTGAGTTGCCTTAACGACGTTAAATATAAGAATTCGTTATTTTCATTCTCAGTCTCAAAGCAGCTACGAGAAGAGCCAGTACGCGTTTTACAGAGTGTGGCCGCGCGGAACTGCCGTGGAATTTTCAAAAGAAGAAATTTAGTTTTTGCCTCCATTTAAATTTCGACTTTTCAAATTTTCTCGACGTTTATTTTCTCCCTAAAATAAAGAAATTTAAATTTTTCTAACGAAAATTTCAACTTCAACCTTTTTAAACTATTTCATTACGAGCGTTCACTTTTTCGTTCTTTAAATTCAAAAGAGATTTCGAAGAAAAGGAGAAAATTTTAAAAAAAGTAAAACTAAATGAGGAAGTAATTTTAATTTTAATCAGTGTTAGACGAATAAAAAGAAATATACGAATAAAGAAATAGACGAATTGATTAATTGAGAAACTTAAAAACTCGTGCCAAATTAAAAACTATAAGAAGTGAAAATTGTTTTGAATTTTGAGCCAAAAGAAAAATTGAAAAACGCAATTGGGAAATAAATTAAACTGTGATCTGTTTTTTTAATTCAAATAAAATTTCAATTTTATATAAAAAATAAAATTCATAATTTTTAAACGTAATAATGTTACAAAATCATCGAACAAACATGTTTAAACCGGGAGACTTCCATAACTTCCGCCAGATGGCAGACGCAAATGAATTGGTTGACGATTATTTTATTATATTTCGAGATATTGTAAATCGGGTATGTGAACTAATAATAGTTTTGCTAGACTATATCTATAGGTTATACCTAAAATATTTATAAACATATATAATATAGATATATATTCTCTTACCTATAAGTCGGTCTAAATCAAATGGAAATTTTTAAACCTACGTTTATGAAATGTCAATTTTAAAGTCTTCGTTTTATTTTCAATAAAATTGTTTTTCTTGGTAGCGGTTGCGAAGGTACGAGGGGGCGAAATTGATCGATTCCTCTGAAATTAAGACTCGGGGATTTTTAAACAAATTTTTTGTGATAATATTAATGTTAAATGAATTCAAATAAATGGTAAGGAAGAAGAAAATAATGAGAGAAGCAGGGTGTGACAGAGAGCGAGAGAGAAAGGGAGAATGTTTGGACGTTTTGCGGCTGTAATTTTTCGCCTCAAATTTAATTGAGATTATTTTATTGAACTTTAAAATTTCCATATAATTTTTCTTATTTATCTTTATTGAATATGAATGATTCACGGCCTACATTCTTTAGGGAATATATTTAAATAGCACGTTTGACTTGAAAAAATTTGTTACTTTGAAGTGAATTAGATATATCGGAGACCTAGACGAAACCACAATTTTAAGGAAATTATATATCGCACTTAATCAGGAAACAAAATAAAGCATTAAATGAATTTGCTTTTTTAAGGTTTTGAAGATGAAAATAACAGCTGGTCAAACATTATTTCAGTTTATTGAAGGTATTTTAATGTTTCAATATTTTCATGATTTTATTTTGTTTTGTAACAAATCATAATAATTATAAATCTAATAAAAAGTCATAATAATTATAAAGGAGAAATCATAGAGGAATTTAAATTAGGAATTCTCGCTTTGTTGGTTATGCCCACTGATTTGGTTGTGTTTTATTATATATAGAAAACTGATTGTGTAGATCACTTCAAAATTCGTCTAGACCTGTTCGTTCATTTTGAATTCGGCTCTTTTTCTTTTTCTTCTCATTTGAACTTCTCTCAAGTCTTTTGGATGGAATTCTCTTGCATAGCAACAAGTTGTTCGTATTGCCTTCAGCTCTGATTGTTTGATTGTTGTTTTTTTCAAATGAAATGATTTATATTCGTTCCCTTACTTCTTATCAACCGTTTATTCCGGTTTTATTTTTGCAGTCACTTTACATGGCGTATTTTATTGCATCACCCTATATATGTGTATATGTGAATATGTATCTATGACTATATGAATGCATCTATACGAACATTTATTCATACATGCATGCATTCATAAATTCACAGAATTGTTGTATGAATGAATGTTCGTACAACAATTAGGTTTTGTCTGAGATTTTTGATGTCGTTGCTCTACGTACTTTTTCGTTGTTGTTGTTTTTTATGCCTTTTTATTATATTCGTATTGTATGAAGATAAATCATTTGTACAGGCGGGGAGAAAAAGCATGTCTGCCTTCCTTATTTTGCACTGTATCTTGCGGTCCGGTATTTTCATTCCGAACATCAATTTTAAATCTTCTGAATTGTTTTTTCTTAATTAATTCAATTTTTTAATTCTTAAAACGTTTGGAGGCTCGTCTTATGAATCTGGGATCTGTTGTTTGTGTTGATGTTTCTATCTATTTATCCGTTTATTAGTCTCTCAATTATCTTTAAGTGTAAACAGTATTTAATGGAGATTAATTAGGCTAGTGTGCTTAATTGCATTTTTCTTAAAACAATATTATCCGCAGCTTGTCTGCATCACTTTGCTATTCAGATCACTTTTTATTAAATGATTCAGCAAATAAATATGATAAACCCGTATTAAATTTTATAGTATTTAGAAGGCAGTTTTATATATCAAAGGCATATCATGATCGTATTATTATTCCACATTACTCTCTGAGCGCGTTGGTGGTAAAAAATTAAAAGTATGAATAGGGTGGGCGGGAGTAGTAACGGAACGATCAGCAATCATCAATGGGTCAACGTTGCTGCGGTTTTATATGGTTGTATAATTTTTTATTGATTGAGGGATTTATCAAAAAGTCGTATAACATTTTCCCATTACTCATCGGGATTATAAGGCTCGCATTTAAATTTGCTGATACATTTCCGTTAAAAAGCAATGATGTTCGTTGTAAAAGTACAATCAAATTGATTTGGGAAACTGAGTCTAAAATTCGAAACCTATTTTCAGAAATTATTATTTATAATGCCGTTTCTTACTTTATCACAAAGATTTAATCTTTCAATTAATTCAAAAATAAATTGCCTAAATATAATTTCTAGACGGCTAAGATTATCTTGAATATTAATTGAAGTAAAAAATCAAATTTCGATCGGGCAGCTGAAAATAAAATTTTCACTTACTGTTTTTTATAAAATGACTGCAGTTATTAAGTCAAATAAATGTTTGGTTGGAATGGTTGTCAAGGGTAGAACTTGGGCAAGTTAACAATGGGATTGCCTAATGAACATTTAGAAGGAATGGCTTATGTATCTGATAAAGGTAAAAATGTATGATTTATTTTTTTTATATAATTAATTCCGTATTATAATTAAATTTAAAATATGATTAATGTTAGAAATATTTAAAATTAAAAATTTAAAAATTTTATTGTCATTAAAATATCGTGTTATCAATATTGTTATTCCAAAATTTTTATAACATTCGAACGGTCCAGGAGATTTCAATATTTAAAAAAATATTCCATCACATTTTTTTAAAATAAAAAAGTTTATTATATTTTATTATCTCATATTTAAAAAAAGAATTAATATGTACATATTTAATTTACATTTTATAAGAATAAAGTGTGAATTAAATTCTGTTTTATCATACTTGTAATAATTTTCAGAAACTGTGAATTTGTAAATAAAAGAATGTATTTTTTATTTGTTTGGATATATATTTTTCATTTGTTTTGAAATATTGCATTGGAGATATTTTATAATGGCTAAATAAATATTGCTCTATAAGTTTCATAAAATACATTCATAAATTAATTAAGCTAAATAATTCTTTTGTGGTCAAAACGAAGCTATTACGACAAGCATCTTCATTAAGTAGTATTTGTTTTAGAATTTTCACTAAAAGATTATCAACGATAGAGCATTTTGTTTGTAATAATTTTTAATAAACAGAAATATACGTATATGCTTGCTAATTTTATTATTTATCTCTTTGAAATTTTATTCAACTTCGGATAGTTTGGATGTAGCGCTTCAATCAATATGATTTAATTTTTTTAATATCAATACAAATGTAATCGTATAATACCATTGACGTTCATTCCTCTTTCTAATTGCACTACTACATATATACGTATGTATGTATATAATATGTAATATAACAGGAACTATTATATGATTAATAGCATCACAAGAGATTGCAATAATTTCTTATTTCACTATACGATCTTCTATATACATTTACTATTTCATTTGATAATAATGAATGATAGAAAAAACTAGCGGTGAACAAAAAGAAAAACGTCTAATAGAACACTGAACATATTCGATAATTCTCCTCAATACGTAATTATAAATTTTTTTCTTTGATATTTATTTAAAATGTTGAATTTTTTTGGGTTAAAGTCCATTGAGAAGACCCCTAATTTAGTTATCAATAGTTGGCCTTCCTAGCAAAATGTTTCATTATATTGAATTTGCGAAGATTTTAAAAATTATTTTTCAAATATAAACAAACGAATTCGTTTTTATAGAGATTGGACAATTATCGAAGACTGTCTTTGGAATTTTGGTTTTGATTTCCAGTTAGGTCTTTATGTATTAATTCAGGTTTTTGGGATGTCGCAAACTAAAATTTGTGTATTAGACATGATTTTTAAGCATCTTTTGAGGTTTTGTGAGTTAGAGATATTTTAAGATGCATAAAATACTAATAAAGATGGGTCTAAAAAGAAATTTATTCCATTAATTTCATATTTGAAATGATTTGAAATTTTAGGGCATTGACTGAACGAATATGTAGCTTTAAGGAACCGGATTTAGGGCGAAAGAAAATGTCGACAAATTAATAGATAAAGTTTTTTATCTTCTTGTTTCGATTTTGTCGTTTCATATTGTTTTATTTGGATCTATTTTTAAAACCGAAATTTTTCTTTGCGTTGCTTCAAAAAATATATATTCTATTTTATTTATTCAATATAATTGAATAACTTATGTAATAATGAATGGCTTTTACAACAAATTTTCTTTTATTTATTTATAATAAATTTAAAATATTAATTATGCAAACACTAAAACACGAAGTACAATAAAATTTAAATCAAGAAGCCCTTTGCAAAGGTTTTATTTCTTACCGTATTAAAAGAAAACATCGAATTCGACTTCGACCAGGACGAATCTTACATATTTTCTACCTATACCAGTCGTACACGTTTGTAATTTGGCGGTACATTAGGCGACTCTTTTATGGTATAATTGTGGGTTTATCGCACCCATTTTGTGGTGAATTTATAATGTCGAACACTGCCATCGAGATCATTTCACGACAATACCTCTTAAGGGTATTGTCGTGGATCACACCCCTCTTCTTCAAAGGAATTTAATGTTCATTGGTGAGTTCGAGTTGTTTTGTTCCGTCTACAGATATCAAAAGTGAACTATGCGTACAAAGAAATTCGTACGAGGTATCGGAAATGGGCGTTGTTCTGGTCCAATTTCGTCAATGCCAAACAGATTATAATAATAGAGAAAATGTAATTGCCATTTTTCTAGGCAGACAAACAGACGGAAAGGGCTAAATAGACTCAGATGATTCCGAGTCATAACATATATACTTTTACATTATATGTATGCCTTCTTTAATGCGTTCCAAACGAAGTAAAAACTTAATATACCCTAACTCTTCTGGTATTTTGTATAATTAAAGAAAATGCAAAGGAAGGCGAAAAATATTTAAAAATTATTTATTCAATGAATCTTTTGAGAGCAAATGTGTTCATTCTTTTTATAGCATGCATCGTCCTTTTTTTCTCTTATCACCAGAAAAATCCAAGGTCTTTTAAAATGTTCGCTATCGATCCATTACTTCTAAAGTAAGATTCTTTATTTCATTGAAATATTTCATCGAATATTTATTTATAAATTAATTTTATAATAAGTTGTTTTTAAGATTCTTTATATTTTTAAAAAATTTTGTGCAGTTAATTTTTTATAAAAAAATTGTTTTTTTTTAGTACCTCGACATTGGCGAGGATATGAACGTACCTGATGATTTTACTCAAAGTGAAATGCAAAGTGGAATGTGGTGGCGACATTTGGCAGCTGGTGGAATAGCTGGAGCGGTATCGCGTACATGCACAGCCCCTTTGGATAGAATAAAAGTGTTCCTGCAGGTAAAGAACTCAAAAAACTATTATTAAGAAATAAGTTCTTAATCATATGTAATTGTATTCTCAGTTTTAAGAAGCATTCACCTTCTCGTTTTTTCGAACGATCTCAGATATAGTTGTTTGTTAATGTTTGGGGTGAAGGGGAAAGAGCGATAGTATAAAGTAATGTTGGGATGTTTTTCATCGATTTAGTGGCATTTTGAATGTGTTTTTCTCGTTTGTAGCGTATGTTAGATTTCTGGGAATAACCAAGAAAACTGTTTTTAAAAGCAGTGGAAAAGTATGTTCAGGTGGGCAATTGAATCTTGCCTAAAATTATGCTAGAGAAACCATATGTTTATAAATTCTCATAAATTAATTTTATTGAGTCCCGAAACAAAATTACATTAAATTATCTACGAATATTTCATTTGATATAACCAGTAAGAATTTAAAATTATATTAAATTGTATTATTTTAGTGTTTTCGGTGAAAAACATAATGTTCTTTTATTCAGACCTTACTTTCCCGGCACTATTTGAATTGAAATTTCATCGTTACTTCATAGAAAAAATAAATAGTGCCTAAAAGTATGCCAGAAATTAACAAATTTTTATTTTATATTTATATTGAGAGCTTCTTGAGCTCGTTGAAGGGCGTTTACTTCTGTCATGTATTATTTACTAAACCAAATTTGTTCTTCCTATTCCATCCTTAATTTAGTTGTGTTTTATTAACAGGTTTTTAAGATAATACTTAATTTTATACAAGTTCTTATTCTTATGTACATTTTGTAGTTGTTTACTTTGTTGTAAAAAGTGGTTCAATAAATGTTCATTTTCATTTAATATATATTTGCATTTCATTAATAATTTCTCTTATATATTTAATCGCAGGTCACAACACATAAGTCCAGAATCTCCGATAGCTTGAAATATATGCTGCATGAGGGCGGTGCTCGTAGTATGTGGCGTGGCAATGGTATTAATGTATTAAAAATTGCTCCTGAATCAGCGCTTAAATTTGCTGCTTATGAAAAAATTAAACGTTTAATACGCGGTGATGAGAAACGTCAAATGACAATTGGTGAACGTTTTATGGCTGGTGCTGCCGCTGGCGGCATTTCGCAAACGGTCATTTATCCCATGGAAGTATTGAAAACGCGGCTGGCATTACGTAAAACCGGCCAATATTCGGGTATTGCGGATGCTGCCAAGAAGATCTATATGCATGAGGGTTTGCGCAGTTTCTATCGCGGCTACATTCCAAATATGCTGGGCATTATACCATATGCAGGGATCGATTTAGCTATTTACGAGACTCTCAAGAAGAAATATTTAAGTAGTCACAATACTGAGCAACCCAGCTTTTTAATACTTCTCGCTTGTGGTAGTGCGTCTAGTACTCTGGGACAAGTGTGTTCCTATCCGCTCGCTTTGGTGCGGACAAGACTTCAAGCACAGGGTAAGTCAAATAGAACACAATTGATTTCACTGAGAATAAATTTCGTAATTTTTATTTTTTCTTTCTGTTTTTTTTTTCATTTTAGTTATTTCAGTAAACAAAGCGTCCAAAATTACCGGTATTCCGATTAAAACGGCCAATCCTAATAATGATGATAATATGGTGGGTGTGTTCAAAAAGATTCTACGCACTGAAGGTATTTGCGGGTTGTATAGAGGTATCACGCCTAATTTCATCAAGGTGCTCCCGGCGGTGTCGATTAGTTACGTTGTATACGAGTATACAAGTCGTGTGCTAGGGGTGAACATGACGTGATTTGTTCCATTTATTATGGAATCGATACAATCAACTGGATCAGCAGTACTGAGCTCTTTCATCATCATCTTCCTCTCCAGCCCTCCTCCTCAAACACTGCTCTGTTCTGCTATTAGCTTTTAACTGAAATTAAGTGATACTATACTATAAAAACTAATTTATTATTATTAGTTATATAAATACAGTTTAAATACGTTTAAGTCAACAACAACAAAAAAAGAGAAAGAAAGCGAATGAAAAAACAAAATCAAAGATAATTTAAACTGTACAACACCAAAAGAGAAAACGTAATTTAATATTTATTTACAAAAAATTGTATAATTTTAATTAGTGTTTAAATTAGTAATATTATAATTTAATTTAATATTTTTAATTGATTAAAAGTAAATAGTTTTTATGTTGTCTTTTTTAAATAGTTTTTTTCATTACTTTCGTTTTAGTTATAAAAAAAAGAAAAAATGAGAAACTACAAAAATTAAAAAATAATTACGAAACTGAAAATAAAAATGAAGAGTTGTGCAGGAGGGTGGCGAGGAGGCATTGAGAATTATTTCGTCAATCGCAGGCAAGAATTTTGTGAGCTTTTGTAGCCTCAAGACATTACTGTGTGCTTCAGTTATTTATTTAAATACGCTGCATAGATTTTGTTGCGTGTCCATGTGCGCACATGGGGTATTTCTAAAACGTGGCTCCTTCGTACATACTTCGTTTATGAAAGCGAGCTGAATATTATTCTTCGAAGTGTTTCGCTTGGAATGTATTTATGCAATTGGTTTCTGAAGCGGTTCTGAGTCTTTGTGTTGCTGGCAGATGTTTATGATTCAGAAATTCGAATGAGGCGTTACTTTTAAGTAAGATCTTCCTCGTTTAATTAGTACTTAATTTTTAAAGAAACATTGGAGTTATTTCTTCATGAAAAGAACTGCTATTTTTAATTTAATTATCGTTATTTGCTTCAGTGAATAATGATCAACGACTACGCAATTGACACTGCTGAGTTTCTTTGTAATTTATGAAATATTAAGCGACTTGATCCGATACGATAATAGTCACAATTATTGATATTATGTAACAAATTCAAGCAATCTTTATTATTGTTTTCAGCTATGTTATAAATAACTTCTTTCATTATTGTAGAATGTCTTGTAGTTATTTATTGTTTTATTAATTAATGTCTTGCCATTTAATGCAAAATATTACTGAAAAAGTATTTAAAGAAGCAGTTTATTGCAATACGATATTACGAAAATAGAAATTAATAAAAATAATACCATCTCTTACTTAATAAATAAATATTAAAAAAATATTCGTGTTCATATTTCTAAGTGTGAAATAAAAATAGTAGAAAAATTGTCTATCTCTTCCCTTCTTCTCTGATATTTAATAATTATTAATTATATATTACCGAATCGAAATCGAAATATTGAAATATCTTTAAATTTTTTCTAAAAGTTTTGACACAATTTATTATATTTTTAAATAGTTAGAATATTGAAAAGAAAATTAATAAAAATTATTAATAACGCGTATTTATTAACTTAGAGAACATTCAAAATTAATAAATATATTACAAAACTATGTCCAATTAATGTCTTAGACAAAATTTAACGAAAAATATGTGAAAATATCCTTGGGAATATTGATTGCAAGTAATTTTTTGAAAGTTTAATCGATTAAAATGAATTTTTTATTAATATTGATTAATAGCATATTTTATTATCATTAAATGGGTTTTGAAATGCTTACATTTCTAATGTTTTATATACTTAGTCGCATTCGTAATAATGCAATAAACGCAAAATAAAAAAATGAGAATGGCGTATAGACAAAACCGAAGACCTAAGTTTTTAAAATTGAATGGATCAATAATTAAAAAACGAAATTACTGAAATCGTGAGATTATCTCAAAAAATTGGGTGTAATTGATATAACGTCGATGAGAAAAGCCCGTTCTTTAATTTAAGAGTTTGGACTTAGACTCTCATAAGCTTTTATCTTCCAACAAGTCAACCATCATAAGATCATACAATAAATATTCTATTGAGTAATTAATTAATTAATGGATATGTCCCTCGATAAATGAGGCTCTGATTTATTTATTTAGTATTTATTATTTGCTTTTTTAACAATTTTTTCTGCAATTCATATTTTTTATAGTAAGCAATAGTTCGTTAAATAAAAACTATGATTAAAATTTGTTTGGCATTAAAAATTATTAATATTTGGATATGATAAAATCCAGAATTTCGTATTTCAATGTGCATTTGAACTTCAAAAGTTGTTTTTAAAAAAATATTTCATTTTGAAACAGAAAAATAAAGGGTTGAAATAATATACACCTGAAATATATACACCTGTCTGGCAAACGGTCAAAACCACTAATAGCGAGAGTAAAACGCGTTTCCAAGGTAACAACTAGCTACTCTAGACTTATGAGCGCCTAGTACGCCTGCCCCATAAGCTATCTAAAACCACTAATTGTGAGTGGTGCTGACGTCACAATTAGTGATTTTAGATAGCTTATGACACAAACGTACTAGGCGTTCATAAATCTACAGTAGGGGGTTGTTACCTTGGAAACGCGTTTACTCTCGCTATTAGTGGTTTTGACAGTTTACCAGACAGGTGTACAAGCGCTCAAAAATCTACAATAGCGAGTTGATATCTTAAAAACGTGAAATCACAAATAGCGAGACTGAAACGTGTTTCCAAGGTAACGACTCGCTACTATAGATTTTTGAGCGCGCAATACATCTGTCTGGCAAACTGTCAAAACCACTAATAGCGAGAGTAAAACGCGTTTCCAAGGTAACAACTAGCTACTCTAGACTTATGAGCGCCTAGTACGCCTGCCTCATAAGCTATCTAAAACCACTAATTGTGAGTGGTGCTGACGCCACAATTAGTGATTTTAGATAGCTTATGACACAAACGTACTAGGCGTTCATAAATCTACAGTAGGGGGTTGTTACCTTGGAAACGCGTTTACTCTCGCTATTAGTGGTTTTGACAGTTTACCAGACAGGTGTACAAGCGCTCAAAAATCTACAATAGCGAGTTGATATCTTAAAAACGTGAAATCACAAATAGCGAGACTGAAACGTGTTTCCAAGGTAACGACTCGCTACTATAGATTTTTGAGCGCGCAATACACCTGTCTGGTAAACTGTCAAAACCACTTATAGCGGGAGTAAATCGCGTTTCCAAGGTAACAACTAGCTACTCTAGACTTACGAGCGCCTAGTACGCCTGCCTCATAAGGTATCTAAAACCACTAATTGTGAGTGGTGCTGACGTCACAATTAGTGATTTTAGATAGCTTATGACACAAACGTACTAGGCGTTCATAAATCTACAGTAGGGGGTTGTTACCTTGGAAACGCGTTTACTCTCGCTATTAATGGTTCTGACAGTTTACCAGACAGGTGTACAAGCGCTCAAAAATCTACAATAGCGAGTTGATATCTTAAAAACGTGAAATCACAAATAGCGAGACTGAAACGTGTTTCCAAGGTAACGACTCGCTACTATAGATTTTTGAGCGCGCAATACACCTGTCTGGTAAACTGTCAAAACCACTTATAGCGGGAGTAAATCGCGTTTCCAAGGTAACAACTAGCTACTCTAGACTTATGAGCGCCTAGTACGCCTGCCTCATAAGCTATCTAAAACCACTAATTGTGAGTGGTGCTGACGTCACAATTAGTGATTTTAGATAGCTTATGACACAAACGTACTAGGCGTTCATAAATCTACAGTAGGGGGTTGTTACCTTGGAAACGCGTTTACTCTCGCTATTAGTGGTTTTGACAGTTTACCAGACAGGTGTACAAGCGCTCCAAAATCTACAATAGCGAGTTGATATCTTAAAAACGTGAAATCACAAATAGCGAGACTGAAACGTGTTTCCAAGGTAACGACTCGCTACTATAGATTTTTGAGCGCGCAATACACCTGTCTGGTAAACTGTCAAAACCACTTATAGCGGGAGTAAATCGCGTTTCCAAGGTAACAACTAGCTACTCTAGACTTATGAGCGCCTAGTACGCCTGCCTCATAAGCTATCTAAAACCACTAATTGTGAGTGGTGCTGACGTCACAATTAGTGATTTTAGATAGCTTATGACACAAACGTACTAGGCGCTCATAAATCTACAGTAGCATGTTGTTACCCTGGAAACGCGTTTTACTTTTTACTTTATTAGTGATTTTAGACAGTTTATCAGACAGGTGTACTACGCGCTCAAAAATCTATAGTAGCGAGTCGTTACCTTGGAAACACGTTTTAATCTCGCTATTGGTGATTTCGCGGTTTTAAGATATCAACTCGCTATTGTAGATTTTTGAGCGCTTATACACCTGTCTGGTAAACTGTCAAAACAACTAATAGCGAGAGTAAACGCGTTTCCGAGGTAACAACCCGCTACTGTAGATTTATGAGCGCCTAGTACGTTTGTGTCATAAGCTATCTAAAACCACTAATTGCGACGTCAGCACCACTCACAATTAGTGGTTTTAGATAGCTTATGAGGCAGGCGTACTAGGCGCTCATAAATCTAGAGTAGCTAGTTGTTACCTTGGAAACGCGTTTTACTCTCGCTATTAGTGGTTTTGACAGTTTACCAGACAGGTGTACAAGCGCTCAAAAATCTACAATAGCGAGTTGATATCTTAAAACCGCGAAATCACCAATAGCGAGACTAAAACGTGTTTCCAAGGTAATGACTCGCTACTATAGATTTTTGAGCGCGCAATACACCTGTCTGGTAAACTGTCAAAACCACTTATAGCGGGAGAAAATCGCGTTTCCAAGGTAACAACTAGCTACTCTAGACTTATGAGCGCCTAGTACGCCTGCTTCATAAGCTATCTAAAACCACTAATTGCGAGTGGTGCTGACGTCACAATTAGTGATTTTAGATAGCTTATGACACAAACGTACTAGGCGCTCATAAATCTACAGTAGCGTGTTGTTACCCTGTAAACGCGTTTTACTCTTTACTTTATTAGTGATTTTAGACAGTTTATCAGACAGGTGTACTACGCGCTCAAAAATCTATAGTGGCGAGTCGTTACCTTGGAAACACGTTTTAGTCTCGCTATTGGTGATTTCGCGGTTTTAAGATATCAACTCGCTATTGTAGATTTTTGAGCGCTTGTGCCCTTTCTGGTAAACTGTCAAAACCACTAATAGCGAGAGTAAAACGCGTTTCCAAGGTAACAACCAGCTACTCTAGATTTATGAGCGCCTAGTACGCCTGCTTCATAAGCTATCTAAAACCACTAATTGTGAGTGGTGCTGACGTCACAATTAGTGATTTTAGATAGCTTATGACACAAACGTACTAGGCGTTCATAAATCTACAGTAGGGGGTTGTTACCTTGGAAACGCGTTTACTCTCGCTATTAATGGTTTTGACAGTTTACCAGACAGGTGTACAAGCGCTCAAAAATCTACAATAGCGAGTTGATATCTTAAAAACGTGAAATCACAAATAGCGAGACTGAAACGTGTTTCCAAGGTAACGACTCGCTACTATAGATTTTTGAGCGCGCAATACACCTGTCTGGTAAACTGTCAAAACCACTAATAGCGAGAGTAAACGCGTTTCCGAGGTAACAACCCGCTACTGTAGATTTATGAGCGCCTAGTACGTTTGTGTCATAAGCTATCTAAAACCACTAATTGTGACGTCAGCACCACTCACAATTAGTGGTTTTAGATAGCTTATGAGGCAGGCGTACTAGGCGCTCATAAATCTAGAGTAGCTAGTTGTTACCTTGGAAACGCGTTTTACTCTCGCTATTAGTGGTTTTGACAGTTTACCAGACAGGTGTACAAGCGCTCAAAAATCTACAATAGCGAGTTGATATCTTAAAACCGCGAAATCACCAATAGCGAGACTAAAACGTGTTTCCAAGGTAACGACTCGCTACTATAGATTTTTGAGCGCGCAATACACCTGTCTGGTAAACTGTCAAAACCACTTATAGCGGGAGAAAATCGCGTTTCCAAGGTAACAACTAGCTACTCTAGACTTATGAGCGCCTAGTACGCCTGCTTCATAAGCTATCTAAAACCACTAATTGCGAGTGGTGCTGACGTCACAATTAGTGATTTTAGATAGCTTATGACACAAACGTACTAGGCGCTCATAAATCTACAGTAGCGTGTTGTTACCCTGTAAACGCGTTTTACTCTTTACTTTATTAGTGATTTTAGACAGTTTATCAGACAGGTGTACTACGCGCTCAAAAATCTATAGTGGCGAGTCGTTACCTTGGAAACACGTTTTAGTCTCGCTATTGGTGATTTCGCGGTTTTAAGATATCAACTCGCTATTGTAGATTTTTGAGCGCTTGTGCCCTTTCTGGTAAACTGTCAAAACCACTAATAGCGAGAGTAAAACGCGTTTCCAAGGTAACAACCAGCTACTCTAGATTTATGAGCGCCTAGTACGCCTGCTTCATAAGCTATCTAAAACCACTAATTGTGAGTGGTGCTGACGTCACAATTAGTGATTTTAGATAGCTTATGACGCAAACGTACTAGGCGCTCATAAATCTACAGTAGCGGGTTGTTACCCTGGAAACGCGTTTTACTCTTTACTTTATTAGTGATTTTAGAGTTTATCAGATAGGTGTACTACGCGCTCAAAAATCTATAGTAGCGAGTCGTTACCTTGGAAACACGTTTTAGTCTCGCTATTGGTGATTTCGCGGTTTTAAGATATCAACTCGCTATTGTAGATTTTGGAGCGCCCGTACATCTGCCTGATAAACTGTCTAAGATCGCTAATAAAGTTACGAGTAAAACGCGTTTCCAAGGAAACAACCCGCTGCTGTAGATTCGAACTTTTCAGAGAGATAGATGTCCTTGAGATGAGATGAGAGATAGATGTCCTTACCATTCGTTGCGCGAAACGTAATTATTGCCAGATCAGAAAATATATAAAAATTTCCCCCTCACATGACAAAATTTCCCCCTCATTAATATGTAAAACATAATCTGGCATGGATTTTTTATTCTTTTAGCAAACATGACTGAAAATATTTTAAGAAATTAATTCGAAAATATGAACGGATTACTTACGAGTAATAATAGCAATATTATCAGTTATAAATTTACATTTGTAGCAAAATTTGTGGCGGGCAAAATTTATGAATTCCAAATACGTTAATTGTTTTATGTTTCTCTTCTGATACTGATCTATTCACAATGAATGAATGCAATTAGGCAACAAAAGATTATCATATTTTTGGTGTAAAAACAAAAATTTATTTTTAGAAAGATTTTCATTTTGTTTTTATTGTTGTTCGTGTGTAGTCTAGGCTAAGACTAAGTTGGTACGTAGAGAACTCTCTATCTCAAGTAATTAATTAATTTTAATTAAAAATCTATAAAAGGGAGTTGAAAAATTAATTTTTTCCAAAATTTGAAGTAATTATGGATGTACCCGAAAATACCTACCAACAAATTTGTAGTATACGTACCGTGCAATCCGATAAGAATGGTTTCTTTAATGACTTCTATTTGGAAGTGAAGCAATCATGTGGTGAAAAATGGCTACAGAATTATTTCGGAAAATTAAAATCAAATGAGGCGAGAATTCTATCGATATTTAGTGATCGTGAAATATGTGATACTGTGCTTGGTGTCCTTGAAAATGTACGACCGGTGTACAGGACGAAGGACGGCCTTTTCTCGGTACAGCATCGTGCACAGGCTGAAAAATTTCAATTAATGGGAGAGTTCGAAAAAGCGTTGGTTCATGCAAATCTCGCCGTTATGCGAGCACCAGTAAAGGGTGAGTCAAGTGCATAAATGTTTAGTTAAAGGACGTTAATAAAACGAAAGTTGAAGAGAAAGACAAAAAGAGAGATAGTGAGTGAGAGAGAGAGAGAGAGAGTGAGTATGATAGCATCGGCTTAATTTGAAAAATTTTAAATACTTCTAGACGTTGATTCTGAAATCGATGATGGTCTCACTCTTGCTTTGGCTTTTCGAATACGTTCCACAATTCTTATTGGATTGGGAGAAGGTGAAGCCGCACTTACCGATTTAAAACTGGCTGCAAATTCTGGTCTGGAATCGAAACAAAGTGTTGATTATTACATTAAAATGGCAAAAGCGTATGCCTGTAAGCATTTCGAAGTATTAGAAAAAATGCTAACAAAATTCAGAAAGCTCTAATTGAAAAGTTTTAACCCTTGAAAGGTATGAATGAAAAAGCCCGTGCTGAAATATCACTTAAAATTGCTGAGAAATTGGGCGGTGGCTCCAATGCATTAATCGATGCGTGTCGCGAGGAACTGCTTCTTATAAAGGCCACTCCCAAAAAGAAAAAAATTCAATTACCAACCTTGTCGGGAGGTGAAAATGCCGACCTTAGAGGAGCCTCGAATTTGGTGCAGCTTATGGCAACGTCTGATAAGGGACGCTTTATTGTGGCTAATCGCGATGGCCTAAAAACGGGCGATGTAGTCCTTTGTGAGAAGCCGGTGGCTGCCTGTTTGTTACCCAGTTTTTATGGAAGCCATTGTCATCATTGTTTTGAAAGGTTTTTAAAAAATAAATTTGAAAATTTTTATTTCGCTCAATATTGAGATTTCAGCTAAAGCTTGCTGTTTCGTATTTTTTTTCTTCCTTTCACAGGCTCGTAACTCCGGTACCCTGCCCGAATTGCTCCGGCATTGGCTTTTGTTCTCCGCAATGTATGAGTGAAGCATGTGTTACTTACCATCGTTTTGAATGTCAATACACGGATCTATTTATTGGTACAATTGTTTATTATCAGATCCTTTAACATTTCCAACAATTTCAATATGACTTTTCTTCATTTTTAGGTTCCGGTATGTCAATTCTTTGCTTCATTGCCTTACGCATTTTCACCCAGTCCAAAACTGTTGATGATGCCTTAAATACTTCTACGACACTTTACGGCAACCTCTGTTCTCACATCGAAGCGCGTCATCCCGATGACAATTTGCAACGTTCTTTAATGGCTGGTTTTCTTTTGCGTTGTCTTCAGAAGGCGGGATATTTTGGTCGACGCAAGACTGAAGGTGTCAACCCGACTGCACAGGAGTTGCAGGTGGGTGCAGCCCTCTTGGGGATGCTGCAGGTTTTGCAATATAATGCGCACGAGATCTATGAGACCCTCTTAACGGAGGATCACCGTTTTGATGGCTCCAAAGTCGTTTATGTGGGTGCCGGTTTGTACGGTACGGGAGCGCTTTTCAATCATGAATGCTGGCCTAGTGTAGCACGCTATTTTGTTGGCAAACATCTTGTATTGGCTGCAACGAGACCTCACAGACCAAATGAAATGGTAGCTGAAAATTATGGTCCAATTTTTACAAAATGTAATTTAAAAGAACGTCAACGAACCTTGCGTGCTCGTTATTTGTTCGATTGTAATTGTATGGCTTGTCAAGAGAATTGGCCCATTTTACACAAATTGGATAAACAAGTGAGATTTTGGTTGGTAATATGAACTACTGAAGAAGATCAAGTTTGTTTTAACGGTATCAGTGTGTTTTAGGTGCATAATTCCTAGCTGTGGCAATCTTTTAAAATTTCCGAAGGATTTGGCTAAGGATGTCCGTTGTGGACATTGCCGTAAGAATATATCGTTAAAGGAAAGTGTGGCAAAGCTTATCCGCATTGAAGAGCTCTACAGAGAAGCTGCTGAGGCTATGCAGGAACAAAGAACATTAGAGGCTACGGAACTTTTCAAGGAGGGCATTGAAGAATTCTTTCAAATAGCCGTTTTACCACACAGGGAAACAATTATTGCACAACAATCATTAATTAAATGTTTAGCAGATTCTGGTACAACATTCAAGAAATAAAATAAAAGGGCTCACTATAGTCCCTATTTCGAATATATACTGTTTGGCCTTAATGTTTTATCAGACACGAACAGGTCTACAGTTAATAAAGATTCATGAAAAAGTTGACTTGGCATCTCGAAACACATGTTTTTCTGACTGTAGGAATCAGCTGTTTTATTCTATTCTACCGGCTTCGTGTAGTATTCTCGAATTCTGTGACTTGTGGTGTTTATGAAAATGTTGAAAAGGCCCAAGCGTGGCGAAACGGAAGAGGATATTCTTCGGATGCAACAAGAGTTTCTTACGGAACGAGCTAAGAACCCTTCTATAAGTCCGGCTGCCAAATTTGTTAAGATCGAAAAAGGTTTGCTTTATTTTACGAAGAAAGGGAAGTTTTCTTTAAGGATGTTTTGATTTGTAGTGCCAAAAAAATCACTTTTCGCTCAAAGTCGTGAAAGGAATGGCTCGATATCGGCACCTAGTACCACCGCAACATTGGCTCCAGAAGAAGACACTCAATCGCAAGAGCTGTATGGCGAAATACATGACAAGATTGTTGGCTCGAATCAAAACAATGAAATTACTGACATTATTTTGGGTGACATTATTGAGAAAACAGTTGAGAAACCCAAAGCGAATGTGTATAAGCAGAGTTCTGATAAATCAACAGCATTTCCGCAGGTTCGGCGGAGTACAATTAATGTGCAGGTGAGATGAGAACAGATTTTTCTAAACCAACATAGTTATTTGTGAAATTCACTTTGCGTTCGGTTTCTTCGTTCCTAAAGGGATTAGAAAAAGGAAAAAGTATCTTTGCACTTAATCTGGATCGTGAATTTCCTAAATCAAAATCGAAGACAGAGATTGTGCCCATGGATTGCACTGAGAATCGCATAAACAAACCAATTGAGAGCGAAAATCTAACAAAAATCTTTGGCGCTTCTAGCGTTTTAGTAGAGGATGAAAAGTCTGCGGATACAATACATAAAGAAAATCTTGAAATTTTAAGCAAAATGGGACAAGAGGAAATATTAGCAGAACGCAAAAAGCTTTTAGATTCAATTGGTAAATATTAATTTTCAACTAAATCGCTAATAATTCGTAAGACAGCTACAATATATTTCTTTGTACGAATAGATCCAACACTTGTTGCCTTACTTGCGAAGCGTCGAAGGGAAAAAATGGTTGCAATGAACCCAAATCATTCCGAAACTATCAAAATGGATACCACCGAAAATGAGTCGCTCAATAGTGAACCTCTCGATTTGCCTTCATCGATTGTGGCCACAGAATTACTGGAACGCAGTGCCGCCGAAAAATGGATACATTTTGATATAGTCGAAAAGGATAAATTTGAGTGGATGCGCGATATATCTACGCATGCGGTTAACTTGAAAGCGGGTGAAAAATTTGAAGCACGCTTCGATTGGAAAGGAGTTCTTTTGCCTTACAGTCTGGAAAATAAAGACTCCATGTCTAAGCAACCCGAATCATCTGCTCAAAAGGATGAGAGGGAATTATATTTACATGGCGAAGAGCCTCATCGCCCTGGATATACATTACAAGAGCTGTTTCGCTTAGCGCGGTGAGTTGCGAAAGAGCTAAAGCTAACACGAACTTCTTTTTTTACCGGCCCCACCCTCTTATTTGTTATTAGTTCGAGTATTATGCAGCAACGTATATCGGCTTTTGGTGCGGTTGCAGGGATTCTAAATATATACAATCAGGGTTTCTACGATAATGTTTTGGATTTGCCAATAATCAAAATATTTTTCTTACTTCGCTTTGGTTTCGATGATAATTCCTTGGCCACATTGGAAATAGTATCTAAGGCGTTAGCTTATTTATTTTATAATGAAACGGATGAGGTAATTAAAAGAGCGTTTTTGCATTGAACTGAATTGATTGCAATAATATTTACTTTTATCAGACATTACTCGATTTTATCTATGATAATCCTGGCTGTCATTGGCAACCTGTTATTAAAGCTTCGGAAACTCAGCCAAATATCGACGATTCGATATCTGTTGAGAATTTGCAAAAGCAATTACAAATGATGAAAATAAATGCAGAATCATCGGGTTCATCGATAGCAGCTCGAGTTGATGAAAGCGAAGAGGAGAGTCGTGCATCGATGAGCGATTTTCAATTGGCCGAAACGGATTTAATTGATTGCTTTTTACGCACTAATATATTGCAACGTATATTGTAAATTTCGAAAATTATTTTTTGAACATTTTACAAGCAGTTACATCCAATCACCGATGGGGCCCTTTATATAGTCAGTATTAACAAATATTACTTCTAATGCGCGACGTTTCAAAGTAAAACGTTTTGTTTAAAAAAAATTAATGAGTAGGACTGAAAGAAATTTTTTAGCGTCTTATAAATCATGGAAGTCAGTAATTCAAAAGACTGCCCCACAAACGGTATAATCATCAGCTATATATCTCTGTCAGTTCTTAGTAAGAACTAAGAATACTATTTATAAATTGCTGATAATTAAATAACTGGTTGTAACTGCTTATACATATTTGCGATGCATTATATCCTTTTGTAAAATCGTGGTAATTTCTAGAACTAAATGTTTTCTTTCTACAGTTTCGTACTGAATACTGTAAGACCAGATAATAGCACAGTTAGTTCCTGTTTAAAATTGCTTATTCGTATAGCACGATCGGGTAAATCAGAGGCGATGCAAATTATCAATAATGAGGAATTAATGAAGTGCTTGATTGAAAATTTTTTGCCGGGTTTAGAGAAAGTGGGTAAGTATATAGACAATTTTCTTAATAACGTGATTATGTCGCAATTATAATTGCTAAATGATTTAATTAGCCTTTTTATAAATTGTGTTACTTATCTAACCGATAGTGTTATACGCGTTTCATTTGCATAAAAGCTCTAGCACACGTACAGATCATTGTTATTAATATAATATAAAATCGATCAAGTACATCGAAGGTGATGAAATGACATTCCAATCCAATCTAATGCTAGAAGTTTTCTCTTTATCGGTTTTGTTTTCTTTTCAGATACAGCATCTACAACAATAATATTCTACAACTATCCACAATATTTATGCCTAAAATTATTACGGATTTTAATATCGCAAAATTTGGAAATTGCTATGAAACTCATTAATTGGAATATTTTGAATATATTGCAAAACTATCTCTACAGTCGCGATGATTTGAAAGTAGGTATAAAATTTAAAAAAAATTGTGGTATTTAGTTCTGCTTTAACTACAATTAAATTTTATTGCTTTGTTCTCATTTCTACTTCTTAGGAGCAACTGATTAAAGTTCAAATAGAATCCTTGCGGATTTTACGCTGCCTATTATTGCTGCGTGTGGATAATATGCTTTACAAGTAAGTAGGAGTTAATACATTATTAAATATTGAACAAAATTAAACAGCTTTATGCGAGAATAAATTGCATTTGAGCTTTAAATAATTCTGGATTTACTCCGAAATAGCATTTCATGGTACGGAATGCTGTTTCACAGCCATCAGCACCCTCTAAATAATAGATGGTAGATATAAATGATAAATAGACTTAAATGTGTATGTATAATTTCAATTGATTTACCTTTTGTACCACAAGTGGATATATAACTATCGACTATAGGATGAAGTTCAGCTGGTAAAATATCCTTTAGATAATCCAAATGAACAATATTATTTTCATCAATCTATTAGGTCAAATAATACGATAGATATTCAAATGAAATGAAAAATTGTAACCAATATATATACTTACTATGCCGACAACGTCAAAAAGGCAATGAAAATAACATTGTAATGTACGATCTTCTGAAAAATGGCCATCATGGGCTTGCTGAAGGAGATCTTTAAATAGATGTGGAAATTATTTTCAATCACTATATGTTTTTCGATAAATTTAGTTAGAATTTTTTTACCTTCGACCGGGCCTATGGTTTTCTGGCATTTGTCATGAAGTTTCTTCGCGTAAGATTTTAAACGCTGAGGAATTTCAATCTAAAAAAGAAGAACAATTGTGTATTATTATTATAATAAAATGAAGAGATTAAATATAAAGTTTAAAAAAGTATTTATTTCCGACAAAGTATATATTTATGAAGCGATTAGATAAAAAATTGATTTTTTAAAGGTTTTAACAGTCTTGATGTTTAAAATTTTATTTGAAATTACGTTACATCGTGAAATAATGTTTAATTTAAAGGATATATATTGTTTCATTATACAATATTATTCATAATACGTTTCAATATTATAAACCTCTAAACAAATTGAATTTTAATTTGAATTTGAAATTTTATTGAGTCTGTTAATTTATAAGTAAGAAGTATTTACAAACTTACTGCGTTGGCGAAAAAGAGTTCATTTATTAAAATTAAGCAACCGATTTTGAAAAGAAACTTCATTTTTTAAAGAAACAAATGATATTTTATCAAATAGGTAATGATAAAGAATGTCTGCAATGATCACCGATCACATTAGAAATGATTTCAAATACAATTTGATTTCTATTTATAACAATTTCAAAATGCACTACATTCCATCAAAATTATAATAAAACACTCAGATATAATTAATATCTAAATAAGAAATCGAGAAATGATAAAGCAAATTTACAACTGTAACGTTATTTTTGATAGTAATTAATTTTTCCACTTTTTCTACTAAAGGAAATTTTTGCCAGCCTTCCGATACATGCTCGAATGGCATTTAAATCATGATATTTACGAGGTAGGCGGCCCGGTACTTATTAAACAACATGCATCAGCTCTATTGGCGGCTATAACAAGTGTCACTTGCAATATAGAAATTGCTTCTACTTTGGGTCAAACACTTAACGATTGTTGTTGCAGTTGGTTTCACAAAGCAACAAAAAATGGCATAACAGAGGTCAGTTTCCTTGAAGGCAATGACTGAATTATTATTCTACAGAAAACTATATTCTTTTTTCTAATCTTCCAAAAAAAAAAAACATAAAATAGTTCTCACAAGCAACACTTTTGAGCGCGTGTTTAAATGTTGTCACGTGGTATTTACGCAATTATGATTGTAGGGAACGATTTAATAGTTTCCTCGATAGATATTTGTGTAATTTCATAGTATCGGAGAAGTTTGTTCGATTTGTCGGTGCCCTACAGTAAGTAAAAAACATGCTCGTCATCACCGTCTTCATCATCATTATAATAATTATATTGGAAGTTTTTAATCATTCTTTATTGTATGTCTCTGATGATTTGGTATTTCCTTCACAGATCATCGTCTATAGTTCTACGCCCATGTGCCTCACATGATCGTCGTAGTATTATAACGTCTTTACCTAACGTCGGATCAGTTTTGATTAATCGTTTTGGACCACAACTTATTTTACCGCAAACGTATTGTATTCTTTTGTTAAACACATTATGGCGTTTATTGGAATTGCCACAATTATCATTGCACAAACAACGCGTATTGTTGGATTCATTAATACAGCCGCAAATTGTGGAGCCTCTCGTTCATTATTTGAAAGCACTGGCCACGCGTACAAATCGTTATTTGGCAACGAATTTCTTTGCAAAAACTGAATTACGTTTGATATACAGTTTCTTGTGTTTCGATGGATTTTCTTGCTATTTACAAAAGTCTGAAATATTACAGATTTCTTATAATTTTTTATGTTGCCTTACCGCCGAATACATCCCCGAAATCGAGCGTTTATTCGAACGTATCATTTTTAACAGAGAATATATAGACGCTGAGGTATCTGTTTTAGATAAATGGCGTTCAACATGCTTGGAATTGGTTTATCCGCATTATATAGTTGTGGTAAGAAAGCAAGGGTGGTGATTGACTTTGTATTTAATTATTGCATTCAATTTGAACGAGACAAATTTAATTTCAGCCACCAAATGAATTAACACTTTCATTAGCCAGCTCTCAAGCTCCGATTCTACCTACAGATTGGCCATATTTTCAGTTGAAAATAATTCTTCACAATTATATCGAAAATGTTAAGCAAAAATCTAAGCTTCTACTATCAGGTGAGTAGGATTGTATATAATTAATTTATATAATTTCTCATATATTTATGAAAGCCTGTAATATTTTTTAGAGCGCGACATTATCCATATGACTCTATCCTTTGTATCCCTGCTGGAAGAATGTAATCCACATTTAGAAATTGTTGATCCCACTGAGAAGCTCATGTATCTAATGATAATGTTTATGGGGCCGGATTCACAATTTCTCGAATCAGAGATTAGTCTCTTAATGCACAAGCATCTTCTTAACTTTTACGATTGTTATAAAGATTATACTTTTCAATTTGATGCAGTGTATGAAGGTATGCTAATGGTGTGCAGTTTTTAGTATTTCTATAAGTTTTGGTTATTTTTGCGATTTATTTAGGTAAATGTAAATTTGAAAATCTCTACGCTCTTTTTGTGGATCATTTCCAAGCAGCTAGCTATGGTAATGAACTCTTCGGTTCGTTAGTATTGATACCATTGGCTCAGAAATATGATAATAAATGGCGTCGGCGTTTATGGTCGGATTACGCAGCAGCTTTAAGATTTTTAGATTGCAATGAAAATTTGGTTAGTGCGCTGTAAAATCGTACACAATATTTAATATTAATATTAATTTTATAATAATTGTTTTATTGTATAGTTAATGGGCGGTTTGCAAGCTTATTTGGAACCACCAGAAGAAGAGGAATCACTATTGAAAGCCTATGCCGTAGCTCTAAAAACAAATCTAGTACGACCTAACACGATACCCTATAAAATTGCTCAATATCATGTTTCAAAATTTAAAGAACGAACAAATAAATAAGTTAAATTTTTAATTATAGTCTCTTTCCTTTTTCCTTCAGTTTTAACAACAAAACAATAAAGAGAATTGCTATCAATTATCAATACTTTTGAGAAATTTAAAGAAGACAATTGTATTCTGAGAATAACAAATTCTCTTCAGGAGAAATTTCCTTGGAAGTCTAACAAGAAATTATCATTTATTGATGAGATTGTTCTCATCAAAATATATAATTCCATTTTCTAAACATTTCTTGCAAATTTCTTTAAAGCATAGAGAAAGGTAATCAGGAATAAGTATATTTCTGCTGACGATAAATTTATGAATGAATTTAAATGCCCGCAATTAGAACACAAATACCTTTTATTTTCTTTTGTAATCTCGATAATTAGTTTAGTTACTTTCAATATAATTGTTCATTGCAAATCATGACTTTGTTGTTGCTTTGAATGCCTCTAAATGTGTAAGTTTATATTTAGCATTATATGACTTTCCATTATCAGGAAAAGTCCCCCCATAACATCATAAATTTTTACTCTCGAGCTTAATTAGATAATTAAATTTTCGCTCGTCATGCAGTTTTTAATTAAATTTTATTATTGTACATACAATTGACCTTTAAATAAGTCTTCATGAAAATTGAAGAATACCCTACGCAATAAGCTATGGGTATGTTTATGTTAATTCTTCAATTTCAATAATTTCCCGGGAGTAATGTAATTTTAATCTAGATCTTTCTTAATTTCTTGGGATATATAAAAATACTATACTATTTGAAAATAAAATATTGGGGATATATCGGTTGACAGAAGATAATTTATCACATAGTCGTTTGCTCAATTGACTAATTTGAAGTTACCTTTTATAGTCTGGCATCCTTAGGTTTTGTAAAATATGTTTAATAAGTTTAACACCGTATGATTTATAATTTTTTATGATTTAAAACTTTATAATATATTTATATTATAAGTTAATATTGACAAAGATTACAAAAAAATTATGTTCTATAGCTTATGATTCCATTATTCTCGGCACACATTCTGTAGTGTAGCTCAATTGAAGGTTTCCACCTTTTATATCCTTCAAGAGTTAAAGCAATCCATTTAAAAAACATTAATAGAATGATACCATTTATTTGGTATAAATAAGAAAAGAATATAAGACGCTGCCTTGTGTTGAGTATGCTATAAATTGTTCACTCATCTCTTACATCTTTGTCTTAATTACGATAATTGTTTAATTGACTGCGAACGATTGACACAAAACTCATCAGAAATGAGGGAAGGGTTCTAATTAAATTTTCTTCTAATTCTTGCAATAAACGATCGAACGAACTAACGTTTTTCGCTTTATTAAGTTTTAAAATGAATTTTTTTTCATCGATGATGATCTAATAGAGGAAAATATTTGAAGATAACCTCAGGTTAAAGGTTACGGTTACGATGACATCGACAATAAGAGACTAATGCGTCAATAAATTATGATATAATGGCAATATGAATGATGTCAACAAAAATGTTCAATTATATTTGTAAATGAAAGAATGTAAAGGATGAGTGGATGGGAAGACATTTATTGGGTTAGTAATTAAGTTTTTCTTATATTTTATCGTATCACGACTTCATTTATTGAAATTTTCTAAAAAAATTTTGTACAATTTTTTGGAATACACGTTACGGCATTAGAAAGAATCTGATTAATAAATGCATTTAATTATGCTTTTTAATTGGCGACCTATGACCGTCTGAGAGTAATCTCTAAAGGTAATCGTCAAATGATAGTGGTCGATTGGGCAGAAATGGCAGCCAAAGCTGAATTTTTGTTGCCGATTTTTATGGATGGATGAAGGACGATAGATCAGCTTTGAACACCCGGAACGAATTCGGTTCAAAGACGACATAAACGCATCCATCCAAATGTATTTCCTTTGTTGAGTCGATTAATTCTGAGAAAACCTTCTTGGCATTTCTTACTTCACAGTTTTTCAACACAGATTGGCGCCCATCTTATATAAAATTAATATATTATTTCCAGTTATTCATTTGAAATTGACAATTAATAAATTCATTAAACAAATCTTTGTGACACGAAAACAAATTAATTCTACGTAAACGTATGTTTTGCATATTTTCGTCGATAAAATCTCTCTGCGGGTTTGATAATTTATTTGTTAAGGTCAATCTGTTTATCTATCTGTTTAATTCTTTACTAAAATGCCGGTATCATTATAATTGTAAACATAGACAGACCAACGAACACTCTCTTACCCCCTCCCCGACCCTCTTCCTCCGGACAAATCGTATAATTTTATGGTCTTCGGGACATAACTAACCTTGTTCTCGCTTCAATTAAAATTGAATAAATTTTCATATTTCATTCAATTTTTTTTGTTGACTTTTCTATAAGTCTGTGATAGACTCCTTGTCCATTGAATAAATATTTAACTCTCTTATTTGTTGACTTTATTGATAATTTTGCAAAATGGAATAATTTTCCAATGAACGAATACCAATATTTGGTTTATTGTTCTTTTATTTCGTTTCGTTGAGTCTGGTTTGTTTGGTTCGTTTTGTTTTGCTCTGTTTTGCTTTGTTTTATTTTGGTTTATTTAATTTTTTTGCGACACATCGATTGAATAGAGAGAAACGCTATATAATTATTGGCTAAGGCTGAGTGATATGTGAGAATAGTCCGGAAAGTAATCATCCTTGACTCATGCATTTAATGGTTGTCAAATAAGTGATAAATGACGTAGTGATTTTTCACGCAAAACTTAAACTACTTTGAGATTTGTACTGTCACAAAGTTGATCTATCCATCTTAAGTCTATCACAATTTAATTGCTCGGTCAATTACTTCTGGGACTACTCTCGTTGAACACATACATGTTGTAAATACTTGTTTGCGTTACTGTTTTATTTTGTTGTTGTCAATTCGTGTGAAAAATTTTATAATTTATTACTAATGATCTTATTAATTCTTGAAAATTACTTTTGTAAATTTCCGTAATTAAGTGCTAATAACACGGCGCAACAAGATTTTCCTCCAAAACCAGAGAGTTTTCCGCTGATTCCGAAAATGTTGTTAGTTTTCTAGTTGCGGCTTTAGTTTTCGAGATATCAACAAAAAACCGTCTTTTTGGTATTTTGAAAACTTAGATTTATATAATTAACTGTAGCTTCCTAATTTTTCATTTCTTTGATTTTAGCTGTAGCTGTAGCTTCCTAATTTTTCATTTTTAAAAACCGCATAATTTCACTTTAGAAACTTGAGTTTTCATATTTGGAGGGATACGTTTTATAACTTATTTCGATTGATGATTTCAATATTTTTTCAAAAAATCGAAAAAAATTAATTTCTTCTGACTTCTTTTTGCGGTAGAATTGGCATTCCTAAGCTGATTTTAACAAACGTAGTCTTAAAATTTTTGTTAGAAAATTACCTTTACTTCCAGGGTCGGTTTTATTAAAAAAATGAAAATTAGGAAGCCACAGTCAATTATATAAATCTAAGTTTTCGAAATACCAAAAAAACCTTTTTTTGTTGATATCTCGAAAAAAAGCCGCAACTAGAAAACTAGCAACATTTTCGGAATCAGCGGAAAATTTTCCTATAGAAAATTGAACTTTCGTTTCTGGAGGGTAAAATTTTTCATTTTCTGTTGCGCCGTGTAATTATCAATTAGGATGAGTTTTCATTGATATACGATAGTAATGGATTAATTATATAGATCATTATCATAAAATATGGATTATAAAATACTTAATTCGAGAGATGTTTTTGATAGCATCTAATGGTGCTTGGATCAATCAATCGATTGTTTTTAGAACTTTTAAAATTCTTTAAAAAAACATCTACAAATTCAGTAAATATTATTGTAAGACCATAATTAAGTTTAAGCTAGAAATGGAAACTAATGTGTCAATAATTATTATCTTTCAATTTTAAAATTAAATTAATGATTACATTGGGAAAATTTATTAATGAGTTTTATTAAGAAAATGAGTTGAGGTAGTAAATCAAATAATAGATCTATTATTCGTTTTAGTTTCGAATGACATTGATATTAATTAAAAATATTTCTTCTTCTATCCGTTCTATTGCGTTCTTTATGCTTTTTTTTAATTTGTCAACACTTATCCGCGTGTTCAAAAATATCACTCCTCTACAGTGTTTCTTTGAGGTACTTCTCCGGAGGGGCTCAGCTCCCCCGGAGAAGACCTAGCGCCCCCCCCCCCGAAGAAATCGAATCATAAAATGCCAAATTAAATCCATTGCTCATACTACTACACACACTACATAGTCACGCTATATGCTAGCGTTCGCAATAGAAGTGTTATAGATCGTGTTGAAATAATGGCACATGAAAATGTTCCGTTACCGTTACTTTTACACGTTAGCAACAAGTGACGGAAAACGTTCGAATTTGTGAGTGATTAACCCGAAGCTGAACCCGAACCCATTATTTAAATGTTATTTAAACTATCATTTTATTTAGTCAGCCCCCCCGAATCTCCGTAGCGCCCACCCGAAGTGCAGGTGTCTGAAAGAAACACTGCTCCTCTACCCCTTGAAAATTTCGTCATCATCATGAAGAATACTTTATTTTATAATTTACTTCCGTCTTCCAAACATATCGACTCATATAAAGCTTATCTTAACAAAAATGAAAACAAAACAAATAGAGTTATAAATTGTGTGTTTTTGTCAAGTTCATCTCTCTTGCGGAGTTCATTTATCACGCTTTTATCACTATAAGTATTACATCACAAGTATTTATCAACAAAATAACGTAATAATTACATTTATACTAAGCATAAAATTCGGTAAAAAAATCGATAAATTGATATGGAATAAAATAAAAAGTGCTCTAATATGAATTTTGACTTTGTCTAAATGTAATATTCTGTTAGGTATAATTGACAGATAGATAAACGAATGGGCAGGCTCAATTTTTGTAGGGCTTTCTTTTAGTAATATGTTATGAAGGAAGCTGTTTTATACATTTATTAAGCATAAATAAAGAGCGAATTCCTTAAAGAGCTTAAATCACTTAAAAGACTCAATAAGAAAGATTAAAACGAATAAAGCTTACAATTAATTGTCAATTATAATTTCACCCTCCTGTCAGCCGTAATGCAAAAAAGATCAAGAGAGATATTGTGTTTAAGTGGCCGAAGGGCTAAATAAAAAGGGGAGATGCTAAAAAAACCGTCTAATGCCCCCACCCCCCAATATTTTTATATCATTAAATAGTATTATTTTTCCATCCACAAATATTTAGTCTCCTCCTTTTAAAGCTGAGAAATTTGTTTGTTTAATTCTAGAGAAATTCGTTTCGAATTAAATCATTTCAGAGCGCCACGATATTGTCGGGGTGTTGCCAGGGTTTCCCCTTTATCCTATTACATACTCCCGTTATTATTAAAATTCCTTTTGCAAAACATAGGAATCAATTAGATTCAAATCAATGAATGTTTTCTAAAATACAAATCTGTTTTCATAATAATAATTTTCTTCGGAATTAAATCTTATTTGTCATGTTGTGAAGTTACAAACTAGGATAAAAGTATATCACTATATGAACTTGTTTATCGATTTTGCGTTTACTTTATGGAATATGGTTTTAACGATCGTGCAAGAAATAATTAATAAAAATATATAATTTCAGAAAAAATATATAAAATATAGCAATATTTTTAAATACGAATAATTGTGCTTGAAAATTCGTAAAAAAGAATAGTCAGTCAGCTTGAGTGAATTCGTTCGGAAAGCAGGATCGTTCCCCACAGAAGGTTTAGCTGCTGCTTGAGAGTAAGTAAAAGTTCATGGAAATACACTTCTTTTAATTCATCCAGCCTGGAAAGACGAAAAAACTATATATATACAAAATATCAACCCGATTTTCCTATTCGCTCTCCGCAACTGGTTACTGCTCTTTGTTAGTAGGGAGCAGCCTACTCCTATTTCTGGGACTATATTAAGCGATGGCTAAGACAATGAACTCTAAGGCAAAAGTTTAGTTTCAAATTACGAGCGCATAGAAATTCACATCAGTTTTAAAAAGTAGGCGAACCGCTACCAAACATCGTCTATTTTCAACACTAAACAACTTGTGAAGACAATGAGTATTCATACCACACACTACCTTTCCATTCGCTTGTAATCGTGATTTTTTTAGACAGACAAGTTTTGGAAAATATGTACTTTTCTCTTCTCTGTAGTTTTTGTATCTCCTCCAATGCATTACAAAAGGAAACACGTGGTGGATATACCCAGCTTCGTATAATGAGCGAAATACTCATTATCTTTTTAAAAAAAATGATATTCAAAAGTTTTATGATTATAATAAATTTTAAAAAGCTTTAAGATTATAATAAATTTTACACTTATCGTGTCATTAATCAAAATGCTAGGAGCAAAAATGACACCATCGAGTTTTTACTGTAAAACGAAAATTAACAAAGCGAAGATAAACTTCAAAAGAAATAACGAAATGAAATAGAAATAGAATAAAATGGAAAAATATGCATAAATTGCAATAAAATTATTTTTCTATCCACTTCTTTTTTAGATTCCAATTTATTAGTAATAAAAATTCATTCCTCATAAGATTTTTACAACGCAACAAAAACCAATTGATTGGGTCGGTCAGGCATTGAATGCGTTCGTTTGTCTTTTTTATTAATGATCATTAATCAAAACTAAATGATTACACGAACAACACTAAGCGTATTGAACTTGAGTAATGCAAAAAATATATATATATGTATAAAAAATTAATAAAAAAATAAAAAATATATAAATTGTTAAGACCTTTTATAGTCAATTGGTGCAAGCCAAAACTATTAGATTAAAAAAAAAACAACCATATATGAAACTGACTTTTGTCAAGTTGTTTTTAATTGTTAGTTTTAGAAACGTGCTGGAAAAAGTGAAAGGTTGAATTTTGGGTGGGGCTGCCGATATTATTAAAACGAGATGATTTCGGTCAATATAAAAGTAAATGTGGTAGCATTAATTAAACTGATAAGCACGATATATACTGCAATATATTTTCATTTAATTTAATCATCAGAATAAACGTTTATTATTCTGAGCTTTAAAATCTTCAGAAATTTTATCTAGAATTTTCACCATGAACGAATATATATTGACGCAATAGTGGACCTGATGAGATGTTTTTTGTTTTTAGTTTCACTTTAATATGTTCGTTAGTTTATTTGATTCGCATTCTAGCTCGTAAATTATGCTGATAAATTATGGTAGAAGAATGAGATAATAGTTTTGAAAGAAGAACAACAAAACATTTTGGCAGATACTACTCTACTACCCTACTGGATTTGGTAGATAAAATTTATAAATTCTAAAAATGATAACTGCTTTTTTATCTTTCGATCATAATTCTTTACTATATATACGAAATAAATATATCATATTCAAGACGTTCATTTGTGCACAATTTATATATTTTATATAAAGTATTTTATACTTTATAAAAATACATTTAGATTAAGAAAGGAAGAAATTTGTGAAGATATTGAAAAAGATATTGATACGAAAATATTTTTCATTATTAAGATCGATTTGGGAAAATATTACAACTAAATTTAATGTATTTGTTAATGTTATAAATTAATTATAAATAAATTTATTTTAATAGATTAAATAAATCATGAATTTGGTGGTCATTGATCAAATTCTAGACATATATATATATATATATATATATATATATATATATATATATATATATATATATATATATGTATATATATATATATATATATATATATATATATATATATATATATATATATATATATATATATATATATATATATATATATATATATATATATATATATATATATATATATATATATATATATATATATATATATATATATATATATATATATATATATATATATATATATATATATATATATATATATATATATATATATATATATATATATATATATATATATATATATATATATATATATATATATATATATATATATATATATATATATATATATATATATATATATATATATATATATATATATATATATATATATATATATATATATATATATATATATATATATATATATATATATATATATATATATATATATATATATATATATATATATATATATATATATATATATATATATATATATATATATATATATATATATATATATATATATATATATATATATATATATATATATATATATATATATATATATATATATATATATATATATATATATATATATATATATATATATATATATATATATATATATATATATATATATATATATATATATATATATACCTATATGGAATGAGATATTATATTTAACCTTTCCTCAGCATAAACATAATAATCTGAAGATAGATGTAGATTTCATATAATGAACATTGTTAGTTCCGTAGTTTTGTCTTCTGAAGATCGAACTCAGACAAAGAATTAAAGAATTAGACTTTATTTTTGCTTACTATTCCGGCAAAACCGGTAAATCTTGTTATTTTTAAAAAAACCTATTTTTGACACTTTTTGGCACGTTCGCGATACGCATATATACATATACAAAACATACTGTACCATAGCCATAGACAATTTTAAATGTCTTCTTCCTATTTCCCGACTCTACCTACCTACCTCCCTCCCTCCCCTTTGTTCATCACCACTTTTCACCCTTCACACCGATAAACTCTACACTAAACCACGCCACTCAACTCTCGAACAGAGGTTTTATCGTTTTCGAATTTGTTTCTGTTTTTTCTTTCTTGAAAGTGCTGTGCGAGTGTAGTGAAAACTAGTATCAGAATATATCGAGTTTATCTAAAATTATTAGCAAGCTTTCGGAATATTTTCACTCTCAAAGAGTAGCCAGTCTCTCTGTTTGTTTTGAGTGAGATATTATTTCCGTTTTTTTTGGTTTTTTGGTTGGCTTCACAAATGTATTGAAGTCTCTTCATAAACAGACGGTAGAGAGACTAGTAGTGAATTTTTTTCAGAAAACATATTCGTCAGATAGACAATTGTTTATGATTGATCGACTTACAATAATAAATAAGTAAAAAAGGCGGGCTTAGAATAGCCTTTAAACGAGCGATCTCTTCATTTTTAGAAAGAATATAATAATAAAGAGCTGCTCATATTTTACCCTTTTGCATAAATATCTCTTAGTGCAGTAGTTGCGAACGTAGTACCGAGTGAAAACGTGTCCAATGGCTTGATTTCTTGCATCTCTACTCGCCTATTCAAGATTAGTCTTTACGAAAACTTACTCTCTCTGAGTTCACATTGATGATCGTTGATCGTAAAGCATGGATCGTACTCGTGGTCGGTTTCGTTTATTATGTGACAATAGCGCCACCAATGGCTAAAATATATATTAAAAAAAAGACCAACAACAAGAGCAATAACAACAAATCGCAGTTCACTCTATCGTTCGTTATATTCTTCTCATGCCTTTAGCAATTTTTAATTTCAGTTTAGCGGAGTCTTTGAGCGGGAGTGGTACTAAGTAAAAGATCGTACAACGCGTTTACGATTCTTTCCAAACAAATTTAGATGTGGTTTAGAAGTTTTATGCAAATTGCATGAATGTATAAATGTATGTACGTATGTATGTGCATATGTACATTTAATTTATATGTGTTTATTTATATACAACAAATTATAAATTCTTGGTGTTTTTCTTGTGCTAAATGAAAGAAATTATTGAAGTTCTTGTGATCGTATTTGAATTTTTAATCGATAGAAGAATAAACCAGAATGCGTTCCTTTCTTTTGAACGTTTTTAGTTTACCACAGTGTATAAATCTTTTTTTGTTTATTTGAAAAATTTGAATATTATTTAACCGACTCGGTGAAGTGAAATTAAAGAAAATTGGAAAATAAAAGGATTATAAAATTTTTGCATTTACCAATGCAATTAAAGAATTCGTTTCAAATTAACGCGTCCAACAAACTTTTAGTATGACCGCAACAACAACGATAAAGGCATAACGTAATAGGATGTAGACCGAATTAATGCACAGAGTTCTAATTTTGTAAATTTTGTTGTTGATTTCGTTTGTTGGCCAAGAGGCATAATTTTGTTAAGTCTTCTGTTTTGTCGACGATCAGGAATTTTTTTATGTTTTGTTATTTTATGTTTTGTATTGTTGTTGCTCCACTATTTTTTGTTTTTTTCGCGTATTAAGTGCTTTTTATTTTCTCTATTTGATTGGTATTTTTTTAAAGAATTTTAATAGATTCATTCAATTCTATTAATCAATAATTGAAATTATTGACAATATATTTTGGTCAATAAATTTGTGAGTTGCAAAAACGATCTCTATGGAAAATCGATTGATGGATTCAAATACATGAATCCATTAAAATACGCTTTCAGCAACAAAAAAGCAGCAACACTATTGAGAACAGCAACAACAAATCAGGATATACTTGCTTTTTGATTTAAGGTAACATTTTAATATAATTTAATATATTTTTTTTAATGTTTTGTTTTATTTAAATATTCAAAATAAAAATCAATAGATTTAAATTTCAGTGACTTCATGCTTTTCACAAAATGTACTTTGTTCTCAAATATTAGAACAATAGTGATAACAACAACAACAACATACAACAACACCATCATCACCAAGAACATAAATCATAGTAATTTGTTGTAGTTGATTTTGTTGTTACTCGAAGTCGTTCTTTTTGGCTTTCAACGAGTGTGCGTGTGTACGTTTTTTGTGTAAAAAAATTCACTAATTGACTGAATGGCTGCAAAAAAACGTGACAGACTTTATGATTGTATTTACACCCTCAGACATAATTTTCCTTTTTCTTTTGAAAGGAAAAAAATTTATTTTTATTTGTTATTTTTGTTTGTATTATATGGCGTAGTAATGCATGCATACATAAACTTTGGTGTAATAGTAATTCTCGTTGATGTTGTTGCTGTTGTTGTTGTCATTGTTGTTTTTGTAGTAATCACTTGATCTTGAACGTGTGCTCAAAACAGGCTCATTCTTTAGCAATCATCATCGTTTGCATTCGCTCATTTCTTCTTCTTTCTTTTGTTTTAGTTCAATTCTACCTCGTTCCTTTTCTAATTTTCTTCATTCATTAAATCCAAACGTTCCGGTATTATTTTTATTTATTTTGTGTCTAAGAAGAAAAACATCATCTTTATATTTTTAAGCTTCGTTTTGAATTTCCGTTTAAAGTGATTCTTGCTCTTTTCTCTGAACGAAACGAATGTTTAAATAAAGTGAAGGAAAGTTTTGTTTTCTGCTGATTCTTTATGGTTGTCACATTTTCTGTGAGACTTTATAAATTCTCTGTTTTGTTTTTAATGTCACGATTAAGTTTTCAAGCATTTTTTTATTTAGTTCAAAATTTTTTTGTTTTACTTTCCAAGAAAACTAAATTGCATGAACTGACGATAAAGTAGAATATGAATCAATTGTCGATAATTAAAGATATTGAAATTAATTAAATATCATTTATTTCTTTTGAAAATATTTATATAAAAGCAAGCACAAATAATTTTTTTGAATTAAGTTTTGATTATTACTTCCTTTGTTCTAACGCTCTTAGCTCTTTCTGTCCTTCTCAATTCTCTTTTTCGTCCTTTCTTTTTCTTTAGGCGATGACGATAAAACAATATACGAATAAATTGTTAATAATTAATTGGTATTGAAATTAGTTCAAAACTATGTATTTATTTCGAAAATATTTATGGAAAAACAAATATAAATAAATTTGTTTGAATTAAGTTTTGAGTATGATTTCTTTTGCTTTGGCGTCCTTAGTTCTTTCAGTCCTATTAGGCCTTTCTTTTTAGTCGTTTCCTTTTCTCTAGGCGTTGATGATAAAATAAAATATGAATAAATTGTCGATAATTAAAGATATCGAAATTAATTAAAAACTATTTATTTATTTTGAAAATATTCTGACATTTTTAGTCTTCTCAAACGTCTGCCTTTTCAGTCCTTTCCTTTTCTTCAGGGTCGTTTTTGTTATGTTCGGAATATATTATACTAAGGATCGTCTGGTTGATTTTGGGTTATCCTATTTTTAATTGGATTACTTTAAAAATGTTGCAGACTATAGAAGAAAGAGACTCAGTTGTGTCAGTATAAATTAAAAAAAGGGGAAGGGGAGATATAAGGAGGGGAAAATGAGAGGGAATATGAAAGCCTTTAATAGTTTTTAAGATTACGTTAACAACATAATTCGAATACTGTACATGATAATTATGGTAATTAAGTTTTTCAGTCTATAAAAATGGTTTTTGTTAATTATTTAAAAGATTTTAAAAAAAGTCTGGATATTTGATGTCTTCATTTCCGTTTCAACCAAATGATTTTTTCATTCAACCAATACTTCATGTAAAATTCAAAATAGCTATCTATTTAAAAGAAATAACAGAACTGAAAGCTATTCAAAACTTTTCAGCGATTCCCGAATCTTTTTGCTAATTCAATTTTTCGAGGCATTATTTATTGTCTTTCTGAATGGTCTCTATGAAAACATTTTTCTGTGAGAGATCTTTGTATTTGCTTCTGAAATTGATTATTTTGACAGTTATGACCTAATAAAATTAAGTTCAAAAATTTAATAAAACTATTAAAAGCGGTAGATATCGATCCGATATATAGTATTGAGTGACAAAAGGTTTCCATGTAAAAGATTAAATTATGTAAAAATTTAGCTTCTGTTGGTTTTTTCTTCATTATTTAAATTGCGAATGGAAATATTCGAATATTCATGAATGAGACGCTTTCAATGATTAGTTTTTATCAAATATTATTTCGTGTGATAATACTCGTTCATTCTATTAAAAATCCATTCCAATGATAATTTTACGTTCTGCGATGATGATTCATAATATAATAAGTTTAATATTTCGACTAGTATCTAGATATGCTCACGCTTTTTATTAATAATTCTTGTAAACGTTAACGTCAATAATTTCGTAGAAATCTTTCGATTGATAAAATAATTTTTTAATTATAATCAGTTTATTATTAATAAACAAATTAAAGAAATTATTGTTTTTATAACACATTTTATAACACATTTTATAACACATTTTATAACATTTCTATTTGAAATAATATTTTTTTTTTCAATATACATATTTTTTATTCTTATTTTTTTCTTCGACTATTTCTATTACTGGTTGATCTTGTTCTATCCCGAACCTGCTCACCTCAACACATTTTATTAATTCGGAATTTGGTATAATGACATTTTTTCTAATTTATTGATGCGTATATTTTTTTTCGTTGCCTAAGTTATGTGAGATATATTTGTGATATTTTCCTTTTTAAAAATGTCTTACGAAAAGAATGATGAGAATGAGATTTAAAGAGAAGAGTAAGAGATTGAATAACTTTAATAGTATTTAATAAAATGTTTGTGAACTTTTGTATGCTATATTGAATTATATTCTCTATTATAGTAATAATATATAATAAAGTAATAATATTTCTAATTAATTATGTTTCCTATAATGCGCTTCCAAATCAATAGTGTTTAGGTTAACCGCCATTCAATTTGGGGTGAAGTATCAATTGGGCGAGGTCGGGGTCGAGTTAAAAATATGAGATTCCTTTCTGACTCTGAAAAATATTTTGTATTTTTCAACGTCAGAGATTTGGCTTTAATGGGAACTTCTTTCATAAAAGAAGGACAAATTGTTAAAGAAAAAGATAAATACAAAACAAACTTCAGATACGATTAATAAAAGAAAGTTCAGTTTGAAGATAAGAAAAACCGTGCTGGCGCCCTTTAGAGACTAATAAATCCTTTAAAATTTGTTGGTTTTAAGAAGGAAAGGGTAGATATATATAAGGTGCTGACACATAAGGGGCTAATAAATAAAAAGCTGGCATATATACTTGAAAAATCTCTCTAAATCTTTACAATAATCACTTTGAACTCCAGTAACCGATATTAATAAAACAAAAAGTTTTTTTGGTATCCGATTATTTTATACACGTGTAAAAATTTAAAAAACTATATATTTTACAATAATAAATTCAACATCATACCATAAAGGTATTGGATTTCTTTTGAAAAGTTTCAATAGCTTGGTGTTTTTTCATGAATTTTTTCACTTTTATAAAATGCTCGTTTTTTATTATTCATGAAAGCAAGCGTCAATGATGATCATGCTTTCTTGTTTGTTAATTGTAAAAACCGCAAAACGTTTTAAATGCGCCTACGCTCGCGTAATTTTTTTAAAAGCTTTCACGAAACTTAAAGAAAATCTCGTTTTCTCTGTAAAAAGAATTAAAGATAACGATTCCTCTCTATATTTTGTCATCATACCTTTTTTCATTTGTCATCATTCATTATTATCATCATTACCGTAGAGTCATTATGATCATTATCATCATCACAACGATGTGGTGTACGCGAGTAGAAAAGGTCAAATAAGATAGATTGTCACGATGAATGGTTAGAAGACTTGGGGCAAAGAGGTAAGAAAGAGGAACTGTTCGAGGTGGGAAAGTGCTGTGTAAAAAAAGAGTCTTGGCAGGAAAATATTGATAAATTTAAAACCAAATGTTTTCATTTGGAATTCAAAAAATAACGTAGTTAGATTTATGTTTCGGAGAATTAGGAGGCGCCCTCGTAAATGAAAGGTAAATATATTTTCTTTCCTTAGTTCTTTCATAGCTTTGTAAAATTTCATTTAATTATTTAAGTAAACATCTTCAAGAAAAACCCCAATCTTCAAGAACTTTTCCACTTCTTTAAGTTTTAAAGCCTTCAAACCTTTGTCTCTCGGAAAATAATGAAATAAAATCATTTTAGTATTTTTGGAAAAATTAGATAGAAAAAATTTACGTTGCTTTTTCCTGAGCTTCCTTTTGAGCTTCATTCCCTCATTCTGTCAACGCAATTTTACAAATTGCCATTATCGTGTCAAATCACGTTATTGAATTAGCTGATTTCAAAAGAAATCCATCAAATGTCAGGCTGATTTAAATTATTGATGGCTTCTCATTATTTCTGACACTTGTAATTAAATTGATATATTTCGTATCATCTCAATTTTCCAAGATTAAATTTATTTCATCATTATTTATTTAATGATTCCTCTCAATTTCCTTTCTACACAAGCGACCAATTGTTTTTAAAAGACGACCCTTGCAAGAGATCTAAAGGTCAATTTAGGTCTATCATTTCTAGATATATTTACATTGGTTTAGCTTTTGGCTTTTCATGTACGAAAAGATTTATATGTGAAAGATAAAGCATATGCGAGAGTTATATCCGTCTGATCAAAAGTGTGAGATCCCATTCAATCTTTGAAGCTTCCTCTCAGTCTATTCCATTTATTCCATTTCTTTCGTTTTCATTTCGTGTAATTTCTTATCACCTCGACTCGCGTATCAATTGCTTTAGATTTGAACTTTACTTTTAATGTTTCGTCATTCTGCCGTCGACACATTATCATTTTAGCTGTTCGAGCGGCCAGTGAGTGAAATTGAGTGTGATGTAATGAAGATTTTTGAAAATTTCTCACTAATTGAGTTTTTTATGCCTGTATAAAATCTATTACAATTCAGACTTCACAGCGTTAAATTTTTTAAGAAAAACTTTATAGATTTTCAATAGAAAATTTTAAAAGAATTAGTTTTTTTAATATTTTACATTATTTTCTCTGTAACTATTTGAAAAGAAAAATTAATAAAATTCGAATTTGTATAAGCGCATTTACAAGAATTACAAACTTACACGGAGCGACAGAGAAAGAGATAGCCGCAACGAACGCCTGACTCAACATTTCAACTTGACCCAAAAACGAGTAAATCAAATTCAAAACACGTTGCAACGATTAACGGCATAAGGTTTAGGTGCAGGAAATTGCACTCTTCAGCTTAAATTTATAAGAAAAAAATCATTGATTTCGAGTAAATTGAAATTATTATGATAATAAATTAATAATAAAAGGCTATTAATTAAGTAATTTCTGCATCGTCGGGACATTTTATGTCAAAAGCGTAATATTGCATTTTGATGGAATGGACTTGTGATTGTTGTAGTAGTTTTACTTCAATAAAGTAAACGCCTGTATTTGTGGAATATACGAATATTAAATGACTGACTCACTCGTATGGTTTTGAGCAAGTTGTTGAAGGGTTGAAGAGTAAATAGAGGAGTTCTTTGAATAAAAAAAATTGTTCTCATGAAAAGTTTTCTGAGAGAAAGGATTGACTAAAGTAGTTTGTTACGTGTTTTCACACATCGAAGTTACGAAGATTTTTCTTAAAATATCTAAAATATATCTTAAAATATCTTTTTTATAAATTCTCTCTAAAATCAGGTCTTGCTATTAAGCATATTTGTTGCGAAGGCCACTGTTCCGTTTGCGAATACTGATTCCATTGAGATGGAGTATAAACATAGCATTGACGATCCTATTTAGTAAAATTAAAAACAAAAATTTTTTTGTTCTAAAAAACCCAACTGTTTACTTAATGTTTTCGACGAATTGCATGGGAATACTAAAAATAGCTTAATAAATATTATTATATTTTTTAATTATACTTTATTTGTGTCGATAATTGAATTTATTTGCATCTACGGTGGAATTTTTATATGATTACCTTTTTTGATTTTATATACGTGTGTGTATGTGTTACCAAAATTAATATTAAAAAAAATGTTTAGAATTGTTTTGTATGAAAAAAAGGCGTTAAGTTAGTTCAAGCAATTCCAGTCAATCCATCAATACTATTTTGTTATCGATTTATTTTGCGTAAAATTTTTAAAAATTCTTTATAAAATTCATTAATTTTTATCGGTGACATAAAATGTTTTCATTACAGATAATGATGATGTTTTGGAAATGTGTGTCTGTATTAGATGTTAAAGAGTATGAACATAAAATACATGCTTTCGTTTAATATTCGAATGATGTTTAGAAACGACAATATATCCGAAAGATATTAATTCAATCAAATCAAGATCAAATATTAAATAAATAAAAAATTTATTAAAATATTAATAATAAAAAGCATAGATTCGATTTGACAGTCCTTTTTTCTCAGAACTCAAAAGTTATGCCAAGCTTTAGATAATTCGAAACTTTTGGTTTCGAAACAAATGTTGATGTCGCAGCTGATAAGCTACCTCTCCGCTATTTACCTTTTATTTGGAACATTTTTATATCGAAACGAAAATGTATTTGGGGTGATGGATTTCAAAAACTACCATCGCAGCTGTATCAAATTCAATTAGAAAGTATCCGTTCTCATGCGTTTCTCATGCGTTTGCACAAATTTCGTTTTCGATGAAAAATTTCATTAATAATTCTCCCAAGCTGGTTTTTACAGATAGATACGGGAAGGAATAAAAATGTAATCTACAAACTACAACAACATATAATTTTATTAGTCGCATAAAATCAATATCGATTGAAAGAAATCGACTTAAAATAATCGAGAGGAATTCAACTTTGGCACGGTTTAGAAAAGAATTGAGATAAAAAGTTAAATCGTTTGAAATTCCGTTCGAGAATTTCGTATTTATTTTACGAGGGTTATTTTTTAGCGATTAATATTTCTGAGTCAAAAGATCTGCGTGGAAAAGGAAATGAAAGAAACACGTTGTTTTAAAGACACAAAATATATTTGACACTTTACTAAAGGTATACGTGAGATATGTAAAGAAGAAATACATACGCACGCACGTCAAAATATATATGTGCGTTATATAAAGAAAACATTTCAAGTGGGTTTTACTAAATACGATATATTAATCGTATTGCTATCTCCTTTTAAATATTTGCTCATTTTCCAACAGAAGTTTCTTTAAAATTTAACAATTTCATTGAAGTCATTTTCTTAATCTTGTTTTGTAAGAATTTAATCGTATAAGGCTGAAACAACGTCTTTGTTATTTGTTTTTAAAAACTAGATCTGCAAACAACTTGGAGAAATTTTTTTTTAAATTGAAATTCTTTTCATCTGCTGATAATTGTTATCATTATTTGCCTTCATGACGTTCAAAGTCAGGTAGCCCAAATTTAAGCTTTAAGTTCTTTTGTTAAAAAGTGTAAACAGTAATAAATTATATCTGCTCCAAAAAAAAAATTGGGAATAAAAAGCTAGCTCCGACATGATTTCATTGAACATTAGGAAACGCTTTATGATAATCGTATCATAAAAAAGGTCGTTTATATTTCGATGAAATAAAGTTACCCCTTTATGATAATCGTATATTCTTTAGATAACAAAAATTCTCTGAAAAATTCTCTGATGTATTTTACCATCTCCATCATACACATATAGCCCTATTGTGTGATTATTTCCGATTGTTATTAAATATTTTCCATTTTTTGTTTTATTGCAGAACGCTTTATTTTTATTTCCTTTTTTTAAAAAATTATTTTTGTGAAGAAAAAAGAATATATTACGGACAATTACCTGAGAATTTTTATGAAGTTAACTTTGAATTCCATTTGGCTTTTATGAAATTTCAGTGGAATATATTATCGATTTATAAAAGCATTCAACAGATGGCTTTCTGCGTATATAAGTAAAAATGTGCGAAACATTTGAAATAAATTGTTGACAATCATCCTCTGATGATGATGGCCTTTAACACAAAAGTTGACAAATGCTTTTAAGTGGTTTGATGCTGTTGTTGTTGTTGTAGTTGCTCGAGTTTGTTCTTGTTGACTTGAATATTTGTTAAGCAAATGTATACACATTAATTTAAAATCAAAAGAATAAACTATGAAAAGATAATAAAACGGAAAAAAGGGCATAGAAATAAAAAAAAGAAAATACAAAAACATTTTATGACTTTCCGGTAACAAATAATTGTTACAGTTTTTATTTATATATACATAGATATGTACGAGTATGTATATTATATACATGCACATTATATACACACGCATACGTATGTACGCATACAATTTATACGTGTAAGTGTATGCAAAAATAACGGTTACGCTTGTGGTTTTATTACTAAAAGAAATACAATAAAAATACAGAGTTCATTTAAAAGTTTATAATTACGGAAATTACATATAAAATTAAACTTTCACAAATCTTATTTTCGATTTCAATTCAATTTTGACAGAAAGATTGTGGTGGGTTGTTAACTGATTTTCTTCTAGGTTACGAATTCCCAACGTTACGAATGTTGCAAATTCCAGCAAAAAGCAAATATTCGGATTAATTATTAATTATATTGAATAAAAAAAACAAATATTCGGATTAATTATTAATTATATTGAATAAAATTCTTTTAGCTAGTTACGAAGGGCGTTCAGTGTATCCTCGGTACAATAGAAATAATGTAGGTAATTTGTTTTAATAGATAATTACCGTCTTCAGCTGGGAGTATGGATATAAAATTTCACATAGTTGTGATCGTTGGCAGAGAAACGTGCGAGCAGAGATTTGACAGAGAGATAACATTGGAAAATAAAAATAATATTAATTACAGTACCGTTTCTTTTCGCAGGCCTCTTGAGATTATATTGAAAGATATCTATAATAAAATCTACAATAAGGTCCTTTTGTAGATTGTATTGAAGATATCTTGCGATTAAATCTAAACGATGGCAATTAGCATCAATTAAAACCATGATTAAAAATTTAAATTCTCGACACTTATTTAGTCTACAGGTCACAGATAATGCTCTGAAAAAGTTTATGAGTTATAATTTTATAATATATCTCCTTTGATTTATTGCAGAAATGTTTTTTGATTTTTATCCAATAAAAATGATTCGGAATTCTTAAATCCAAGGATCAGCGAGGAAATGTCTTGAGGAAAGAACAGAGGAAGGCAAAACAAGACAAAGAGTATAGAAAACACATAAAGATTGATTTTATCTCGAGGGAGAAAATAAGGATAAGGAAGTATCTCACGTAGCTGTGCTAAAAGAAAATATCCGCACTCACACACGCCAGCACACACGAACGCATACACGTCCATTCCCCTACTGGTTCTAATTTGTATTCTATTAAGAGTATGTCCGACTTTTCATCTTCGGAATTGGGTCTGGTGGATCGACCGCCAAATCGCTTTCAAGTAAATCCTGTCAATCACAAAAATAATAACAGCAATAATAAAGAGTCGTCACTGAATGATACACCACATGAGGTTTATCGTCGACTGACTGGTCCCGACGGTGAACCCATCGAAGATGACACTTTCAATGAAAGTGCTGCTGCTGCTCAAATGGTAAATAATCAACCTCAGCCGCGTCAAAGGTTAGTTCCGTTCCTTTTCGTTGCTTTTGTTTGGCAAACATATTTGATATTTCTGATTAGTCATTTTTGTTGTACAATTTTGTTTACTTCTGCGATTTATTTGAAATGCTTTTCTCTCAATCAAAATCTTTGACTTAGAGATAAACTCCTTTTGATAGTTTACCGAGACCTTTTTCGTGTTGAAGCAATGAATTGTGATTCGTCGTAAATTTTTAACCTTTACCAATAATTCAATACGAGTCACCGTTGAATTCATTTGTCTTTGGTTTAAAAACGAGTTGACAACAAACGGCCGACATCGTAAGCACACTTTTATTGAAATTTGACGTAGTTGTGATTTTTGAATTTTACTTTTATCTTTTTTTCCGATATCATTTCTTACAAAGCATTTACTTAAATATTATCGATACTTATATATTACTTTACTTATATATTATCCTCCGGAAATGAAATTTGTTTAGACACATTCATTACACACATTCCATCCCTGACTATTCGTTCTTAAATTCTCGTTGAATCGTTCTCAAAGTGAGAACGTCATTTGTTCTTAAAATAAAATCGTTCAGACAACAAATGTAGTCTCTTTTTTTGAAAATGAAAGAGAAACAATTCTCAACAATTGTTTGTGCTACCAAAATTTACGCGAGTTATTGAAAAAAAAAGAAAAGGAATAGGTGTCGTTTTGCAAACTTATCTAAATACGAATGTTTTTTTAATTCATTTAGTCTACCTTTGATAGACCTACGAGCACGAAATAACTCTCATTAACTTTTCCACGAGGAAACGTTTCATATTGGGGACCTTTTTTTTAAAGCTTTGGGGTGTGCAGAATAGTCAAAAAGAATTACACAATAAAATTAAATCGATTGAAAACAGGAATCGAAATAAAAAAGCATTTCATCTCGCAGATTTTGTTTATTGACAGTTTATGAGACTGACAATAATTGTCGTTAATATTAGTTGGTTTTCTTCATTATGGCCGATCGTAATTTTGTTCATGCTCGAAACGTGCCAAATTATAAATGCCTTTATTACTGCCTTTAGTCCTTTCGTCCCTTTCTATATCTCTCAATTCTCTCCCTCTCTCTGCAGAATTCAATCTATAAAAAGTAGTTTCCGTGATAAGGATAAACCATCTCGCTTTAAAGATTTACAAACAACACGATTTCAAGTGGAGCCACAAAACGAGGAAGAGGATTCTGAAGATGAATTCGGGAAGGATGATTCGAAAGAGAATCGTGAGTTATTGGATAGCGAATACGATACAAAACATGCTAAAAGCTTTCGGTGAGTTCTGGTAATAAATATTAATCAATGTCACAAATGTATTAAATAATAATAATAAAATTAATAGTAATAATAATAAACCCTGAATAAAGAAATGTCTCATTTTAGGCATTTCACACGTGAGGCTTTACCACGTTTGGATAATTACCGTAATATTATGTCAATTCAAGCTGCATATCGGCCAACACTTGACGAACTACATAATGCCACACTCACGGGCAAGGTGAGTACAGTTTTCTTGGTGTAAATATTCAAGGAAATTTGTGATGGGTCATTGTATGGATTTCTTTTCAAATTAAACGTTTTAATGAGCACACTTAGTGGCAAAAGGCTCGATTTCCAGAGACGCCGATAAGGAACGATATTAAACCGAAGTCAATATAGAAACAAATTCTTAAGCTTAAATATTCTTCATAATTTTTGCTGGAACGAAGGATGATGCTATTTTGGAACGGGTTTAAAGTTATAGAACTAGAATCGGATTCCCGAAGGAAAAACCAAACAGATAATACTAAAATTCGAATACTTTAAAATGTTTGGTCATTCCAATAAAAGGAAAAAAAATTATAAAAAATTATGAAGTTTAATTTCTTTACAGTCTTTGTGAGAATTATTCGTATCATTGGCCCAGCTTAATAAATTTATATATTGAATTATTATTAATTTGTTTGCCCGATGGATGATTATGTTAATTTGCCGATCCTTTTTTATTTATTAAATACCTAGAACTCATACAGCCTAACACGTAACCAAGATCCCGAGGCGATGATTATGAATGGCATACTAAAGTTTGGCTGGATCAAGGGTGTCCTTGTGCGATGCCTTCTAAATATTTGGGGTGTTATGCTATTTCTTCGCCTCAGTTGGGTCGTTGGTCAGGCTGGAATTTTGGAAGGGTTTATATTGATTCTAACAACAACTGCAGTCACCAGCATAACAGCATTGTCAATGTCAGCGATTAGTACGAATGGTGTAATAAAAGGAGGTAAGCGCATGTATGAAAAGGGATGTTTCCATATAAAAAAAAAATAAAATTATTCAAGAGATATTATTAAAGCAAACTAGCTAACAGTCAGATCGAAATTAGAATTGAGAAATGTTTCTCACTATTAATTCTCTCTTTTAAATTCCTCTCCGAACACTCTTCTTCATTCTCTAACGACCCTTTTTGGCATTCTAGGTGGGACGTATTATATGATATCACGCTCGTTGGGTCCGGAATTTGGCGGTTCAATCGGTTTAATATTCTCTCTTGCGAATGCGGTGGCATGTGCGATGTACGTTGTTGGTTTTTGTGAATCGATGCTCGATCTATTGGCATCGTTCGATGTCAGTATCGTCGATGGTGGTATTCAAGATATTCGTATTATTGGCAGTGTAACAATTTTAATACTTTTGATAATTGTTGTTGTTGGTATGGAATGGGAGGCTAAGGTAAGTAAAAGGGAGTAGTAAATTTTTCTTTCCTTTTATAATATTTCACAATAATGAAACGAATTTCGTTATAGGCTCAAATTGCTCTACTCGTTATATTATTAATTGCAATCGCTGATTTTATGATTGGTACTCTAATTGGTCCTAAAAGTGATTTGGAATTAGCCAAAGGATTTCTGGGCTATAACGGTAAATATTCTAGAGATTAGCACATTCAATTTTGTTATCGTTTTTGTTTTTGTTCTGACTGGGATTTTTTAAACTGAGTACGAAAAGTTTTACAGCGACGCTTTTCAAGCAGAATTTCTTTCCGGATTATCGTACCGAGAAGGGAATACGGCATGATTTCTTTTCTGTTTTTGCCATTTTCTTTCCGGCTGCAACGGGTATCTTGGCGGGAGCAAACATTTCGGGCGACTTGAAGGTAATTATAAGAAATGTGATTGGTGTTGTTTGGTTGGGTAGGTTTGATCCATTGATTGGTTGGTTTTCTTCCACTTCTTACAGGATCCACAAAAGTCCATACCAAAAGGCACCCTTCTGGCTATTCTAATATCTACCGGCACTTATTTGATTATGGTGCTGCAATGCGGTGCTACCGTAGCTCGTGATGCCACTGGTAATGTGAGCGATATTGTTAATGGCTCGTTCGCATTTCTGGATTGTGTGCCAGGTGAGTTGAAGGAGGACGATTCTAAAGTTTGTCTCGATAAACTCCAGTAAGAACGATACGCAAGTTTTCATTGGCTAATTTGCATTGAATCAATGATAAATTTAATTTTACTCCCAGGCGAATGCAAGTACGGTCTTCAGAATTCTTTTCAAGTTATTGAACTTGTATCTGGTTTCGGTCCTTTTATTTATGCTGGTTGCTTTGCGGCTACTTTATCATCGGCGTTAGCCAGTTTGGTTTCGGCACCAAAAGTTTTTCAAGTAAGTTAATTAGCGATTAAATAAGTTTAATGTTAATTGGCAATAGAGATCATTTGTAAGGGAAAATTTCATTTAAAAAGACTTTATTTCGCTTTGTTTTTTAACTATGGATTAAAGAAATCTCCAAGAGTCAATTTTTTATTTTAATGATATGGTTTTCTTTTTCTCAAAGGCAAATCTCATTTAACTAAAGATACTTTAATTTCCATTCTCTGCTTAGGCACTTTGCAAGGATGAACTATATCCAAAAATTGTTTGGTTTGCTAAAGGATTTGGTAAAAATAATGAGCCAGTACGTGGTTACGTTCTAACATTTTTTATCGCCATCGCGTAAGTGCAGAATTCTTTATTCGATTCGATCTAAACTGTTTATCCGTATCTGTTTCATGCCTCTGAATCTATTTATTCATATACGTTTCAGTTTCATTCTAATCGGCGAACTTAATCTTATTGCTCCGCTTATATCGAATTTCTTTTTGGCGGCGTACATGTTGATCAATTTTAGTACATTCCACGCCAGTTTGGCCAAACCGGTGGGATGGAGACCCACCTTTAAGGTAAATAATTCTAACTAAGATTGATAGAATAAAGAGTATTGTATCATTGTAGTATTGTCATGTATTTCATGGATGCTCCTTTTTCATTTTAGTATTATAATATGTGGTTAAGCCTATTAGGTGCCATTCTTTGTGTGGCTGTAATGTTTCTTATATCGTGGTGGACAGCTTTATTGACATTTGCAGTAGTTCTGGCACTGTACTTAATCGTTGCCTATCGTAAACCCGATGTCAATTGGGGTTCTACAACTCAGGCTCAAACCTACAAGAATGCTTTGATTTCGGTGCAGCAGTTGAGCAATGTGGAAGAGCATGTAAAGAATTATAGACCGCAGGTAGTGTCGTCCGCTGATATCCTCATTCATATCTTCTGGTTCTATAACGTGTGAACGATTTTTAGATTTTGGTATTATCGGGTCTGCCAAATACACGTCCGGTGCTTGTTGATTTTGCTTATATGCTAACTAAAAATTTATCACTACTTGTTTGTGGGCACGTTTTGCGAGGCTCCAGCACGCAACGATATCGCAACTATCTACAGGATCGTGCAACAAATTGGTTTCGTAAGCATCGCGTAAAGGGTTTCTATGCTTTGGTTGATGGTGAAAATCTCGAAGCTGGTGCACGCGCGTTAATGCAAGTAAGTAAATTGCTGTCAGACGAAAATGCAAACAGTATGGCATAGCTGTTTTGAGCGAACCGTTTCTGTTATCGTTCTTAACTCGTTTCTGGTTTGTTGCCGATTTAAACATGTTAAGAAAAGGCACTGACAAAAACAAGTCGTGTACTAATATCGACTTTTTTTGCAGGCCTCTGGCATCGGTAAGCTGAAACCAAACATTTTGCTTTTGGGCTATAAAACCGATTGGCAAACATGCGAGCGAAAGGATTTAAATCAGTATTTTAATATATTGCACAGGGTGAGTAAAGAAGGTGTGATAATTGTGATAAAAACATGTGATAATTATTACCACAACAAATCGTCACTCATCTCTGACATCGTTCCTTTGCAGGCTCTCGATATGTATCTATCTGTAGCGATCCTACGTCTCCCCAAAGGTTTGGACTGTTCGCAAATACTCGGCGATGAAAGTAATACGCAACGCAATATTCTCGATGTACCACGAACTCTACAGCCGAACGAAAGTTCAGCCGATTTGAATGCCACGGACCGAAGTGTACAGAATGGTTTAAGCGGTAGCATGGATTCTTTAAGTCATAATGTCTCACAAGGTAATTTAGTATGATATGTTTTTAAGGACAAAGACAAGGAGGTGTGAATGAAAAAAGTTAGAAAAGATCGAAAAATTTGTCACTATTTATATTAAGTTGAAGTAATAATGCAATACGAAAGGAAAACAATTGTTTAAATAAAAATTGGCGGGTTTAAAAAAAACAAGAGTAAACAAGGATTTAATAAATAAGGACTCTATAAAATTTAATGCACTTGAGACAAATTTCCATGAGATGATATAAAAAATGTTGTCATACCAATTGTAGTATTAGTTAACGTCTGACGAGACATTTTATTATAAGGCGTTAATGGGTTAAACTGATAGACTAATCCATGAAAAGCGTAATAGTAATGATATTCTATAGTTATTTTTCGATGAATCTGTGGGCAATTGTGCCATCATAAGAAAGAAATGACAGGATTGACCTTATGAGTTATGAATATTTTAATGAAATTCAATCATTATTTTTATGAATGTCAGTTTCGTGACATATCTTTCGAACGTAATACATGACAATGACGTAATACGTAACGTGATTTACCACAGACAGAAAATTGTTTTCCCTTCGTATTCAATTCGATAATTAAATTCGTCATAGATAGACAGACCATCAGAAATAGACATATGTCTGACCACAGATGCACAATATTACAAATATTTTATATAGACACATGAAAACCAGCATGGTATGTTCGTATGTCAAGTGGTCAGTCAGGCAGAAGTATTAAATATATCTATAAAACAATTTTTTAAAACTAATTTTTTTCCTTTTTTTAACTTTTTGCATGTTTAAATCTAAACAAAAAATAAACACACTAAAATAAATGCACACTAAAATAAATGCAATTGCGAATGTAAAACATATGCAAAAAAATTATAACTTGAATATAAAAAATATGTACATATCAGAAGCTGGTGACGCTACGCGACGACCACAGAATGGTTTAAAGCTGATGAAGAGTAAGTATTTCATATGAATTATCAATTAGTTTTAATGAAAAGCTTAAAAGGAAATTATGATAATCTGTTAGAAATTAAAAACTTATAAAACTTTTTCATTTTAGGCCTAATAATTTATATGCTTTTTCGTATGGGTTAAAATTATTATTTATAATTTAATTCTATTATTTCTCAGAACACTCTTTTGATTTACTTCAAAATAGCTCTGATTTGAAGTTTACTCATCGATAGAAATTTACGCATTTTTAAGAGAGAAGCATATAATGGTGTAACGTAAGGCTTATTTCTCAGTTATCCAGATTGCAATGGGTTATCTTGCGGGACAATCGTTGAATTATATACGATAGGCCAGAATGTTAATGATCTGCAATTTTCCCTTTTATTCTCCTACACTGTTTTAATTTGGATACGGGAGCCTGAAATTCAAACGATTGCAAACAAAAAGGAGCTGCTTTCGTTATCGCTCTTTAGTAGGATTTTTTTAATAGAAAGTGAAACTCGTTCGAAATTGTTGAATATTAAGAGCGAGCAATGCTCTTTTATTTTTAAAACAATCGAGAGGATCTCAACAAGAGCTCAGATGTTTGTTGAGAAACTTCTTCAAAGGACTTAAGTAGGTGAACATCACTCTCTTGACTTGGAAGCACTTTAAGATTATATTAAGGTTTTAAAAATGACCCAATTCGGTTTAATCTAAAATCAATAAATTCGAGAAATACAAAAAAAAAATTATTATTTTGATAACTATGAATTGTCAGTTCTTTAAAATAACAAGAATCCTTTTTTATATTCGTATTTCAAAAAGGCACATGACATGGTCTCTGGAAGGAACGAATGTAATTTAAGATTAAAAGAAATTTATATGATTTTGCTTTTCCTTTTGATTTTCTTTATATTTACTATTTTTGTTTTTCATATCGCAATCAGTTAAATTTCTGAATCGTTTGCGACGTGTCAATTACACTAAAGGTGAACATGATTTTCGTATTCAATATTTAATTAAAAGGAGGAAAATGTATAGAAGTATAAGAAGCATGACTTAATTTAATTGCATTAGCTCTGTAATTCTACAATTAGTTCTAGAATTAGTTCTATTTAGCAGATCTCACGATACGAAAACAAATAAAATCATTATAGCCGTTTTTTTCATGTAAGCATGATTTTTAAATTTGTTCATTTCTAGAATCCTGGCCGAACTTTACAACACTCTATAAAAAAATCACGCTCAATAAATTGTAGTTACAATTTTTGTAAATATTTAAAATTTCCTGTGCAGACGGAAATTCGTGGTTATTTTTGAGGGAAAATTTAAAAGAAGGAACTTTAAATCGTTTAACTTCTATAGCATTGACAAATTTAAAGAAAAAGAATTGGAAAATAATTGAAAAATTGCTACTCTTTTTCTTATTTTCGAATTCTTTATTGAAATCTATTTTTGGACATTTAATGGTTGAAACGTAAATTAATAAGAATTAGGCGCACCACGATATGGATCTTAGGTTCATGATTTGAAATGAATTTCTACGTGATTTTTATTAAATTTCGTTATATCATTATGATCATCATTATCATTATTTGAATGAACCTTTAAATAAGTTCAAACCGTAGACATTTTATCCTAAGCGTTATCGCAAGTTTTGCCAAGCACTTCATGATACGCGACACGACACGATGACAGAGGTTTATTTACGGAGTGTAACTTAAAGATATTTTCTTACGTTTAAATGGATTTCATTTAATCGTGCGATTTTTATATGCGCTCGTGTATCAACTTTTATATCGCCAGCTGCCATTTCTTTAATTTTCTTGTTTTCCTTTAAACTTTTTTGGATTGCCTCAATGTTAACGCTTTCAATTTAACGGCTTTGGAGAAACAATGTTCTTTATACCCTATACCCGAAGGGATCGGGCATATTCACTCACTTCTTGCGTTTGTAATGCATTAAAGGTAAAGAAAAGTATATATGTATATATATTTTTGCCCATAATTACCTCCTGAGTCGATTTAGTGTTTGCCTGTGGAAGTCACACATATTCTTTGTCATTAAAAGCGATTTGAGATTGAAAGTGACAATATCTGATGAAACACGCCCCCTTTTTATATAATAAAAAAGAATTCATTAGTGTTTAGAGTCCCTTCTCTCGGATCGTAGCGCAATTTTGTAGTTGCGGTTGCGTCTACGAATAAAGCGTCTCCGTTAAAAACATATTCCTAAAAGTGGGCGTGGCCATTCATAACGATGAGTTATGATTACAGGATAAATGGAGATATTACAGTTCATCAGTTTGTAAGAAACTCCAACCCGAAGCAGTGTTTTAAAACATACAGACTGAGATGGTAACTCTGAAAAATGGGCATATTCCGCCCACTGATAAATTTATATTACGGGTATAGGGTGTATGAGTTTACGACAAGCCGATGTTGAACAAGTGTTCTTACATGTTTTCATCATGATTTATTAAGAAATGGTTGAATAAATTGGTTTTTGGCATTGTGTCCTTGCAATTGGCGTCCCTGAATTTGTAATGAACAATGTTTTTTGACGCCACATCGCAACATTTTATAAAACTTATCATCTGCACGCACACAAAAAATGACTGATGATTGCCGACTGATATTGAGAATTAAATTAGAAGATTCAATAGATAGATAGAATAAAAGAAGACAGTAATGAAAGTATCAATAACCACAAGCAAAAAGAGAAATTTTCGCTTGAAATGGAATAAATCTATTTGCTCCTGCAGTAGACGATTTAATCCTGATTCACTTAAAAATTGTTCGAGTCAATATGGGTTTCTTTTCTTTTTTCTTTTGTTCTTAAAACTACCGCAGGGTTTCTTTTGAAATTAAATTTCTTTTAAGAAAATAATTTAATAAATAAATGCTATTTATTAAAATCTAATCAATCATTCTAATTAATTCAGTGAAAGTAATTATAAATTGGTCGGACTTTTTTTAAAGTTTGCACAAATTTATTTATTTATTCATATCGATCAATTATTCGTATAGAATAAATTTATGGAAAACATACCTACACATATTTATACCCACACACACATACACACACACATTTATAGTCATCCTTTCACACATCTAAGTGGGTTCATTAAAATTAATATGTAGAAGATTATTAACATAATCTTTCACCTTGAGTGTTCTTCGATTCAAATTGGTATGATTTTCCGTCATCTCATTGTCATTATCTTTAACATTCAATATTTTTCATAACAATTTTATTTTATATAGTTTTTAGTGTTTTCTAATTTTTTTAGTTTTAGGAAAAAAATTATATTTCTTTAATCTTCACTTTTAGATTCTATTAAAACAATCCTAATATCCCTGAATTTATTTGATTTATATAATATCCTCTTCATAATTGATTTAATTCATTTGTGAAAATTGACCTAACGTATTTTCAAAATAAATGGCTGATACATATAGACATGTATGATACATGTAGGCATATATACTTGGTGCTCTGTAAAATTTTTCAACCTAATTTCAATTCATGAATGTGACAGAACGCAATAGAAAATCGCAACGAAGGTGGCGACGTAATTTCAAAATGTTCAATAATTTAATTTCTTCTAAAAAATAGTAAAACGTCTTAAAAGGAATTTACACTTTGTCTGATTAAGCATTAATAAGGATTAATAAGAATAAACAAAGTCTCTTTGTTAAAGAGAATAAGCAAATTATAAAGAATAGAACAAAGTATTAATAAGATAAACAAATGTAAAATATATACCATCAGAACGGTGCGTGCGAGCCATCACCCTCTTTTTACAAAACTTTTCTCCATGAGGCCCGTTCTGGAAGACACGATTATTCAAGACGTCCATTAATTAATCAACATTGTCAATGGCAAGTGTATTTTTTTTTCTCATACCTAAGCTTTTCATTAGTTTTACAGTTGACAACTAAGTCGTTCTTAAGTTTGGTCTCCTGGTGCTGTGTCACGCGCCAAACGATTTTACCGAGAAAACACCAAAACATTAACAATAAATTGGAACTTTGACAACTATTATCACTTTAATAATGACACAATGAAAACAATTTACGAGAGCAATGACATGGCTACGGTTTCCCGCGCAAAAAGAACTTCATACGATATACTCGAATACTTTCTTATGACATAAGGACAGGCCGATATATATTAAATATATAATTATTATATACAATTTTTACTTATTCCACGATTTAGCTGTATATTTCGGGAAAGCAATATTATTTATTAATATATTGAGCATAGCATGGCAAGAGGCAAATAGTCGACAACGGCGACTAATAATCGCTAGCATCGCACAGTACCATAAACGCAACCATTTTTTTCACGCTATTCATTTCTTCCATAACAAATCTAATTTATGTATTTTTTTTTTGAGAATGTTTTCTAACTCTCTCTATTAGTTAGACAAAAGGCAAAATATAGCTCTTTAACCTTATGTTATAGTTTCTATTCAAATCATCTTGATATGCTTGAATTTATTTTATTTTACCGTCATTAACTAAAAATGTTTGTTCGTCAAATAGCTTCCAGTACGAGCGATCTTTCGTTTGCTGCCGCGACTGGTGTCAAAGATGTTTCCGGTTTACCCGACCCGTCTGATCCTAAATCACAGCAACTACTGGTATGTCATGGTAATAATAAATGCCTCTATCATTTATTAATGAAATGAATAAATAAATGAATAAATAAAAACAGAACAAACGATGGCATTCCCAACTTTATCTAAATTTTATACAGAATTCATAAATATAAAAATTTAATTCGTTCATCTTCGCCTTCATCGTTCTTCATTCATTCACTCCATCAACACGATTTTTGTTAAAGCATTTGCATATTATTGATATTTTGAACCCTTTTCATGATGACTATTTTCTTTTTATCCTTTCACTTATTTTTTCCTTCACCTTTCTTTCATTTCTTTCAACACATTAATAAAACTTTTTTCTTTCTTTCATTTCATTAATTATTACTTCCGCGAATTCGCGACAATTCGCAGACAAATTCGTTACGTAAATCGAAACAGAAACATGATGATCCAGCTTCGCTTTATAAAGGACCAGGTGGCGTGGAATTGCCGAAAGAGATTTTAGCAGAGTTAACACAGTTTACTCGAAAACGCAGTCATGCGGTTATTGATGTCTGGTGGTTGTACGATGACGGAGGATTAACCTTACTTCTGCCATATATAATAAGTACACGTCGTACGTGGCAATCATGCAAATTGCGGTAAGGTTACGGACTTTCTGTTAGCATGTGTTTGTTCGTACAATAGCCGTGTAACGGTATAACGGTTATATACCGTAATAATAACGTCAATTGAAGAGAAGTAGAGTTGAAAGTGAAAAATTCGATTTTGAATGGGGTCGAAGAATATGCGAATGAGAACCGAAGGATAAGGCGTACGAAAAAAGGTCAAGTGTTCGGGTTGTGGTTGGGAGTTAAGATCGAGGCCAGAGTTCAGGGATTGAGTGCATGAATGGATAAATTTTTATTGAAAAAATATGTTTAATAATAATTTATGACACAAATTTTGATTCTGGAAATCAGTTTATTTATTTTATTTTCATAAGCGCCCAAAAAAAAAAACATATACTGTTAATCTTCTTGACTGTAATTTATAGTTCATGAAACACATTAAAACGCCTTCCTTTGGAATATGGGTCGGCTGAATAGGCCAAGCAATAGCCCGTCGAACTAACACACGCCGTGAATAAATTAATTAGAAATTCTTAGTATTTTATTGCAAATTTTATTCAATTGAATTATTGCTTTTCATCAAAACCAATTAACTCATATTTTTATTTTCATGCATCAAATTAATAGAGTTTATGCGTTGGCTAATAAAAATTCTGAACTTGAATTCGAACAACGATCGATGGCAAGTCTATTATCAAAATTTCGTATTGATTATTCGGATCTACAACTAATACCGGCAATAACCAAGAAACCTCAAGAGAGCTCAACACAATTTTTCAATGAATTAATAAAAGATTTCATCGTTAGTGAAACGAACGGAGTCAATACGACATTGACAGTAAATGAAGATGACGGTGAGTTTGATAGCATAGTATTAATGACTTAATTGTAAATTATCACGCACAACAATGAGACAAAATTCTTGTGAGATGAACGGGTGAATGAACTTTCACCTGTTGAGATTCGAAAACTTCGAATAGAGAGGAGAGCAAAATGTCCTTGTTTTATTCAACTTGACCTCCTAATTGATTGGACTGAGTTTACCCTAGAAATTTCATATACAACGAAAACTTGTAGTGCCGTTTATTGGACGATAACGGCTTAAGATTGACACGAAGTGAAAAGTAATTACTTCTTGTTTTGAGAAATTCTTTGCATTCCGGAAGAATCTCACTTTGAAAAATTGACAAAGCTTTGTCAATTCGTTCAGTTTAATTGTGCAATTAAAATTAATGTTTTACCGTTTTATCTCGCAGTTTTAACAACGGAGGATGATCTAATTGCTGTTCAAGATAAAACGAATCGATATTTGCGCTTGCGTGAGTACTTGATGGAGAAGTCAGCTAAATCAGACCTAGTGGTTATGACGCTGCCGATGCCGCGCAAAAACATTGTTTCGGCACCCGTTTACATGGCATGGCTGGAGAGTCTGAGCCGTGACATGCCACCATTTTTATTTGTACGAGGCAATCAAACCAGTGTTCTCACATTCTACTCATAAAATCATCAACGGCATTGGAAACGTTAAATAAATTAAAGTTTACTTTATCTCGATATTATCGAGAGGAATTCGTTGGCAGGAAGGAATTGGTGCTTACAGGATTGACGCTTACCATTAAAGGATTTATTAACGAAAACTGGTTCTTTTCAATTTTGCTTGCTTTCTATAATTATTTAAGTAGATTGCTTTTCTATTCTTTAACTTATTGTATTTCCTCTAGTTTTTTGTCCTTATTTTTTCCTTGTATTTCTCTTCGATTTCTCTGTATGACAAATATGATACAATCGCTAATCGTCTTTGACATTTTTTAAAATATCATTATTGCCAATACAAATAATGATTTAATCAGTTCATTAATTCATTTTGATAATTTTAAAAATGTCAATAATTTGATTACCAATACATTTTTCCGATTTTAATTAGAAGACATTGTAAGAAGTGTAGTATTTTAGGAATATATGTCATTTTAAAGTTTGTGTTAATTTTTAGTCTGTATAAAATTCAACAGACATTCATTGACATGTTGAAATCAATCTGTCAGAACTTTTACCGCCTATTGAAAATTGTCTATAAAAAATATTACAAATAGAGACAGGTGTGAGATTTTATGCCAATAAAGTTCTATGAATCATAATTAATTGCCTCTTTATCGACTTCTGTAATTAATTTAATTGATTAATTGAAAAGCCTCGGCCGGTTTATTAAAGACAGTCCAGACAAGAGATCTGCATATATTTTGTAGTCGTATTCAAAGGTCCCGAGTATAATAATTTAAGCTTAATTTAGCTTTGTATGATGATCCAAAATGTGGACAAACATTTCTTATAAACAAACATTTTTTAACGATTCCTGTATCGATAAATAAAAAATTCGATTGCCGTATCGATAAATAAAGAAACTCTATATTCGTTTTTTAAATTCGGTTTTGAAGACTTTAAATTTGAATATTAAAGTGATTACGATTTAGTAAGCTAGTTTAATAATTAAAAATAAATATAAGATTTTAATAAATATGATAAAATATGAAAAGTATGATTAAATTGAATACTGTATTTCAATAAAATATCGATTAAAATAACAATAGTAAACATATTTTAGATACAATAAATAAAATTGAAGCGAAAAAAATATTGCATTTTTTATGAAATCTGTATTCACGTTACGGTTTCGATGCATATAAATTTAGAGAAAAGATACAACATGACGTATGAGCAAGACGCAATTCAATGACTGGCTCTTGAATCTTATTTTCAAAATTGGCTTGGAAAACAAGGAAGGACCACGCTGACAATTGAAACTATTCTAGAGATATTCACAACATATTTCTTTGTAATATTTCAGAACAAAAGAAGTCTACAATATATTTATAAATATCCTTTCTCTTTTTTTTCTGAACAAAGTAGATGTTGTTGGATTTCAGAGTTATTTTTAGAAACGTTGTAACACTTTGTCAAGGTCATCAATGAAATCTCAGACAAGTTGTCGCCGTTAAGTCGAATATGGCAGAGGCAAGGAACAAGCATTCCACACAGACGTATTTTACAATTAATACACACGTATTTGTCAGCAAAATAAAGTGAACATAAATATGTAAAACAATTGTTTAAGAGTTAAAAAATTAATGTTAATTTTTGTATTCCCTTATAACAAAAAAAGAATTAATTAATTAATTAAAAAATACAAAAAAAAAATTTAATTTTGCCAAGAATAAAAACACCAAACCAAACTAGATCAATTTAAAAAACATCTGATGTTCCGTCCAAAAAATCTACGTAAAATTTTCTTTATCTAATATTTTTAGCGAGAGTAAAACATTTAAATATTCGTTACGTATTCGGGCCATGAACGCAGAAGTTACTAAAGACAATCCAATTTATTGCGTCAGCAATATGGAATCTGTTGCTTATGTGGAATTTATTCGGTGTTTTTATGAATGAACTAAACTTTTACGACAATTGACGAACGATGTATTTCGAGGAAATCAGTTGTGAGGGTGCTGCTCGCTGAAGTGCACGTTTGATTAATTCGCTGCTCGTTAAAGCGCATAAGTGCTTTCTCCTGGAAGTGGCTTCGCAGGCATCAAAGAGCGCGAAAACGTATTTTCAAAATAATAAAGTTGAAATAATTAATAAACAAATTGCTATTTTATAAAAGAAATAAAGAATTACAATATACTAAAAATTCAAATTAATAATAAATGGTAAAAGCTGTGGAAAAATAAAAAAATAAAAAGGAAATTATATTACGCTCTTTAAACTGGGAGCAAAAATCAAGTAAAACTTCAAATTAAAATACGATATTTTAAGTGCTGTTTCAAAATCTTAATTTAACACTAATTTTATAAAATAATCTGAGAAAATAAAAAAGTACGACGATTTAAAGTTCCTTTTGAGAAAATATGCCTCAGTGTAATAAACAAAAAACAGACTTAAGGATGTCCAAAACTTAAACCAAAAGGAAAAAGTGGAATGGATTTTTTGATGGAAATTAATTTTCGGCAAAAATAGAAAGTCTAACAAAAAAATTGAAAAATTTATTCATAGTATAAAACAAAAACGATAGATTTTTCTCCTCTTCGCCTACTCGCTCTCCTCATCCTGACAACGGGAGACTTACTTGAATATAATAATTTAAAATAACAACTTTATTTCCGGTGAGATGGGTCATTTTCTGCTACGGATATAAATGTCGAAATAAGAAAATAATCACAAAAAATAATAAACTGCGAAGATGTAAAGTTCCTTTTTAAAAAATATACCTCAATATAATAATAATAATAAAAAAAACGGATTTAAAAATGCCCAAAACTTATACCAAAAGGAAAAAGTGAAATGTATTTTTTGGATAGAGAATGGACTAACAAATGAATGGCTCAATAAAATTCAAAAATGTATACGTGGTATAAAAGAAAGTAATAGGTTACTTCCGCCTTCCTGCTCTTAACGTCATGACAACGGTTGGTTTACGCTGATATGGTAATTTTAAATCAGAATTTTATTTCCGGTGAGACCGGAATGATATTTCTGCTACGGATACAAACGTTAAAATTATTATATGCCATCCTTAGTCAAGTTTGCTCTTTGATAAATAAAACGTCGGAAAAGTGGGAGACAATTTGAGGCGGCTAGGTCGGTTCGGTCTCAACTTTGTTAAAAAAATTAAACATATTTGTTTAATTAATTTGATAATATTGTTATTTCGATTTTATTAAAAAAATGTTATATTATTTTATTAAAATCTTGTGACAATATTTGTGAAATATTTTAATTTTATAAATAAAATAAGATTAATAATAGTATTCTTTTTTGAAAAAATTTGGTAATTAGTGGTAAAAATTCAAAGACAATTGTGCAAATAATTTTGGAAAATATGCACATTTTATTTTTTCTAAAGTCAATAATTTCATAACGCGAATTGAACAAATTTAATTAACAAAAGTGAATAAATACTATTTAAATTTTCAATAAAATTCTAAGACAGAACAGAAAATTGGTAAAGATTTTAAATTGTGGTTTCGGATCCTTTATTCCGATGAGGATAATGAAAATGATATCCTTTAAGCCGTTATTTTTGAAAGTGTTGTAAGTCGGATCGTATAAAAAATTAGATTAAGATTAGATTAATTAGTTAAGAAAACAAGTATACTGCTATGATGCAACAGATAAAGTTTTCTTTAAATAAATGGTTTTTTTGCGTAACATTTATTTAACATTCAAGAAAGGCTTAACATTCAAAATAAAATGTTCGATATATTTCTGCAAATAACAAACAATATTCGCATATATCGCATTCAAACTAATCGGTTGATATGATCAATAGTCGTTAGAGTATTTAATTTTTAATTTTATTTTCCAGTTTTCTACAGAATCGTTTTGCATGTGTATAGACTGAACCGGTTTGATGGACCTTCCGCAATTATCTGTATTTTTTGTAATATTTCTTCAATAATAGACATTTCAATTTTCAATTCCATACACACAATAATCAGTCCACGTGTGCTGATCACTGTATTCTCGGTAAAAGTATGAGAGAAAAATGACAACTTTTTTATACCCTTCCAAAGACAATATTCTACAATCCGCAAAAAAACGAACTCTTCAAATGACCATAATGTGCTGCCTTGACTGAGAAGTTCTTCATTCTCGGAAAATCGTTTCTCTCGAACATCCCTTTTCAAGTTCGGAATCAAATAGTAATCACTGGAAGCTAGGTCTGGACTAAAAGTTAATTGATTAATTACCTCGAAGCTACAGTCGATCAATTTACATGCCTTTGTTTCATTCATTGCTTTAATTTAATTCACTAAATTCTGTCGGTCAAATTATTTTTTTTGTTGCGAAATACTGTGGGTATGACAGAAGGAGTAGGAGATAGATGGATAGATAGAAAGAGATAGGGCGGGAGAGAGAGAGGGAGAGGGAGTTTTTGGGTAGATTGGAAGACCTTTTTTGGCCCTGCATAGACTCTTGATTACAGCTGAAAACAATTCATTTGGAAATATTGAGATTACCTTAATCACAAAGCTTTAAAAGTTTTCGAAATACTTCAATTCTTTTCAAACATCAACAGTTTCTAAATATCGTTACTAATGAGTAAACTGCAAATTTATGGACACAATTATATTAAATACTATATCCCTATCTACAGATAGTGACAATAATGAAATAACTTGTTGTTATAAGTAGACTTACCTACGTTATCCTGTTAGTTAACGCCTTACGTGCATATTAATGAATGAATATCGTAATATGATTTCCATATTGCAGTTTGTTGAAAAGAAAACCAGCCGATGGCCCAGCTCTTATTATTTCGGAATATGAGAAAACATTTATTAAGAAAAAATTTATATTGATACACAAGTAATAAATTAACCATATATAATCCTATTTTTTAGGAAACATTAAATATTAAATGATAAATCGCGTTTCGGGAAACCTCAATTTATAAAAAAATTTTTAAATACTTTTTTGATTTATTATTGTAGAATGCGATTTATTATATGGTTTATGATGATAATTTACGATTACAATAATGAAATAACATTTACTTAATTACAAATTACGTTCTTTACCGCTCGCTGAGAGAAAAAGTTGAAAAAAAAATTATATTTTACAGTTAGTAAAATCAATTTGGTATCAATAGATGTTTTTATCATCGCACGAAATTATATTAAAATTTTCTTTTTTTAAAAGATTAAGGTCTTTTCAATATGAAGTGTCAAAAGAGCTTCGACATCTTTGGGAATGAGAAGAAATTTCTTATCCTTTGCCTTTAATTCCAGCAAGATATTAAAGCCTGAAAATGGTTTTTCTTTTGGACATAACGTGGTACACGGTAATTCTCCACGGAGGGGAAGGTGGTAATGAAGAGAATATGCGATTGAATTTTTAAACACATAAAGTTTTATGGAAAAACTTTTCGTATTAATTATTCTATAGTCGTTTATTAAAAAGCTTCGTGAAGAAATTTTTTTTTTGGAATTTGGATAAAGCGTTCATATGTTTTCGTTAGTAGAATTTAATGAATTTCAAATCAATTTAATTAACATTTCCTTTATGAAAAATGAATCCACTTCTGATCGATTTTTGAATGGAGCTCAATTTTATAGATTTTTATCCTATTTTTCATAAAAAAAATTCGAAAAAAGTAAGGAACATGACCCAAAATATATTAATCTCTCTGTTATTTTCAGTCGATGTGAGTTTTGCAATTTATAGAAAACGTTGAATTTTTACAAAGAAAAGAAGAAGATTTAAGGAATCACAACTGAATTTAAAGCTTAAATCATCAAAATATTTTATAATTTTGTGTATATGTATGTTTTTTGTATTTAGTTAATATTTATTTAATAAGTAAATCGCTAATAGATTTATAATTTCATTTCAAAAAAAAAAAAAAAAACTTGGGGCAATGCGAAAAAACCTATCGAGAAATAAGACCAAGTGACTGGAAGGGAGAGAATGTCAAAGCTATGTGGCGAGGTGCTGGTGATGATGATGATAACCGTGCTGATGGTCATGATGATATTAATGAAATTTTTAAATTTATTACAACTTTATATTCTTGAACACTTTCCTCCCTTCGCAGACATTCGTAATTGAAGCAATTCATGGATGAATGCTTTTCTCCTCAAGAAAAAATAACGCTGTATAAATATGTAATATATGGAGCAGTAGAAAATTCCGCACGAATTATTTTGTTGATTTTCATATTTTCATAAAAGACGTTTTTGGCGACAATTTGCGGGTATATGAAGAACAAGAGCGCAGTGTGAAATAAATATGAAGTGAAATGTCAATAAATTTCATGGAATATTTTTAAAAGATTTTTGATGACAATTAATATTTTGAAAAGCAAAAGCAAAAATTTAGCAAAAGGAAAGGATTGATTTGGAAATATACGTCTGAAGAAGAAATAGACCAAAAATGTCGGCTCATATTAGAAGACTCTGCAATGATGACCAGAGGGTGCCAAATGATATCTATTTCTATATCACGCAATAGTTATCCGTTTGTTTCAAAACAGCTTAAAAAATAAGACACTTTTGTACCAAAATTTATCAAAAAAAAAAAAAAAAAAAAAAAAAAAAAAAAAAAAAAAAGGAAACCCAGCCGCGGGAATAGACTTTTTACTTGGAATATAATAGAATTTAAATGGATTTCGAATAATTTTGAAATGGAATAATTTCGAATAGAATTTAATCGTAATCTTCGCCCTCCTATTGATCTCTCCTGACGGAGCGCACTCTGCGATATATCACTTTAGAATGAAAGAAGGCAGCAGACAATGTTTGGTTCTTCCCCTAATATTATTATTCAATATAGCAATTTTCCTTTCTCCAACCGCTATTAAGGTGTTTAATTTATCACATTTAATGTATCGATTTGATGTCGATTATAAAATAAATTGAGTTCACTGAAAGGAAAACTACTGAACGAAGTACAAAATATTATAATTAAATTCGAGGCGATAATTCAAATTTATTTTAATGATTTCATTAATTCCTGTTTAAAATGAACTTCTACGACACGAAACGACGAACGACCTCTGCCAGTGGAAGTTGTTTGCTACGATATACCATTTTACACCAGGTGAATATGAATTACACCGGAGTCAATTTCCAGAATTACAAAATATTTGATTATCGATCGATCGTTCTCCTAGCGCAACACACTCATATCGTATCGCTATAATTTTCTTGCACCTTATTGAATGAAGTAAGAATGACTTGATGAATTCTGACTTCACATTTCCTCCACTTCTTTATAAATACAAATAAATACTTTGTCAACTCATATCTATAATTATTTAGAAGGCTGATTTCTTCTAAACAAAAAATATAAAATCTCGTTTAACATTTTCCAGTGATTTATGATGTTTCACGAAGAATAAATCTTTTAATTAAAGTCTTTTAAATATATCAAATATAAAACTAATTAATCTATTGCGAAAGGTATTCAATGTATTCTCGGCATTGGATAATCAGTATCGATATTGTTGCCAAATTTCCAATACTTGAGCTAATGTTATTAATTACTTAATTAGTGACGCTAACCAAGTGAAAAGATACATAAACAATTTATATCTGCGCCAATAAGTTGGCGAATTAAACCGTAAATTTTAAAGAATGAAGGCTCATCAAAGAAATGAAGATAATGAATAAAGGTGATATAGGTTCATTACGATACTGACTTATCAATTGAGTTGTTAATGGAGGCGAAATGTGGGTAAGAGTAAGATAGCTATTCGGTATTCGAAGAAGAATTTATTCATGAAGTTTGCTGTAAAAGATGCGTCGTTTAATGGAATACAATCTAAGCAGAGCGTGGTGATACGGCCTACGCATTATTAGTTCTTCGTAGTGGTAAGGGGTGGGGAGGTATTTCTACTCTACTATTAATATAGTGGCAGTTCCTAAGACAGTTTCGCTTGAATGTTGTTGATATTAATGAATCATAGCCCAGATCTATTACCGAATGATTATTATTTCGTTCTAATTTTTAAAAGAGTGTTGATGAGAAGCTCAAGGCCTTAACTAATGTCCATTTTTCAGGGAGAGAGAACAAAATTAAATTCTTTTTCGGGATATTAAATTCTTAATATATAGAATTGCAAATATTTATAAATACAATTATTATAAGGAAGATATTGAGAAATAGAAATAATATTAATTACATAAACGCTTCAGTTTCTCAAGACGGTACCGACAATACATTGAGACCTCCTCTACTGTTTAGTTAATAATTCAAGTTTATTGCAATGGGAGAAACATAATCATTGTAAAATTCTATAATATCGATGATTGTTTATTACTAATTATCATTTCAATTTGATATGACGAGCAATTATATGCAGGTTCTTAAAGAATGTGTGAATTAATTGTGATTACTTTTTATTTAATCGAGCTTGAAATTGTTAACTGGACAAAAAAATACCTCTTATTAAAAATACATACACATACATATACGTATCTCCACAGAGGCAGTAATTACTATTCAAGAGAATTTACAACCGTTAAGACCTTTTAACTTTTACAACAAAACATCTCGGAGTCAAACCAGGCTCTCTTCCCGTACCTTCTCACTACATTTTCCGCTATTTTCGCGTAATGTTTTGTATATTATTTCACTTTATTAATTTCAATCTTTATTTATAAATTAAAAAAAGTGCGATTTATGTCCACAGAAAAACGCAAGTAGGCGAAGGATAGTATGAAGTGGAAGATATATATTCTATGATTAAACAGCAGATACATGAAGTTATTTTGATTTGTAATTTATGACTCTACACGTGTTTAACAATTAATTGAGTATAGCTAATTATAAGAAAATTTAATTTTCTAAATAGAAATTGTTCAGGAAGTGGATCTCCTCTCTGACCTCTTCGCCTCGAGAGATATCATTAAATGTTATTGTTTTAAAGCATTTGAATTAATTATCGTCATCATAATATCATTTCATAGAGAAAAAAAGTGAGGCAAAACTTGTTTAACTTAAAAGCAATATAAAAAGATAGATTTATTAATAAAAATTATAAGATAAAAATTTATTATTAAAAAATTCATTAAAGAAGAAATTATAGAAGAAAAATTAATACGAAGTTCTATCATTAATAATTTAATCCTATAATTATATTAATTAATAATAAATACGTTCTTAAATTTAAGTTTTAAGAATTTTAAAAAGGAAATAAATGTGTTTGAAAATATCGTTTAAATGTTTTTTCTTTTTTGTAGAATTTTCCAGAACTTTAATCAAACAAACAAAAACGTTTTTCTTGTAATTCAAATTAAAGAAAGTAGAAGAAACCTGAAGGAATTAGCAAAGAATTGAATAATATCACTTATCAATTGCAAACAACCAAATAAAATCAAAATAAAAACTAAAGCAATCTAAAACAAAGAAAATCAGTCGAAGAATTGCAGAATGGATAAAAATAATCCGGAAAAAGAAATGAGGCGTCGAATTAATTATTTTCCATCTATATGATTTCAATAAGAATGAATTCAGATAAAAATTTGATTATTTCGAAAAATATTGACAATAAGTTTCCTTTGATATTGGGAAATATTACAAAAAAAACATTGAATGCGATTGTAAATAATGCTATGATTGCTATCAATAATGGAATCACCACCACTACCAACATCCTCACCACCAACATCGGTAACGGCAGTAACAGCAGCATCAGCATCATCAGCAGCAGTAACAACAACAGCAATGGCAATATCACCAATAGCGGTAATGGCAATAATGTTGTCGACATTCACCTGTCCACATTGGGACACGCCCCTCAGTTGACAGCATCATCTTTGATTAAAGTATACGTTCTAATGACAATGGCTGTCATTTCAATGATTGGCAACATCGCAACTATGTATAATATCTGTCAGACACGTTTGGCACGACGTAGTAATCGTCATTCATGGAGCGCCATCTATACTTTAATCTTTCATCTATCAATTGCCGATCTAATAGTGACGGGATTTTGTATTATTGGTGATGCCGTCTGGTATTATACCGTGCAGTGGCTGGCCGGTGAACAATGTTGTAAATTGGTTAAACTCTTTCAAATGTTCGGGCTATATCTTTCGACGTATGTGCTCGTTTTGATCGGTATTGATCGTTGGATTGCGGTGAAATATCCGATGAAATCACTGAATATGGCCAAACGTTGCTATCGTTTGTTAATTGGAATTTATGTATTAGCCTTTTTGTTAAGTTTGCCACAGGTAAGTTCGGTTAAATTTTATGATTGATTTAATTGTAACGCACGCGATCGCGATAATTTCCTTTAATTAAATGATCGGTACGATTTTGAGAATTAAGAAATGTTTTTGCTTTGAAATTCGAAAATGGTTTTATTTAAACTAATTTTATATCTATAAATTCTTTTGTAGTATTTTATATTTCGTGTTAAAAAAGGACCCTTCATCGAGGATTTTTATCAATGCGTGACACACGGTTTTTACGAATACGATTGGCAGGAACAACTTTATACAACATTCACGATGGTGTTTATGTTCTTTTTACCGTTGGTCATTCTATTCATTACCTATCTGTCAACATTCCGCACCATATCCGGTAAGCCAATTTAAAACAAATCTAAACAAAATAAAATCGAAAAGTGAGAAGACGATTAAATGAGAAACTTCACGAGACGCAACAACAAAACAAATGGGGTTGTTTTTTTGGATTAATACTTCAGCATCACTATTTCATTCACAGGCAGCGAGCAAATGTTTCAAGGCTCCAAATTGACGGTATATTCCAATAATCCTTCAATAAAAACCAATCGTCAGCGTCTTATACACAAAGCCAAAATGAAATCATTGCGTATTTCGGTTGTGATAATATTTGCATTTCTGATCTGTTGGACACCGTATAACGTCATGATGATTATTTTTATATATCTAAATCCCGATGAGGAGGTAAGTCCCCTAAGGATAATTGAATAAATAAATGGGGTCGGATGGTTTAGTCATGGACAATTTGATCATTATCCTCCCAATTGTATGCCAGTTAGGAAAGCACTTTTGAACTTTTGTTTGTAATTTAAGCCATCTTTTTTTTGAAGGAAAGTCGTCTTAGAGACACGATGAAGATATCAGAATTTTGTTTTTGTTGTTTTACGAATAGGAGAACAACAACAAAAAATGGTTAGTTAATAAAGGATGAACTCATTTGGGTATAAATCAATCCATCAGGAAAAAGAATAATAAATACGAGGGACACTCAATCGCTTATTTAATATTAATAGAAATACAATAAAACGATAGAAATTAGGCTGTAATAAATCTTAGCAAAACCTTAATTTAATATATATGATAATTAATTTCTGGATCAGTTCACTTGTTCAGCAATAGAGGAGGCAATATTTTATTCAAGAACCTAAACAGTTTATGGTTTGTGGGTGAAACGTTGACGTTTTGCGGCACGTGACAAGAAAGCGCCAAGCATAACGGAATCACCGAGGCTTATATAAAATTCGGTACATACAATACTTATTTCGCCCCTGTTACTTCTTCATCGAATCAATAAATACAGTGATGCCACCTATCACCTTCTCCCCTCGATCTAGAAGCCTGACCTTCGAATACAAATGATTAGACAAAAAATTAGGTAAAAAATTAGTAAACTAAAGAAAAAACAACTTAGTTGTCATCACGATATCTAAGTCTATTTTTTATAGTGAGATACAACAAAAACAGAGAAGTAAGTTCTACAAACGACAGCTATGTAAAATTTCAAAGATTGCTCGATATCCTTCCTCTCGTTTGAAGTCAACGCGACTTTAGAATAAACGAGCGGAATTCAACAATAGCTGCGATTAGAATTTCACCACACTGTGATGCTGACAGAGTTGCACTGTGGGAAATCTGTTGTTAGGCTATCAGAAATATTTGCAATTTGTTTTACAGTTCCCTTTTTGATGGCCATCATGCAGTAAAAAGGCCATTTTTCCTACAGTGTAAACCAATCTCTTGTAAAATAAAAATCGTATAACAAACAAAAACAAATTATGAACTATTTCTTAAATAAAAAAGAATATTGCTTTAATAAACTCTAGATATCTATAACTACCATTTATATTACAGTAATATAATAATAGAACCCAATGATAATTATCAATCAATTAATAAAATTCGATGTGATTGAAAATAAATTTTCCAAAGAAATATTTAACAAATACACCCGTCGATGGCTTAAGAAGACTTAATGAAGTTGTTGTATTTTTTTTTACTTTCATTGATTTGGGTACGTCCTTCCTCACATCGTATTCGTCCAGTGAATCACATACATACATACACACACACATGCATACACACACGCGCACACCATCAAAACCTCACTTACACGCGTATCTAATATTTTATTACAATAGTTTAGCGAGGACCTTCAAAAAAGCATCTTCTTTTTCGGAATGGCCAACAGTTTGATAAATCCATTAATTTATGGTGCCTTTCACCTCTGCCCAACAAATCGTAAGGCGGCAAGCACTTATAGGAACAGCAATAACGGTAGCAGTCGTAGAAGTAATAACAAGAATAGCTTGGCACGGTAAGCTCGTTTCGAAATGCAATCATTTATTTTTCAACATTATTTTATACACATAAAACATTCTACAATTCTGTTTTTGATATACTTTTATCTATTTTATGAATGTAAACACATGTTCACTCGCTCTCGCAGAGGCGATTCCCAACGCAATCCATCATTATTAACGGCCATTACACAAATTGAAACGACTCATCCACACCATCAGAATCACCAACACCATCGAAGTTTTCGCATCTCTCGACATACGAGCAACAGTGAACGTATTTCTTCATCTTCTTCTTATAATAACGGCTGTCGAGGTGAAGAGCATGAACATATAAATTTATTTCCGGTAAAATCAAATGCATCTTCATTCCAAATGGTATCAAATGAAATGCTATTAAAAGGAAACTTCAACAACAATTTAGGACGCTTCCACGAACTGATTAGTAACAAAGAACAGCTCGTGGCCTCAACAACAACAACAACAACAGCGCCTATAAGATACATGGATTATTCGCCGGTAACAGGCTTTAACGGTTTTGAGGAATTAAGAGATTTGTGCACTCTAAGTAATTCAAATGGAACAAAAATTACAACAAAATTAGAGGAAAATGGTAGAAGCATAAGAATGAATGGCGGTTTACCGGCGATGGCGTCGAAGACGAATGGAAAGAAAAAATATAGCGTGAGCAATTCTCACGATTCACAAGAAAATATAACCAAAGTATAGTGGCTGATGATGATGCTGATGATGTCAATAATGATTCTGATGGTAATGAGACTGCTGAGCATGATATGTGATCATTTAATTTCGGTGATCCATTGAAACAAAACGCGAGTTGGACGCTAATTAATAAGTACTGCTCAATTATACCGATACCGATCTAGTAATCCAAATGTAAATCTACGCAACTGAGTTGTCGTTTTTACGACATTTCCCGTCGAATTTTTGATGAATTAACCTTTGATTTTTTTAAGTGTGATTTAAAATAAATGCAATTTTAAAGGAATTTAATTACTGAAAAATAATTATAAATCCATGATAAACTGTTATTGATTAAGTTCTGTTAATTAGTTTTATTAAATATTTTAAATATGATTAAGTTTGATTTGTCTAGTTCTGATAAAAAAAAAACAAAATTGTAAAAAATCTTATATTCATAGATAATTGTTTATTCGAATATGATTTACTGAAGATGACAAAATTGTTTATACGAAGAGAAAGGGTTTTCTGCTCTCTAAAATGGTATTTTATACATTTGACAACTTTTGAAAAAATAAAGTTTATATAACTGCTGGATCCTTTTAGAATTTTAATCTTCGTTAAAATTTTTATATTGTTTTTAAAAATATATTATCGTAATCAACTGGATATTTGTTGGGAACGCTCAGTTTGGAGAGAATGAATGTTGAGATGGAGATATTTCTTAAAAATAACAAGTCAAAACGATATTTTGAGTTAATCTGGTAAGAAATTTGTCAAATATTCATCTAATATAAATATCATATAATAATGATAAACGATATTATTAAAAAAATCGATTTATTGGTAAATTGTCAGATTAAACCATCAATTTAAAACCATTTGGAGTAGGGGGATTTTTTTGAATAAGCAATATTTATGTAAGCTGTAAAAGGAAAGAGTACTAAATCCTAAAATGGCTCGTAGTGGATCCAAACGCATACAAAAACTTAAAATTCCATGCAATTATCTTTTTCAGTTTTTGCAAAATTCATTACTTTCGTAATTATAAATTTAATAATTTTATATGTTTTTTTTTCATATGTTAAAAAGTTTAAATCAGAATTTCATTTACCATGACATGGCCTCCTTTCGAACTTATTCTTTATTCAAATTTTCTAATCATACGTTTATCATCACGACGCATCAAACCGCTGGTAACGAGTTAGTTTTTTTGGCACTTAATTTATGGTCCCGTCTTTTATCGCGTACTCACAACTGCTTCTTTTCGTGCGGCATCCTGTAGCAACTGTGTATCAACTTCATCACTTGGTAATTGTACGTAACGAACGACGGAACCGCGTATGAAACAATTCTTTACCGATAGCATGTGCGGATACTTTTCTGGATCGGTTACACTAATATCGGTTAATTTTATATTCAGATATTGATCGACGGAATGCAACGTACCACAAATACTGTAATTACGGTAAAATTTGTAAATGAGAAAAAATATTTGCAGAGCATCGAATGTTTGCCGCCATACCTTAAATCATTTTTTAATTCCACAACGACATCTTTGCCTACGAGCGATTTGAAGAATGAATAGAAGAGCTGCGGAAGATTAAAAGATATATGACTGTGGTTGAAATTAGCAAATAGAATTTGTAGCTTGTACCATTTTGAGAATTTACTTTACTACTGTGCAATTTTTTTAATAAGCCGGAATATTCTCTAATAATTTTTTTGTGGTTAGCTTCAGAAATGTCAAAAACATTATGCATAACGTAACAGCTGTGCGTTTAGTTTATGTTTGTGAAGTTAGCATTAATTGGATCCTGTTTAGATATCAATTTCAATTGGAACTTAATTGCCTTTGGATCATATTAAGTTGATACAACAACCATTTGCATATTGGGACATATCTTACCACTGTCTTACTAATCAACTCATAAATTGGTAATTTTTATTTTTATTGAATACAATTGTGTAATAATGCATGACGATTTTTTGATAACTTTACAACACAATCGAAATATTCATCGAATTATGTTTACGTATTTACGTTGAAATTTCTATCGTTGAATTTAGAAAGCGTAAAATTGTATTGGTATCAATGATGTCGGAAAAATACCGTTGTGAAATTATAATGTTTTAATTATTTAATGCTTCCAAGAATAGTGAAGGAAATAAGCAAGTCGTGCAAGTAATCGTGCATACCTTAATAGACGTATATCTCGTATACACTTTTGTTCATTGCTGTATCGTTAGATAAAGTTGTCTTCAAATTTTTTAATATATTTACAAAAAAACAATTATTCTTTCAAAAGGTTCTTGGTCGTACGAGGTGAATGACTTATAGCGGGTCATTACGATTACAACGGACGTAATTAAATTGATTTCAACATATTCTTACATTATCGCTCGAACATTCCACTACAGCAAAATGTTGGTACACTATTTGCATTAGTTATATAAATTATTTGAGTGGGATTTTGATATTTTTGAAAGTTCTAGAGTGTAAATGCATATGATTGAAACTTTCACTGTTACAAATAAAACAATGTTCTACAAGCGTTATAATGAGTTCAGGGCTGTTTACTTTTACTTTTATCAGCTCTTGTGTTTATTTGTTTTTGTATTTACATCAATTTAATTGGAACCATTGCAGTTGTTTATCCCACAAGTTAAATATGGGTTGTATCCCACAAGATAAACATGGGTTGTGTCTTTGCTTAATTATTACCAATTCAACGAAATTTATTAACGAAACTCGGTTCATGCACGCGATTATTACGTTATGCAGCTTTTGTCATACGTTATTCGCATGTAACAATGAAAAGTCTACGGGGCTCATTCAATGTATTATCGGTATTATCATATTTGAATAATAATCTGTTCATATTTGAAGAATAATTTGCGCGTCATTAAACGGCCATTAGATATTCTTATTAGTTTGCGATTTGTAACACCTGTAACGATAGTATGAGTGGCTAATATGACGTTGTTAAGGAAAATTTTTATTTTACAGAGATTTGAGAGATCTGTGATAAATATCCAACAAGAACTTTAAATTGAATTACTATTGTAGATGCATTTTGGAACTCAGGCAGTGGCGCGAGGCGAGATAAGCCCATAAGGAATTTAAAGGCACTTCTTTATTTATGGTCATTGTTTTAATGTTGTAGAGAGTTTTATTGGCGAAGTTTACAGAGAGTGGCGCGAAATCTATCGAGGTGGCAGGTAAGGCTTTTAAGTCGTTAGGTGGCTTACAATGTAAACTGGGTGATTGTATAGTTATAATTTTTAACAAACGGGTTGGCGATCAGATCGTGTAATTTCAAAATTTCAAGATCGTAAAATTCTGTAATTTAAAAATAAATTTCAACCTGCGAAATCAATTCAATGCGAATTCATTTATGTTGGTAACCTTAGACGCCTTTAATAACAAATAAAGCAGAATGATAAAATCATAATTAATATAATAATGAAATAGAATAATGAAGTACACTGAAACGCCCCCTACGATTGCCTATAAATACCACCAGAATGAGTCTGGATTTGGTAAACGTTACTTTTCCTTCATGACATACTATTGATTAATAGAAAAGAAGCAAAAGACAAATAATATGTAAATAATTAAATATATTAATAAATAGTGAAATTAATAAATCGATAGATAAATAAATAAATAAATAAATATATATAAATAAATATATAAATAGATGAATAAACAAATAAATAAATGTAATAAAGTGAAATCAGCGTGTTGGAAACTATTATCGAATGGATATTTAAACCAAAAGAAAGCAATAAATTATTGCTAAAATAATGATTTAAATAAAAAGGAAAATTAAAAAAATTTAAAACTCTATTTGATTTAAAAAGTAAAGAAAATGTGTCGTAGTTTCTTTGCCACTCCTTCCTTGATATTATTTATTTGCGTGCTTGTGTTTGTGACATCGGGTAGTGATGCATCGAGTCGTCAGCCCAAATTATTAACTCACGATGGCGACCTAATCATCGAATCAGCAATAGATCGTGATATTATCTTACGCTTAATGGGTGATGCTTCTTCTTTGACAATTAATGATATCAGTGTTTTGGATATTATAAAAAAACCCAGCAGCAGCGGCAGTACCGACATCACCAGCGAACTGGATGAACAAATAGAGATCGAACCGAATAAAATTGTTGAGAGAATTCAAATTTTAAAAAATGATTTACAAGAGATTTCGCTACGCCTTCTCAATATGGAAAATAATTCCGGCACCACATTGCAAATTCGGCGCCTCCGTCGACTTCTGGCACGTGCCCGAGTGATCCTTGAACGAATCAGTGTAATGGAAAGTAATCTAGCTGTGAATGAATGTCAACGGCAACCCTGCCAGAATGGTGGTGATTGTTATGATCTATACAAGGATTTCTATTGCGAATGTCAGGAAGGATGGACGGTAAGATAAAGAGATTGCTGTGCATATGGGAGAATAAAAAAGGAATATACAATAATTTTTCAAAAAAAAAAAAAAATTAATAAATGACAGGGGCGTATTCAAAAATATGGTAGATGTTGAGAACTTATCACAGAGTATTATCTATCGCAAGCATAAAGTCAATACACATACTCGTGTAAACATATATCTGACATACATAATATGTGCGTACACAGATTAATAAAGAGAGGAATGGTCGATTGAAAAGTAAATGAATTCGAACTTTATTAAGTTTAAAATAATACTTGTAAACATACCGCTCTTTACACGCCCCTTCCCACATCGATAAGTACCCTCATGAGGAAAACATGAGAATTGCTTTTATCACGTAAGGCGTTACTTTAAGAAATCAACCTTCCCAACTATTTTCTAAAGTAACGAGTGACCTCTAACTGATATCAAAGAGGGAGAGAGTGAAAGGAAAGGAGATAGTGTGAGGGATATATAGAGAGAGTGAGTAAGAGATAGAGGGAGAGGGAGAGAGAGAGGGAGAGGGGAGCTATAATACAGCAATATATTTATAAAATCTTAACATAATTAGATGAGAATTGATCTTATTCTAACACGTTTCTTTAATGACTATTTCCTCTATCGATTGTTTAAAATTTATTACATCCTTTTTCTTTTTATTTCAAAAGGGCAAAACTTGCGATGAGGATGTAAATGAATGCTATATTTTAGCCGGCTCCGATATGGGTTGTCAGAATAATGCAATCTGCATTAATACCTTGGGAAGTTATCGGTACGTATGCTTTATGAGTACTCTTCTAAATTGCTTCCTTCAATTAAATTGAACGGTAGTAAAAAATAGACTGTGATATAAAATTGAATCGCGGTTAAAATAAAAAGTCCGGCAGAGGAGTAGGGTGGGAGGATACAGGGTGTTTCTAGATTTTTCGGACGTAATGGACTCAACATTTTATTTATCATTTTCTTACTCCTGAAAATCGTCTTAAAGATGTAATTGCACTGGTGGTTACTCCGGCACACATTGCCGTTTACGTAATGCTAAATGTGATTCGGCACCTTCTGCGGAACTATGCGGACATGGTGATTGTGTGCACGCCAATAATGCCCCCGGTTACACCTGTATCTGTCACCAAGGATGGGCGAAGGACAACCTTACAAGCGCCTGTACTGTCGACGTTAATGAATGTGATCAATTGCTTAATCCTTGCCATAGTTCGTGCATTAATTTGCCGGGCAGTTTTAAATGCGGTGCCTGCCCTCTAGGCTATTCCGGCAATGGTATCATTTGCTTAGATGTGAACGAATGCGATCAGGATAATGGAGGATGCAGTTTGATACCGCGTGTGCAATGCATTAATACAGAGGTATTCTTAAGAGAGAGGCGTCACATTTCCGCCATATCCTTTATCATTACAGTTAAATCTTTTCGACAATTTAGGGTTCTTATCACTGTGGAAGTTGTCCCCCCGGCTGGACGGGTGATGGTCGTCGTTGCCTTGCGGCCTTAAGCAACTCATGCGATTCCGAAGGCATTTGTCATCCGAAAGCCAAATGCGAATACATTTCGGACACTATCGTGTGTACTTGTCCAATTGGTTGGTTCGGACACGGTTTTGGTGCTGAAGGTTGTTCGGCTAATGCAGCCGTACTCCATCCCTGTGACGCGCATATTTGCAAGGTATGAATTTTATCGAGTCCACGGGATTGTTCCAACGGATGAATGTTATTTTTTCTCTTTCACAGAATAACGGTACATGTGTAACGTCTGGACGTGGCACGCATTGCGTTTGCCCTCTAGGTTTTTCAGGACCTCTCTGCGAAATTAGTGATGCTTGCAATCCCAATCCGTGTCGGAATGGTGGCAGCTGTAACCTTTTGCCAAATAACAAATACCATTGTGCGTGTTTACGTGGCACCACTGGCAAAAACTGCGAAATATTTCGCAATACTTGTGGTTCGGTAATAAGTCAAGAGTTTGGTGAATTAACATATCCACCCGGTGGTGGTGACTATGAGGCTAATGAGCGTTGCGCCTGGATAATCCGCACAGAACCGTCAAAAATTTTAAATATAACCTTTAGCAAATTCGATATAGAAATGACTGCAGACTGCACTAAGGATTGGCTACAAATACACGACGGCCGTTCGTTGGCTGCACAATTGGTGGGTCGGTTCTGTGGGGCGAATTTACCGTTGGGTGGTAACTTTTTAACATCGCATAATCAACTATTTCTATGGTTTCGTTCGGATAACGCGACTAATGGCCGCGGTTTAAAAATGTCATGGACGTCACAAGAGCACACCTGTGGCGGTCATATCGACTTGAAGATAATGGACAGTGGTGTCATACGTTCGCCGGGTTATCCAGGAAAGGCGCCAGCTAATCGTGAATGCGAGTGGTCACTCCTGGCACCGTATGGCAGGCGTTTGGTCTTTTATTTCTACGAGGTCATTCTTGGTGGGATAGATGAGAATTGTACTAGGGATTCATTAAAAGTAAGCTATTGGAAAAATATGGATAAAGCAACGACATATAGAATCACTTTTATTGAGAGAAATTAATTCTTAAAGATTTTCGATTCAAATCAATTACTCGAATCGATTTGTACCACGAAATTACCGGGACCAAAACATACATCATCCAATGTGGCCCGTATACATTTCCATACTGATAACTATCGCGAGGATAGCTCTTTTCAATTGCACTACGAGGTAATAGAGGGCGAGCCCAATTGTGGTGGCCATTTCACTGAGCCTTCGGGAGTATTGGTACCGAGTGATCGTTCGAGGGTTTGCTTGTATCTGATACAACAGCCTCCGGGTACTAAAATTAAGCTGGATATTACGAACCTGAAGGGTAGCCTAGCAATTGCAGACATAGGTCTTTGTTCTTTGTACAAGATTGAGGTGAGTTTCAAGCGGTTGATGTCGAAGGTGAGGGGGAAGGCGTCGGAGGCGTCGATGTGATCTTAATATGACATAGGAATAATTTCTCACTTTGTTGTTGATTTAATCATCACCTTCATCTTCTTCTTCTTCGTTTAGATTTACGATGGTAAAACCGTTGAGGATCCACTTCTAAAAACATATTGCAGAGACGACGAACCCCAAAGTTTTATGTCGAGTGGAAACTATATGTTGATCAACTATTGGAATTATATTCTGGGTTATATAAATAACGTGATAACATTTGAGATTAGATACAGTCGCGGTACCATCCCTTACACATGCACATAATTTATAACTATTTAATCTATAACTTTATCACTAGCTTGCGGTGACGACTTTTTTGGCCCCTATTCTGGTTCTTTTGCCACGCCAAATTATCCTAGACCGTACTATGATCGTTTAACTTGCACGTATAATATCTACGGACCCATTAACACCGTGGTAATGGCGAAATTCACTGATTTCTCCTTAACGGAAACCACACCGCATATGCCCGAAAATCTAACTCAATTGAATCCTGTCGATGTGGATGATTTCGCAACGTATGTCGATGTAAGTGCTTTTGAAATTGAAGGAAATCAGCAAACCATGAATGAGATAAACTCGTTGATTTAATGCGAAAAATAACGTCTAAAAATAATGTCCAAAATAATGTCAGTCCTAACATGAGACTTCATAGGGGGAAAAGACCGCCTTGAATGTTTGTCTTATCACGTTATTTTTTTGAAAATTCGTTCGTGATCTGCTCGTTATTGGAAAGATTTACAACGTTTCGTTATTTTAAACAAACGATCAACTCCAATCGTTTGTTTAAAATAACGAAACGTTGCAAATTTTTGCAATAGCGATCAGATACGAATTTAAAAAAAAATAATAAAATTAAATAAATAAAATCAAATAAAAAACCGTATGATAAGACAAACATCCAGAGAGATATTTTCCCCCGATGAGATTTGATGGTAGCTCTGACTATGTTAGGCATTATTTTACGCCCCCCCCCCCTCCCGACTCTATCTCATCCTTTTTGATTTAGAATCGATTACAATACTACATTTTTTCACCACTCCCCCATTATTCAGGTCTACTTGGGCAGGGGCGAAAGACGTCGTTATTACAAAGGTGAAATTATGGATATCGTGTCAAAAAATAACCGTATGCGCATTGTCTTTCACGCCAGTTCGAATCAACAAAAATCGCGTGGTTTTCGTGTTGAGTATAATTTTGTAAATGTATCTTGTGGTGGCGTCCTCACCGATCGTGAAGGTTCCTTTATGAAATATAGTCTGGGTACGAGTTTGATTCCATATTGTGAATGGATAATCGAGGCACCGGAAGATAAAAATATCAAATTGAACTTGATCTATTCTCACCTCGGGGCTAAATGTCTGCCAGGGGAACAATATATGATGATTTATATAAATAGTACTATCAGTGGTGATCAATTAGTTGGCAGGTAGGACGCTATATAATTGTCTATAATGGTCTATGTGACGTGATAATGATGTTCTGATTAATTTTGCAGTGCTTGTGACGAAAGCAAAACTATATCTGCTACGTATCATAATAATATAATAACGGTTATTTTGAAACAACGAACCGCCTCGCTGGTTGGATACACCACTTATGGGGTAACGGCAAATTATACGTTCGTGAATGCCGAAACGGGTATTTTGAAATTGAGTGAAAAATTCGAAATCTGCAGTAGATAATTTATCATTTTTAATTAAAAAATTTCTCTTGTTTTTTTTTTTTTGATTGATCTTCAACAGATTGCGGTGGCGACTTCAATTACCGTTTCGGTGTTATCAAAAGTCCTTCGTGGCCAAAACTGTATCCGCAATTAGTGAATTGCACTTGGCGAATTAGTGCACCCCTCGGGCACAAAATTGAGCTGGTCGCCCATAATTTCAGTTTGGAGACTAGCCACGAATGTCACGATGATTATTTGGAGATAAGGTAAGTCGTCATAGAGAAGGGGAGGAGAGGAAAAGGTTAGTGACTGGGATGTAGGCGAGCGATTTTCAATTTCTTTCACTTGCTTCACTCTCTAGAAATGGTCACTCAAACCAGAGCCCTCTAATTGGACGTTATTGTGGTAGCGATATTCCAGCACGTATACCATCCTTTACGAATCAGCTCTATGTGCATTTCGTTTCTGATGCTTACATCACGGATGCGGGATTCTATTTAACGTGGCAACAGGCTGCCACTGGTTGCGGTGGAAAGCTTAATTCCTATCAAGGCTCCATACACTCACCACACTATCCAGAAATCGGTGCGGGTCCAGTAGTTTGTGATTGGCAAATTATAGGTGCCCATGGATCACAAATTATTATTAAAGTGTTGCCAACCGAGGCTGGCAATAATATTTGCATGGATAAAGTTTTATCCATATACGATGGACCAAGCACAAGTAGTGAAGAATTGCCCATCAATTGCACCTCCACCACTACGGATCAATTTATCATCGTTAAATCAAATACAAATCAAGTATCAGTTCGTTATTCTCTGCCTAGCGGTCCGCAACAAGGTCAACAATTTCTTCTTACCTACGAGGCTAGCTGTGTCGTAGAAATCAATCGTTTACAGGGTGCTATTGAGTCTCCAAACTTCCCCGATAATTACCCACCAAATTTGCATTGCTCTTGGGATATTCGAGGAGGAAAGAATAATAAAATCTCCTTGGCATTCTCACATCTCGAAGTAGAACAATATAATGGTGATTGTGTTAATGATTATGTCGAAATCGTTGATATGCGTGACGACGAGGTGCTGAAGACCCATCGCATATGCACGCTACCTCTGCAGGTATATCGAACGGAAGGCAATCGATTTGTGGTGAAATTCATTAGTGATTACAGTCAAGGCGCGCAAGGATTCCACGCCGAATTCAAACGACTCGGTTGCGGGGAGCATTTGCGTGCGGAGACTGGTTCGATTGTATCACCTAGTGCGCCGTATAGTGTCGATGTTGAATGCGATTGGTTTATTGATGTTGCAGTGGGTAAACAAATACTTTTGTCTATCGGTGAATTGAGTATTGAATCAGAAGTGGATGGAGAGAGAAGCTCGAATTGTAGTTCGAATTTATTAAAAGTGGGTGAACACGAACGATTTCTAAACGAGTCGATATTTTTTCAATTATTTTAAAATCTGTTTTTTTATAATATTTGTGTAGATATCAAATGAACCAAACTCAGTAATACCGTTGTTCAACGAATGCCATAATAGCCAACGCACTAGAGTTACCTCGGCAGCAAATCATATGTACATATATTTTCATACCAGCCCGAAACGGGAACGCAAATATTTTAAAGCGACCTATTTTACTAGAGAAGCAAGTGAGTAGTTGGTAATTTCACTAATGTTGGCGTTAGGGATGATGGTCTAATAGATCTTACATTGGTTCAAGCGATCTAATAAAACAGAAGAGAAGCGTGGTAAATTTTATTCTCACCTCTCGATATTATTTCGAATTCTTTAATTAGGTTTGGATATAGGGTACATATTGAGATTAAAATGATCTTCAAAATAGAGCTCAATGCCTTCAAATAAATGTTCTCTGAAAATCAGATTTTCTAATTTAATTAGAATTAATTACACTCCTTACGCTATCGAAAATGAAGTTTTAAAAAAGTCCTAAATCTTAAAAAAATATTGAAAGCAAAACGAAAACAGACACAAGATGACGCACCGTCGAAACCGGTTTGTCCCAAAATGTAGTAGGCATACCTACTAAGTCCCGTTGGAAGCTGGTGACAAGACGCCATTTCTGAAAAGTATCGCATATACGATAAATTATATAGAACAGCATCTTCTTATATATATCTTCATATTACGTCTATCCTACGTGCTTTAATTATTCCAAATCTTTTAAAGGTTGCGGCGGTATTTTTACGGGTAAACGAGGAGTAATTACTTCGCCAAAATTTCCCGGAAATTACTTAGCAAATACGTCTTGTATTTGGTCTATAACATCGGATGAAACTGAATATGGTCTAAAGTTAACTTTCGAACATTTCGATTTGCCGACTTCGAATGACTGCCGGGACACCTATATTGAATGGCATCAACAAAATAGTGCGAATAAGAGTGAAAAGAAGCGTTATTGTGGTCAAGATGTTCCGCAACCAGTTGTCACAGCTAGTAATCGAATAGATATGATTTTCCAAGCAGGTGTTCTAAAACCACAAACAGGTTTTAAATTGCGTTATGAAACAGTAAGTTTTGTCGGAATATTTAAGTGATATAAAGAGAAATAACGAGATATAATGGAATATTACGAGATATAATGGAATATAACGAGATATAGCGAAATATAACGAGATATAACGAAATATAACGAGATATAATGGAATATAACGAGATATAACGAACCATAACGAGATATAACAAAATATAACGAGATATGACGAGATATAACGAGATATAACGAGATATAACGATATATAACGAGATATAATGATATATTACATTCACTTATATTTCCAGCATTGTGGCGGTTATCGGAAACAAGAAACTGGTATAATCAAATCTCACATGGGTGAAAGATGTATTTGGGTAATTGAGGGGCCCCAAGGATCGCTTATAAGTGTAAATATTCTGCATTTGGAATGTTCATGTGATGCCGGCAGTTCTTGCACCGATGGAGTACAGGTATAAAACATAGAGAGAAGAAGAATAAGTAATTTCTGATCGCACATTAATGATAATTCCAGATGATCTTAGGTGTAAGTAATATGAGCAGTATGTGTTCGGAACATTCCGTCCATACCATCTCAATAAGTAATCACTTAATTATTCGATCTTCGAATGTAAATTTCCGTGCAAAATACGCCAGTATACAAACCTCTTGTGGTGGCGTCCTGACATCACTTGAAGGAATACTAGCGTCACCGTATTTTCCCGACACTTATCCGTCGAATATCGAATGTGTTTGGAAAATCGAGAGCAAAAAGGGTAACTTTATCGAGCTTAGTTTCATTTCTCTCGGTTTGGCAAATACGAAATTTTGCAACGGAGATTTTCTGGAGATACGTGAGTCGGAAGATGGCGCTCTATTGGGTGTATTTTGCTCGGATCAAACTCCCATCGAGAAATTTAGATCATACGAGAAAATATGGATAAAATTCCGCAGTGTTGAAGGAAGTACGGGGAGAGGTTTTCAATTACGTTGGAACTATGGTGAGTATGCTTCAAATAAAGGGGTTGGTCAAGACAGAAATTACTTTTGTTTTAATTTCTTTCATTTAATACTTCTGCAGCCCATTTGAATGAATTAAATGGTACGAAAGGCATTATTGAGTCTCCACCGATTTATTCGGCGAGAAAAGAGGAGGAGGCGTATTTTTGGAGAATAACGGTAAATCGTGGGAATTTAATACGTTTAGATTTTAAGGAATACCATCAAGGTCTCATCGTAAGTTCCTTTCTATGCAAATGATATTTTCCTTTGAGTTCAATCGATTGTTTTTCCGTCCGAAGCTTTACGACGGTTTCGATGAAACAGCGCTACCTATCGAGATCCAATTTTCACCATGGGAAGTCACGTCGTCGACTAGCGTGATACTTTTAAAATCAAAGAATCCCGAACTCGATCACTTCAGAATTGAATGGAAGGCCGTGTCGAAGGAAGCCGTAGAGGCAAACAAAACTATTTCGACATGTCACGAAGAGATATTACTGCCGTTTAATGCACGTGTGAATCTATCATCACCGGGTTATCCGCAGAGTTATGCCGATAATTTGAATTGTGATTGGATTGTACGAGTGGAAAATCCGGTACACCATGCCGTTCTTCGTCTATACGATGCTGATTTGGAAGATATCCGTAGCTGTTCGGCCGATTATCTACGTGTATCTACATCGAGTGATACTCTGGAATGGTATGAAATGTTGAAAATCTGTTCCAGTCAATCGCAGCCATACAGTCCGTCTGAGAGACCCGTAGTACACGGCACACCCAATCTAAAATTGGATTTCCAAAGTGATTTTAGTGTAAGCGGTAGAGGATTTACGTCACTTCTCACGACGGGATGTGGTTCGAATATGACGGGGCCAGTTGGTTCAATTTTATATCGAGAATTAATTATGCTACGTAGTTTTAATTCCACTTGTCGTTGGCACATAAAAGTGAGAGGGGGTAGTCGTATTGAATTCGCTTTCAATTACAATGAAATCATGCTAAAACCGAACGAACCTTGTCGACAATATGCTCTAATTTATGACGGCTTCGACGATGGGGCACCACTTTTAGAACCTGGACAAATCTGCAATCGACCAGATCGCATTGTTCGATCATTAAAGACAGCATCCAATCACGCCTTTGTAGTCTACAGACTGCAATGGAATTTGAAAAGCAATGATAACGAATTTTGGAATTTAACTTATCGCGAATATAACGAGTGTGATAGAGAAGTAGTACTGACTCATGATGCTCCATCGGTTAATGTCAGTAGTCCGAACTATCCTAATGTGCCCCACCCACATACAGAATGCACGATCATTGTCTTGGCCCCAGCCGGTGAATCAATGGAAGTTCGATTTGTCGAACGTTTCGATATGAATTCGAATTATTGCGATCGTGAATATATCGAATTATTTGATGGAGCCACGTCTATGGCTCATCGACTGGGCCGATATTGCACCAAACCGGGTATCGTGCGTACGAGTGGTAATACGTTGCGCATTCATTATCTAACCGACATTAATGAGCCTCGCAATGGTTTTCGCGCTATTGTTTCTCTATCGAATTGTGGTGGTTTATTTACGGATTCCTACGGAGATATCACTTCAGACGGTTATCCATCAATTGGTGCTTATCCGGCACCTACCGTTTGTACATATCTTATAAAACTATCATTTACTGCACGCGTACGCATTCATTTCAATGACATTCATTTACCCTTCAATAGTCTTGAGCAGAATAAATCCGATCATTTGGAAATTTTTGCATTGAATTCAATGGGATCCGATTACACTGATAATGATCTAATAAACTATACCATGATTTCCGGGAATTATACAGAGTTGCCAACTATTGAGGTGGATTCGAATCAAGCATTAATACGTTTTAAAACGTTCAATCCGAATCATCATTATCGGGGTTTTAGACTGCGCTACGAGAGTATATTTGATTTGTGCCATAAGGATGTGGCGGGTAATTCGGGCATTTTGGCGGTTAGCAAAATGTTAAAGACTTCAGTTTATATGATTTGTCGTTGGAGAATTACGGTACCGAAGGGCCAACGCGTGCGTTTGGAATTTCTCAATTTTCCGCCGCCACGAAATTCGTCGGAAATTGATTCAACGAGAAGGTAAGTTGATGCTTTTTAAAAAATTTCGGATACATCTTTCCAAATTAAATCACTTCCGTAGGACATACGCTATGGAGCTCGCGGCTATAATGCCGAATTATCAGAACATTCCGGCCATTACTGTTTACAATAATTTCTTACTGCAATCGATAGTCACTCAATTCGATGTAAATACGTACAACTCCTCCGAAATAATAGAATCCACCGATAATATAATGTTGGTTCGCATTCAATTCGGACCATTGGGATTATCTACGGCTCAACAAATACGCGCACGATACACTTCCGATGAAGAATCGCCATGCCCGGATAATATCGATGACTTAACGATATCTGGTTCGATATCGCTCAATCGATTGACCGCGAGTGCCAAGAATTTCTATTGCCAATTAAAATATACGCTAAATGGAAAAGAAACGATTTCATTTAGAATTTCAGAATTTCGCACAATCTTGCATACTCCCAACTATCCCGCTCCCGTACGCTTTCAAGACGACAGTACATCACAATTACTGACAGTTCTCAATAATAATGTGACCGATAGATCGGTCATAGCGTCTTCTCGGTTCGGTTCCGTAAGCTTTCTACAAACTCAAACGATTAGGATTCTAAAATTCGAAGCCAATTTTAAACGTCATTCATGCGGAGGACGCTTAAATCTCGAATACGGAATGAGTTTGGATTCACCTACTGGTCCGGACTGGTTGAATTACGGTCCGTTGGATTGTATGTGGTCACTAACTAATATTCTCTATGAGAGTCACTATACCCTCAAGGGAAACGTTACGCTTAACGGAGATTGCGAAGAAGAATATATAACGCTGTTTGCTTCCTCCAGACCGGGAATGACGCCTTTGAGGAAATTTTGTCGTGACTCTTCCTCCTCTTCGTCTCCTTTAAATGCGACAATGCTGCGAGGTCGTTACTTTACCATCATTTATCACAGCGATAATTTCCAGCATCAGAAAACTCGCTTTCATTTCGAGGTGGAAAAACTGGCTGGATGCGGACAAACGGAAATGATATCCACGGAATCGGGGAAAACAATAAATATCGATGCGAAAATGTATCGCAACGGTATGGATTGCAATTGGGAGTTGAGAGCATATCATGGATATTATCTTTCCATCAACTTTTTGGGTCGTTTCTTCATCGAAGAATCCATCAATTGTACGAAAGACTATTTGGAAATACAAGTCGAAATTCAGTCGGGATTGTGGTTAACGGATAGTCGTTTATGTGGTCGCGAATTACCGTCTTCGAGAAATTTCACTTCAAATAAATTACGCTTACATTTCCATTCGGACGGCAATAATACGGCGGATGGTTTCCGTTTACAGGTCGTGCCCAGTTGCAGCGCTTCCTTTAACGTCACGAATACGACACAGTCCATACAGAGTCCTCTATTCCTGAATGTAATGTCGCATCGGGTGTATTGCATTTATAATTTCTATGCCGAATTGAATCAATATTTCATTGTACGCATTATTGATCCGGTGCGTTTTTCGACGTTCCAGAGTTGTGACTTTTTCAGCTTAACCGCTTTCAAACGTGCCGATTCGGACGAGGAAGATGATGAAAGCGAGGGGGGCGATGAGAGGGAGAATCTTTTGGAGGCTGGCAAATATTGTGGTGCGGGAGAAATACGTGCTCGAGGTTATTTGCGTCTGGAACTTTACGCTCTCATAGAGAAAAATGTACGAATTGAATTTGAGCTCGATTCGTGCGGAGGCAATATTGATAAACCAACAATAATTAAAACACTTCAAAATGACGGCAACGAATATTACGCAGACAGTATGAACTGTATTTGGAATATTACCGCTCCGTCTGGTCAGTCAATTGTGTTGCGTTTTAAATATTTCGAAATGGAACCAAATTACGAATGTCGTTATGACTATCTGGCGATTTATTTGGGTTCGGTATTATCCGAGGACAAACGTTTTACCACACTCTGCGGCAACTTAACCGGTAAAGATTCTCTTACGCTGCTGGACAGCAATCAGGCCATAATTAAGGCAGTCTCCGATGATAGCGTCACCTATAAGGGTTTCCTAGCAGAAGTACTTTTCACACAGAATTGCAATGAACGCATAGCGCTCACCGATGGTAACTCACCGGTAACCCTAATGCGTCATTTCAATTTTAATAGCAGCGAAATTTTATTGTGTCAGTATCGTGTTAGTGCTCCATTGGGTTATCGCGTAAAAATGACCGTTAAAGATCTGCAATTGGGCTGCCCGGAAAGCACGGACTGCGAACAATGCAATCATGTTGAAATTTTCGATAGCATTCAAGCGGAACGTTCATCGCTTGGTAAATATTGCACGCGAGGAAATTCGGGTGCTTTCGTCAGTCTGTTGTCATCCTTTGAGGACATGACGTTTAAGATAAACGGTCTAAAGCCCGGTCAGTATAGTTTCGAAATAGCATTGCAAATGGAACAGTCCGTATGCGGTGGACGCAATGAATTGCAATTGACCACGGACTCAATTAGTCTACGATTTCCAACGCGTTCGGGTGAGAAGTACCCGCCTAATATACATTGCACCTGGACCGTTACGTCGGCTAATGAATTCCAAATTGAGTTTAATCAGTTAGCATTGCAAGAACCGTCACAGATTAAGGGGAAATGCTTGGACTATTTGCATATTCAGTCAACTTATGTAAGATGTAAAATAATGGCTTCATTTCGGGGAGGCTTATATTTTGCTTTCCATTCGCGTCTTTTCAGGATTCTCCGTATTTTTGCGGGAATGGCACCGGTTTCAATATTTTAATACCAAAATATCCAGCCCCTAAGGCCGTCATAACCTTTCACAGCGATGAAGCGATTGAGGATGATGGTTTTCAAATAACCATCAGTCATGTACACGGTGAGATTGTTCACAGAAGTGATCGTCTAGATCACTTTAGTGTGCTTTTTCTCCAATGAAAATAACTCTATCTCTTTCGCTTTTTTTTAAATTTTTCAGCCTGTAATCGAACTTATATCGCCACAAGTGGATTGATTTCTTACACCAAGTCCGATCACATCAAAGAAACATGTTACGATGAAATTATACTACCCACAAATTATAGTCTAAGTCTATACGAAAATGGAGCTTTTGACCCAATGGGTGGTTTCGATTATCTATACTCCAGTTATTATTTGAAGGTAAGCCCTAAACCGATTTTGATCCCTATTTGACCTGATGTTTTCTTTTCAATAATATCGTAGATTATCGACATGAATACAAATCAAACAATTAGGGAGGCAAATTCAAGCTATTACTCCAATTTTCACGTGGATACCACGACAAATGCCGTTCGCCTAGAATACACTGCTGGTTCTCTACATCTATTCTATGTAGCTAGCAAATTGCCTGATCCACCAGGCTGTGGTGGCGACATTTTTACTACTGAGGGTATGATCGAGAATCCTTCATATTATAAAGATCGTAATAATTCAGAATGCCGTTGGGATATACGAGTACCAGCACCGAATAAAATTCAACTATTATTTGAGTGTAAGTAAAAAAAACCCCCATCTAAAACTTTTGAAATGAAACTCATAGATTTATCAACGATTTATCGCTCTTCGTTCATGGTTCATTCATCGCCGATCGCTGATCTGATTCGTTGGTTTTTATATTGGATAATTTGTAATGGTTCTAGTATTTGATATGGGTTCAAGTGCTAACTGCGCTTTGGATTATATGAATATCATAGAAGTTCAACCAAATGGTATTGAAAGGATTCAGGAAACCTATTGTGGTCAGGTATTTGTGGTCATAAGACATAAGTTTTAGGGTTAAATTATCCGTTATTTATTATCATCTCATTTCAGACCGTGCCCGATATGTATATTTCGCGTAATAGCCATATTGCAGTTTTTGCTAAAAAATCAATTAATTTTGATGGCGTCGGTTGGAAAGTTAGTTTCAAAAATTATTATTTCGACGGGAATTCGATGGTGTTTAATCATTTTGTTGGAATGATTCCATAAAAGATACGTTGAAGCGGGATGATGAAGAGAGTTAATATTGTGATTACTCGTATACTCGTATTCATTGTTTTTATTCGTTAATTTACGTTTCGTAATATTTTAAAAAATTAACGTAGTAGATTTTGAAAATAAATACCATAAGTTTGAAATAATTGTTGGTAAATATGTTGCAGATTTTGAAAGTAAGGAGTTGTCTCTTATCAAAAGAAGTATTGTCGAAGGAATATTTTAAGAAATATTTAAATTTTAGAAATATTTTTAGAAATATTTAAAGGAATATTTTTTCTAAATAAATGATCACGGCGTTAGATTGAATGATATTATTTTGGTGTGCAATACATATTTTTTTAAAATAACATCTCGTTCAAATAATCGATCTTGCAATCAATGATCATTGATCCCCAAAAAAGGCTTCATATACGTTAATGGTATACAAAAGTATTTCCGACATAACACACATATATAAGTTTTTATAAAGTATCACGAATTGGTTTTATAATTATTTAAAATGTTCATCTTTATTTACAATTAATTAAAACAAAATATTAAGTGTTACAATCTTCAATTTCTTCTTTTTGCTTGCAACAGAAGTGAAACCAGCTAACAAAAAATTTATTTTAAATTTGAAAATTGATTATTAATTATTACATCACATTTCATTGCTGTGGGGCAATATTTTCTTGTCTAAATTAAAATAAATATTTAATTCTTTTAAAATATTGTAAATCATGTATGTAAAATTCAGAAATCAGAACAATCGATCGAAAGGAATTCTCGGAAAACTTTAAAGATTAGATTATTTTTTGTTGCACCTTGTAATAATTACCTTAAAAATAATAATGAATATAATAATGAATAATTCTATTATAGTTCTTTCTTTTTAAATCTACGACTAAGAAACTGAATTCATTACATGATTGTTTCTCTAATTATTTATATCAAATACATGTTTTTTTTCTCAAATCAAACACGAGTGGCTAATCGCTACGTCTAAACGAATACCTAATCGTGATACTCAATCGAGTACCTAATCGGCTCAATTGAACGAATAGCTAAATCGTTACATTCAATCATAGAGTAAGAAATAGAGTAAGAAATAAGAATAAAGTTATTTCTTACTCTATGATTCAATCTAGTACTCATACGTAATTGTTTTACGAGAAGAGAGTGAACTCTCTTAAATAAAACTAAATCTTATTTCGGTTCAATGCGATTCTCTTCTACCACAAAAAATATATCTTACAATAAACATCATGATTACAATTTTTGACATCATTTACAATACAAATTTTTTACCGCATTCAATCGTCTCATCAATTTTTATCTAATGACTAATAAATTCGTTCTCTTTCTATGTTTAATTTCTATGGAAGGGAGGAAGGGGGTTTGAGTGGGGATGATTGAGTGGGGAAGAAAGTTCGGAATGTATTTGCTTTTTTTGTTCTTAATATTAGGGCACTATTTTTCCTACACTAAAATTCCTTTTTGAACCTCTTCATCTTCGCTCTCCGCTCCACGCTCATTGCTCCGAGCTAAAATAAGAATTTTGCATCTGATAAAGTTTATTAATCGGATTCAAAAGATTCGCATTCAAGTTTGCTAGCAAATCATGTCCATTGGAGCCATGCGACGATTGATTCTGATTACCCGAAGAGCACGTTGATTGTAAGTCAAGATTATTTAGCGAGAGTGAATCGGCATCATCGTCGAGATGATCAAAATTACTGTCATCCAAAGAGAGATCCGAACTACAGAAACTATCATTCGAATTGGCGGGATAATCTGTAAGAGAGATGACGTGAAATAAGGTCGGGAAACTCTTCCGATGGAGAAAATTTCGATTAATTTATGCTTACCATCGGGGGAGAAGGGTAAATTCGGATTTAGCGGTTGACTGGCATAACTACTATCCATGCCCATATAGCCATTTTCACTACCTGACCCCGCCTCCTGCTTCACAATTCTCTCTCCATCCTTTTCTTTATCTTTATCATCGCCATTGCCACCGCCTGCGACTCCTCCTCCTGCAGCGTTTGCACCGCCATTTTTTGCTTTCCGTTGTATCTTCTTCATTTTGGCACGTTGATTTTGAAACCATACTTGTACCACTCGCACCGATAGTCCCGTATCTTTGGCCAGAGCCTCGCGAACTTTGCGGCATGGCTTGGGCGATTGATCGAAGGATGCTTTGAATTGCTTACGCTGCTGCGAAGTGAGTATTGTACGCGGCCGTTTCGGACCACGGCGTCCATCGCGCGGCCTCATCAAATCATCATCGTCGCATCCTCCTAACCCGCCAACTAAACCGCAATGATGCACTGCCGCAGCCGCGAGATACAACTCTTTCTCGAGATCATGCCGAAAGCAAAGCAATTGCCCGTCGCGCAATAAAAATTGTTCGCCCTTTTGCAAGGGCAAACGACAAACGAAACAAATGAAGCAAGGCAGATGAAAAATGTATGCATTGTTGGGTCGCATCACTAGCTCTTGGGGCAAAATTGGGTGACAGCATGCGGCGCATTTAATGGAGAATATTCTTCAAAAGAAATCATAAAATAATTCAAGTATTGTAAAATATAAATTTCGAAAGTTGAAATAAAATTAGTAGATAGATAAAGATAGAGTGAGAAGGAGAGAGGGAAAGAAACGAGAAATGAGTTTTTTTAGGTGCAGTTTTTCTGAAGCTTGATCGTCAGTAATCCGCAGTGAGTCCACTATTGAAATGATTTATTTCATCTAAAAGATATTGTTTTTTTTTATTCATTCATATCAGTTGGGCAACAATGGATTAGACCTTTTTTATCCCAATTTGCGGTTGAGTAAGATCTCTGAAGGGTATCTCAGACTATTGCACACTTCCTGAACTCCTTTCAGTGCTTGTCCTTTCAGTCCTTTCAGCCTGTCAAATTATTTGGCGAGCTATTTGCTGAGTTATCTGCCAAACTGTCTATCGAACTGTCTGTCAAGCTCGCTGTCAAACTCTCTGTCAAACTCTCTCAAACTATTTGTTAGTCAAACTTACTAACAATTTATAATTGTCAAACACTTTCAATTCATTCATTTGTGTTATGGCGATAATTCTGATGAAATATATTCTCTGAATTGCAATCTTCTCAGAGAGAAGGTTTGTCTATCCTTTTTGCCCTCCCTCCTTTGAATAAAGCCACCATTCGTCTTTCCCTCTTCCCTTCTTTCTCACCGCCTATCGACGGTGTGCTAAATCATACCTTTCATAATCCATCTTGCAATACAGTTTAGAATTCCTCACGTAGCAGGTGTGAGCCAATTGCGAACCGCAATAACAACACGCCAGACACTGTTCGTGCCAATTTGATTCTCCGATATTCATCAGGTAACGATCGTGTATTTTCTGACCGCATCCTTCGCAGATTTCGTAATTTTTCTCACGCTTGATTTGACCAACTTCTGCAAAGAAATAACATCGAGATAATATTTGAAACTTCATTTAAAAAGAAAACCATCTAAACTGAAAAAAAGATTTAAATTGAAAAGTAGATAGAAATAAAGTTCTAAGCGCTTAATCGGTATTCATGGGGTCATTACTGAAATATGGGTCGAAGCCGTTGGAAATGAGTTGCCAGATTCGATTAAGAGAGAAAAGCTAAAATGTTTAAAACTTTAAGGAAAATGTCGAGGAAAGACTTGTTAAAGCTTAATTTAAAAAGAAACCAGACATTGGTTATTCGTTTACAATGCTTGTGCTTTACAAATTAATACTTAGTCTACCACCAATGAGAATTTTGTATGTATTGTGTGTATGTGTTTGTGTACGAGTATATTTGAATGTTGTTTTGCTGCGCCAAAAAAAAATACTGACTCAACTGTTTATTCCAGCCGCAAAGCCATTAAGGCAGACGACTACTGCGTCACATTGCGTTGATGGTTTAGCGATAAGTAGTCGAAGGATAACAAAGTAATAATGATAATCGAAATTTTCTTGGATTTTCGAAAAAGAAAAAGAGAGGTTTAAAAAACAGGAACGTATTAATAGACTTCGTGGTGTCCAACAGAATAATTTTGAACTCTTCGAAGTGTTTTTTAAGCTAAAATATTTACAACCATTCGTTGACGACGAATCCATCCATCCATCCATCATTAATTCATTTCTCATTTTCAAACGGTATTTTTTTTGTCTCCCTCTGAAAAGTTACACAGCCTCAAAGTATGCTTTAAAAATTGTACTAAAACAACATACATCAAAATCACGAGGAATTCCCCCACGCACCGAAAACCGCATTAAAACCGCATTTTAGACAAAAAAGAGGTTATCTAATCGTTCAGGTTATCGATAATCGATTAGCTCACAAAGCCAAATATCGTATTACCGATATAGATAAAAATGTCCAATCTATTGAATATTCAGGCAGTATTATATTTCCTATTCCATACTAGGAATCAAATAATTACGTTGATAATGATAACGATACTATACCTGAAGTGTTTAAGATAATATCTAATTTAGCATTATCTAATCTATAAATTTTATCTAGCAAATAAAAAGTGATAATGGTTGTGTTGGTTTTATTATTAAATTCTATCGAATTGTAATTATGCATTATCCCAAGTTGGTAAATTGTAATTACTTTATCGTGGTCAACTTTATTAGAGGTGATTCTTGCGAAAATTGTTCTCGGGCAGATTTGTTTTGATATTTTTTTTCCTGATTTTTATGGATATTTCCAGCATATTTGTGACTCATTCATTGTATTAAATTGTAGAATTAATTTTATTATTAGAATTACAGTTTTATTAGCAAAATGTACACTAGATTTGTAATATATGTAAAATATGTAAAAAACACGTAATATATGTAAAAAACAAATTTGAAGGAAGGGAAAATATTGCTGCGAAAATTTTAAAGCAGTTTCAAAAAAATTTATAAAAAATAATCTACTGCTAATCCACTAATCTACTAATTTAATATATAGTTAAATTGAACTTTTAAGATTTAACAATTTTGTTAAGTTAAATTTACTATTTTCATTGTTAATTTACAATTTACTTCCTGCAAAGTTCTGAACATAGTTTTCGATTTCAATGATTATTTTGATTGTTTTCCAATTGTTTCTATTTGGTTTTTTCTATTTGTGTTCACCGATTTTATTTGGTACCAATCTCGATGTCAGTGACAGAGCTATGGTGGAATGTTTCCGTATAAGGATGAATGTTTCCGATGAGGATGTATGTCATTTGATAACCTGAGTAGTATTTCACTGGACTATGAGAAAGATTTTGCATTATTTAGCCTTCATATTTTAAAGATTTGCAAAACAATGATTATTATATGCGAAAGATAGTACGTATCACAACTAGTTAAATATCATGTGCATTCTTTCAGGAATATTTCGCGGTATGACATACCAGCTAGTCTGATTTGTTGACTCATTTCTTGAGAATTTTTCGAAAAGAATATATGCCACAATTTTAGAAATCAATCTTTTTAATATTCTATTTCTTTCATTAAAAATAATAATGAAAAGGAAAATAAAGGAATAGAAAGTACTGTCGCTGTCATTTTATCATGAATGTTTATAGGGAGATATATTTTTCTTCATGAACATGGATAAAATCTTTAAAAGGTTCCAAACTAAAAATTGTCCATCCATGTAATTATTTCAGTATTTGCCAATGCAGTGAGGAGGAAATTTTATTGAATAAATATTTGGATATCCTTCAGCTGAAAGATGTGCAAATAGAAAATATTTAACTGCCAGGTTTATATATTGCCGTGTGGGACTTTCTGATGGAAATGGAATGGAATCCAAATATTTGGAATGGAATGGAAACCCTTTAAAAAAAAGGATTTCAAGCTTCCGTTTTGATGATTAAGAGATGCAAGACTTCTAACGGTCAAGGAACGCTACATCTCAAGATATTTTGCACGAAATGACTATCCCAATGTTGCGTCGCTAAGGTTAGTTTATAGCTTTCACAAAATTGTATGCTTCATATTTTCAGTCTGAAGATTTTTGTTAAAGACGCTGAGCCGGAGATTTCTGGGAGTTGTGTTCAAAGCATTTAAGATATATCCGAACCGACGACTTCTTAAAATTTGAAATAAATTCATTCATAATTCACTTATTGAAGTATTTATAATTTAATGATAAAAATTATTTTATGAATGTCAGAGATTTTTATATTAAAATAAAATTTCATCAAAAATTTCTTCTAAAACTTTAAATTATGTGTATTCTTTATATAAAACACACTCTGCCCTTCTTGCTGAAATACTGGCAAGATTTCTTTACCTACCCGCGTGTTTGGTAAGAATAAGTTTGGAATATGTAAGCGCGTATTTGTATTCAATAATATTCGGATACCTTAAGTTCAATTTGAGTTAGAGGATATCACGTATCCGACAACGGATACAAAAATGGAAACTAATTTTGCAGTAGAATCGTTACTCGCTGTTTGATGTTGAAGCGAGAGGGAAGGAGAGAGAGACAGAAAGGAATATTAAGGATAATCATCATTTTTTGATGTGTTAGAGATGGAGATAACGGAGCGTATTCACGTCCACAAAAGTCGTTTGAATTCGTGAACTAAAACGTACAATACTCTTTAAAAGATACCCATTGATTCTTTACTCGTCAATTTGACATTAAGATGACAGTTCGGGTAGTTTAGAGACTCTGTCTCTAAATGTCTCTAAAAAAGAATATTTTAATGCCCATCTAATTTAGAACAGTTTTCGATCAGTATCAAATATTTAATATAATTTTTTGATTAGGCTTTAAAAACAGAACCTTGTTGTGACGAATCGAAATGTTTCATTTGGAAAACCTATGAAAAAACGCTCCAATTGTTCTTGAGATTTCAACTTTACTTAAAAATGTTTTCTTTTATAATTTTCCTTGTGATTATTTGTGGAGAATCGTTTGAATCAATTCATTTTCAAAGATTTCAAACATCGACCAAAGAACGATTCCAAGTTTTAACCAATTCAGATATTTTCATAATTCGTAATTCAATGAGAGAACGCTTATAGAGTTTTCCTAAGATTGTTTGTAAATGTTTTGCTTTCAAGACGATTTTTAAATTTAATTTTAAGACTTTACAATACCTGCTGCAAAAAATAATCGTTGTCTTTCAATGCAAATTATTTTCCTATTATTATGCAAGATGATATAAAGGAATATGTGAAAGGGCGGAGTGAAGGCGGTGGTGAAGGCAATGTATTAGAATCAAACAAAAAGCCTACCAACTTTTTCTGATTTAAATCGAAACGCTGAGAGTTTCGTAAGACGAGAACGTATCATTAAAGATATTCCTTTAAAGAATGTTCAGCATTTGTAGTTTTTCATCAATATAGTATACACTATATGTGTATTATAAATGTGTGTAATCTCCATCATACTTGCTCGTCTGTCTTTCTGTCTGCCACTTGAATTCATCAACACATATCGATGTGAAAATTTCAACAATCTATGGATTTTCTATGCATTCAGAAGACGTCTCTTCGTACTTGATTTCACCAAAGGGAATCCAACAACATCCATCCAGCTATTTCTCACTTATCATCAATATCAACGTTATCATAGACGAGGTTATCACTAGGAGGATGTTGTGCATTGTTGTTGGTGTTTTTGTTTGAGCGTGTGTTGATTATATTTTACATTATATATAAATGTGTGTATATATATTTTTATACATCGAAATATGACTAAAACAACGGATGAGAGATGAACTAAGACCGATCTGACCGAAGAACAAAACTGCCAAATATTTCGTCTTGGCGTCTTTGGTATTTCTTCGCATGAATGTCTGAATTCATATGGATGGAATTATATGTATGTATGTATGATTTACGGTGTGAGAGTGATGTGTATGGGTATGTGTGTATATGTGTGTGAATTGTTAGCAATTTTAACATAGGTAACATTTCCAAAATTTAAATGAATACACGTGTGCAATTCTTAAAAGCAAAACAAACCAATGAACTTTACGAAAAGCGCCAAATCTGGCGGTTATTCCATCCCGAACAGAAACGAAACTTATGACGCGCATTAAATGTTCTCTTATAAAAACAAAACTTACAATAAATGGCCAAAGCGTCAAGACAATAAAAGACAATTTAAAAGAAAAAAGATACTGCAAATGGACGAGAAGCAAGAGGAATGAACTTCGAACTTTTAAAGTTCATTCGAAATTCACAAACACGCGAGCGAACAGACGGAGACAGAGGCAGATTGAGAGACATGGTTTAAACTTAGGTGTAAAAGGTAATTTCAAACAGGTTACGTAATTAATTACTACGCCTGCCACGCCTCATTTAATGTATTACAAGCGTAAGTTTGAATACTTTCTCCGTATTAACAAAAATTAACCCTTTCTATTCTTTGCATTGCCAAGCTTTAACCATTTTCAATTATCTATTCAGCTTGTTGAATAAGTTATGATTAAGACCAAATTCATTATCTATATCTTGAATAATTTTATTTGCTAAAATCAAATTAAATAGAAAACGATTTTTCGTTTCGGATATTTGTAAATATAAATACACAAGATACGAGAATATGCAAAAGAAAGAGACTCAACCCAAAACTATTTAAATAAAAGAAAACAAGTATGATTTAATTTGCTTTAAAGACCTTAAAAATTGTTCTTGAAATATAATTCATTTGCAAACAATCTTATCAAACTAAATTTAAGGCGATGAATAAAAAGGAATTCGCGTTTACTTCCAGAAAAGAAAGAAATATTTTAATGAATTTTGAAATTAATTTCAGTCGCAAATAAGAAAATAAATATTATTACGTTAATACAGACGATAATGTTTCGAATATAAAAGCCGATTTATTCCAGAATCAAAACGAATATATTCCTGAATCACTAAATGAGTCAAGAAAACAGCTAGTTCTTCTCCCCGAAAGACTCTCCAATTGATCCTTTCTCCTCTCTTCTTAATCAACGAAAGCACTTAGCGTTATTCGCCAGTTTTTCTTCAGACTGAAGTTAGCCATAGTTTGATAAACATTATTTGAATTAGTTCACTGCTACGGAATTACATTTTATTTTTGATAAACTTTATTGGAGCTAATTAGCTCTCTTTAAATTGTTACACCAAAAAACACGCCGAAATAACTTTATCATATCGTCTATTAAGAATGAAATTATACAAAAAATACTCTAGCTTGGCTAAAGCTTGTTTTCTGTTTTTCTCTTCTTTTGTTATTTCAGAACAATTTCATTACGTCACTTCCTTTCATGTTCGAAATTCGGATCGCCTTTCGAACCGGTAGATCGATATATCTTAATTATATTTTATAAAAAAACTCATACGCACAAGATAGTGTTTTTATAACTATCCAATTTCACCGCGACCGCTCTAAACAGGAGTTAATACTAGTTGACTACAAAACATGATTCAATGGTTAAAAGAAATGGTTAAAGAGTTCTGACTGCTTTGCTTATGAAACGTCTTTGATATTTCAGAAAATTTGTCTCAAAAAAACTGGTAGAGGGTACCACCAAGTTCACCTGGTGAAGGTTTGCTTAAATTATAGAGGCAAGTGTTAGGGGGATCCTTTGTTGATCGGGCTTACTAAAAGTCTGGCGTTTGCCAATCTAAATTTTGTAAAAAATTTTAAAAATTATAAAATATATCTGCGGGGTTTTTCGAGGTGTAAAACCGAAATGGTTGAGGAAAAATATCGAAGAAATTTCATTTAAAAAATTAGTGTTTAAAAATTTGTTTTATTCTCTTTTCCGCAGAATATAAAAATTAATACAAAAACATAAATTCCGAAAAACATTTCAAATAATTTAAACTGAAAATTCGGTCATTTCTTTCAACATATTTTCATTTCAGATGCAGTTTTTTTTCATACCAGACGGTCCAATAAAGTTGCCAACGACACAGATTTCAACAATATTTTGAAACTCAATTAAAATGAATAAAAGAGGGTCATGATTTGGTTGAGCAACAGTCAAATCATTCTCACCCAATTCACAAATGACCCTCCCGCAAAGTCTCCGAATAACCAAACTTACATCCACTATAACATAATCTTCACTTGGTGCCCCCTCCATTCCTATTCCCGATAAGACGCCTAACTAACAATAATTAACTTTAGATTTTCTCTTCCCATTACGGCCGGACTTATTCTCACGTCTCTTCAACGAAGAGTTACGCATATCCACAACCCAACCGGTATTCGTGGTCCATTCAAAATAGTTGCTCGAAGCAACCGCATAAGGCGCTTCTGTTTTACCCGGAAAACGAAAAGTGGAAGCCAGCGACACGCCAGCAAAAAGGAAAAATTACTTAACACCTTCTGGCGCGGCAGACAAAATCCTGAAAACCAAAGACTTTGAAATTCTTGCAAAAATACCTGTGCGTCCATTGCATTCGGTAGACGTCGGAAGCCGGCCGACGACGGATGACGCCGGTGACGTTGACGTCGACGTTGAGCATTGTGGGAGGATATGTTTTGACGTAGGTGAGGAGGGGGTGATGCTGGTGGCTGATTTTGTAGGTGCTACCGACGGTGAGAGTTCCATCGATGAGTTGGCGGATGAGGCGACAGAAGCGACGGAAGCAACGGAAGCTGAGACAGAGTTTGCCAATGTTGCTGATGCTGATTGTGTTGATTCGACCGATGATGGATTTTGGGAAGGTGTTAATGTGGAGGCAATCAACTCCTGGTGTTGCTGTCGTTGTTGTGGTTGTTGTTGGTGTTGTTGTTGCTGTTGGTGTTGTTGTTGCTGTTGTTGTAGTTGCTGCTGGTGCTGATGCAAGTGATGCAAATGTTGTAAATGCAATTGGTGCTGATGTATTTGTTGTTGCGTAAAGTTGTTGCCGTTATTATTGTTGCTGCTGTTGTTGCTGTTGTTGTTACCGTTATTATTAACACAATTGCTATTATTGTTGTTGTTGTTATGATTGTGATGAACCATCAGTGAATTAAAATGATTATTGTTTATAAAACCTGTAGCTGTTGCGGCCCCCACGACCCCCATCGAACCCATTGCCGCCGCTGCCGCCGCTGGTGGTGTTGTTGTTGCAACTGCAGTTGGTGTCACGTTTGGATTGTCTAGAAAACGGGCACCGCCATGATTCTGATGATGCGGATAAAGACCACCAACACCGTTTAAATTTGTTGGCATCGGATAAAATTCTAACATTTTGTTTATGTTTTTCTGGAGTGTGTTTTTTTAATCAATAATCACAAAAACCGTCACACTTCAATGATTTCTTCTATTTGTTGTTGTTGTTTTTCTTTATTTTGGACACTAATTTAAGGAAAAAATTGCTACACTTTTGGTCACAAATCGTACGCGTAAAAATGATTTTTACTCTAAATATTTTTTCTAATCCGTGTGTCGTCATTTATCGTTTCGCTTCGATTCGTTTTGTCACTTTTTCGTTTACGCGTCCGAATGCCGGCGTTGTCGGTTGGCTTATGATCGGCCAGCCTGCGAAATCACAACAAATCACTTCTCAATCGTCCAAGTCAATTGCACGCGACGATATATTCCTCCGACCACCCCGTTCGTTTTGTGACATCAAGCGACGACGACGCATTGTGCGAGCAACCCTCCCTCCGGTGGTTGTTTAGAAATGTAACAATAACAACAACAACTTTCGAAATTTCCCTCCAAAAAACACGTGAGGTGATAATGCGCGCCGCGCCGACTGTGCCGCCGCCCCTGTCGTTCAACCACCCGTTCTGCTTCGCTGGTTATTCACGATGGTGGTTGTTGTTGTTGTTGGTGGTGGTGGTGGTTTTCGTTTTTCCTGTGAGCAGAACTGCGAGCTTCTACAACGAACTCCTTGGACCGCCTTGCGCATGACGCACTTGATCTCTTCAAGTGTGTTAATTCATTCTCGTTAGTGTTTTGTTGTTGTTGGGGAAATTATTCAAGCGTCAGAGAAAATACTCGGGTGGTTTGTATTTGGCCACACCCATACGACGCTCCGATTGGCCGATGTTCCCCTCGTGAGTAGTGGCGCGACGGTCTTTGTCTTATGCTCACGGAATTTCGGGATTTTGAAGCGCATGCACGGAATTTTATCTTTTGTGATCGAAAAATTTCCCCTTTCTTGTAGGGAAGTTTATTTACCTCTCTACCAACCCCCACCCCGCACTCGAGATTTTGGCATACTCCCCACCACCCATTTTGTCATTCAATGTATTCGATGCAACATTGCGTTCGTGTGGAAGTTTTCTTTTGGGTTTTTTTTTTTGGTTTTTGGTGGATTCGTCTCCTTCGTTGTTTTCGTCGTTTCATTTTCTGGTTGTTTTTTGGGGGATACTTCAATGGTATACTTTGTCGACCGTACGTACCGAGAACAAACAACCATAACAACCAACTTCAAAAATAGTGGACGACACTTTTTCTTTTCATCGGAAAAATGTTGGCCTTGCTTTTGTTTTGTGTACATACTTTCTGTTCTTATTCTACTTCTTTTTTATACTTCTTTTGTTCTTTATTCTTTACGTCTTTGTTTCTCTCTCTCCTTTTCTATCTTACGCTATCTCTATCTCTCTCTCTTTCTGTGTGTTTGCTTTAGTTCTTTGTGGCGGTGCGATTGGCATAAATACTCTAAAGTTAAATAGCTTTAAGCACGGCTGAATACAGGGTGTTTAGTTTTTATTATTCTGTTTTTTGCAATCAGATGAAAGTGAATTTTTGGGACTTGGCGATGAATTAAGCGTCTACACAGTTTTACATAATTTCCTTTTAATATTATTAACGTTATAATATTATTTATTAATCCTTTTAATATTATATACATAATATACTTTTTTCGTAGAAAAAACTGGTGTCGATCGCAATCAATTAAATTTCGAATTTGATCCCAAGAATTTAGAAAAAATCTCTAGAATTAGAGATTAAGGAGTGAATGAGTCCGTAGGTTTATGGGAAAAATATTTGTCTCTTTCTGGCAATTTGCCTTTCTTTACAAGGAGTACAATCATTGTTCAGATTTTGGGACTCGTTTCAAAACTACCGCGTCTAGGACTTGAAATCTATAGACTTGATTATTGATTTTGGTTTCTGATGTTTCACTGATTCATTCATCCGAATCATTTAACTTTTACATTTCAAAATCTAGACTCTGTAGTTTATTATTCATTCGAATGTGTTTTTGGCCTCCTCGAGAAATTCTTTTTAGAATCTGTTCCGTGCTCTATATGCTCTATATTATTGATGGAAGTAACAGTTTTTTTTCAAAATTCTATCATTCCACCCATTCAATCGTATGTCAGTCTCAGCCATTTTTCAATTCTGATATTCGTTTTCCGTGCAATATTATTACTAATGTCCCGTGCAATATTATTACTAGTGGTAAACAGATCGCTGATGAATCGAATCAATTCGAATCCAAAGTGCTCGAATGGGTGCGACGTTAACCAATCGTTACAATTAAGAAAACTATTGATATTATGCTGAAAACCTTATGCTGTGATCCTTAAATAACGGTTGCAACTACTTATTGGTTTACCGAAAATTAATCTGAGATTAATAATTAATTATAAATCATTGAGAAATATAAGTAAGTGTTTTTTATAGAATTTTTAAAGAGAAATCAACCATCGTTTTTTGCAACCTCGAACATTTTCTTCAAAATTAATACACCCTGTTTAAAAATCGTTCACCAACAACTGCGCGCACACAAACACACACATACACACAGAAGCGGAAACACTGCAAAGACAAACCAGAAAACATGGCGCTGATTCCTCCAGTTTTTCATTTCTTTCATCCTTTTCGGCGTCTTGATTCCGTTATTTCATTGTTGTTGTTGTAGAAGTAATTACAGTGGTTTTTGTTGGTATTTTGTTTATTGCGTTTTCATTTATAATTTTTTTATTTGATATTTCTTGAATGTTTCCTTTTTTATTTTTTTTTAGTTTTTTCTATAATTTTTCTAGGCTTGACTTGGAGCGCATTGTTTCCTTTGTTTGTCTTCTTCCTCTGTGTTCGTCTCTGAGGAATTTCGGGAGTTATAGACCACAAACTCTTCATCTTATTCTCTTCCCATCTTTCTCTCTATCGCCATTTGTTTGACTTCCTCTTCTACTCACATTCTTTTCTCTTCGATTGGGAACGGGAGGCTCTTGATATTGGAAATACTTTTGTCAGCGATTCCTTTTGGTTTGACATCTAACAAATATATCTTTAGGTTTCGACCAATACTTGAATTTGTTTGGAAGATTTTTTGTTTGAGTAAATGAATAGAAAGGGAAATATCCGGATCGGTGTGTCGGTCGTTGGACCACTTCGGTCGATTCTACGTCTTAGCTTGCGATGAGTTTTCAAAGCGTCGAGAGAAGACGTCATTATCGTGGTGAAAGAATAACGACCTTCTTTAGAAACTTTTTTCTTTTTCTTATTTGTGTTTTTTTTTTTGCAAAAAACCCCAAACTATTTACAGATTTCAACAACAACAACAACAATAATAATAATAATAATAACAATAACAACAACAGCTATAACTACTATTTAGATCAAGACACCCACCCACCTGTTCTCGGCGGAAACGTTTTGATAATTATTTTTTGTTTTATTTCATTTTTTATTTTTATTTTCTTTCAAAGAACTAAACGAACCTGCTGTTTGTAAATAAAATCGGAAGCACTTCGGTAACTTTGAACGGTTTTTACTTTTAAACAATGAGACGACCTTAAAACGTAGTCGTTGTAGCTGTTGTTGTGTTGTTGTTGTTGTTGTATTATTGTTGTAGTTATTTGTTGTTATTGTTGTTTACCTATTCCGTTCGTCTTTGTGACAATAAAATATCAACAAAAGAGAAACAACAGATAAACTTTTTAACAAAAAAAAAGAGGAAAGCACAAAGAGGGAAAACTTTGGAAATTGTGTCGCCGACGACAATTTTCTCTTTTTCTTCTTCTTATATATTTTTTTGCCTTTGAGAGTTTTTACGATTTATCTTGTTTTTGCTGTATTTAATGTTACCGATTTTTTACTAAATTTATTTCTGCCAAATACAAAATTGATATCGGCGGCATACGCGGTCTAAATAAACGAAAGGCGAAAAAAACTATTGTTTACTTGGCAGGAGGCAGTAGCGTTTGCTAACAATAAATGTTGTTGATTTTATGTTGGAATTTTATCATTTCATGATATCGACCGACTCAGTGTGCTTTGCGGTAACTCTGATGGTATTCATAGAAAACTGATAGATCGTTAAAGGGTTAAGGTCGTTAGGCGGTATGCGTTTATGTGTGCATGATTGCATTATTTAGGGTAAAGAAGAGTGTAAAGCGCGGAGGTGGTGGGGAATGTTATTGGAGAATTAGATTTTTTAAAAATCACAGAATGGTAGAATTGTTTGCAATTGTTTTTTAAGAAAATTGGAAAATCAGTTCGAACAAAACCCAGTCAGAATCATATCGTTTAATATAAAAAATTTTTGGGAAAAGTAATTGGTGGTGAATTGAAAATGAGTAATCGGTTAAAAATAAAGAAATGTAGAATTGTTTTTCATTGATTTTTAAAGGAATAAAGCGACTAACCAAAACGTAGTAAAACTGAGTAACCGAATCGTTTCGTTCAAATGTTTAGAAAAAAATACTTAGTGATAAATTTAACGTGAGTAATCGGTTTTAGTCAAAGAGCAGTGAAGTTGGTTGCAATTGATTTTTGAAAAATTGAGATTCATATTAATGAAAAATTTACGGAAAATCAATTGACGATAAACTAAAAACCAAATGAAGATGAAGAATCGTGGAAATAGTTACTATTAATTTTTAGAAACTTCAGAAATTTTCTAAAACTTGACGGAAATTGATTGAAAATGAGTAACCGCATCGTTTATTATATAAAAAAATTAAAGAAATAATTAGTAATAGAAATAATCAGTAATAGATGAAAAAATACATATTAGTAAAAGCAATGACGATAATTAATCGTAGATTGGATTGCAAATTATTTCTAAAAGTTTCTAAAGATTTCTTAAAGAAAAAAATTACATCGCCTAAAATTCCGTAACAGAATCATTAACGGGATTCAGAGAGGTCAGGATTGCCGAAATTTGGCCTTGAAATTTATCGAAATTAAATCGATATGATCGGCAAAGGAAAGAATATCGAAGTATCGATGAATAACCGAATAGTACTGATTACCGTTTAATGATTGATTAATCTGAGGAATGATAATTAAAATTGTTATGGAAATGAGCATAGAAATCAGTAAATGAGTAAAGGGTTATACATGAAATGAGTTTCCAAGCTATTTATTGGAAAGATTATTAAGTAAAATGAAATCCTGAAATGATTAAATGATTAAATGAGTACTCATGAAGTGAGTATTCATATGTTCATCAGAACCTGGATGAATCGACTAATGATTGACCTTTTTATCAAACACAATTTAATATAATAGATAACTTTTTATTCCAAGAAAATCTGCCGTTAGATTTGATAACGCGCCCCAACAACAACTACACCAAAAACACCACAAGTTGATAAATTTCGATGATATCTTAATCAGAAATAAATGCGGGTATTAGAACGCACAAATAGTAATAATCGATAATAAAACTTAAGCAAAAAAAAAAAATGGTAAAAAAGAAATTGTCAACCCATTGAAATCACCCTCTAGGAAGGATGTGGAAAAAGCAGCCCTCTAAATCGACAGCAGGCAAGTCAGAACCAAATCAGACACCAAAAATGCTACACAAAACTGCAAAGAACGGCCACACAAAACCGCCACTAATGCCATCTCGGTCACCTCGGGACGCGGTTCCGAAGTGATATCGTCGATGAGTCTCTTCAATTATCATTAGGGCGTGATATTAAGTAATCCTAATGAGAAGGGGTAGCAGTTACTCCTCTCGCTTTACAAAAGAAACAAGGGCCGTTATTTATATCAAAAACCATATAATAGTTTTTCATAAAAACTGGAAAATAATAAACAGAAAATGATATCTTTAGAGTACTCAAAGAAGAAAAAGCGAAAAATAGTTGATGATGTTCAGACACACAAACGCTATTGTCCGTTGCAAATGATCGTCGTAGAAGCGGAATTGTCGTCGTTTTGTTTTGTTTTGGATCAAGCGTTTCTTCTGCGATTGAACGTCATTGTTTGCAATTTCGTGCAATTTCTTCTGTCCGTCTAACTCTACCCTTTTTACATCCAGCTCTCCCTCTCTCTATCTCTCTCTTTCTCTCCCTCTACGTTGCTTTAAGGATCGCCAGAAGTCAGAGTTTGTTGTCTTATCACTTTGTGGTATTACCGATTTCTGATCGAGAGGATTTTTTGTTTGTGAGTAGTCTTCCTTCTTTATCTTCTTCTTCATGTTCGAGTATGACGAAGGCAGCTCCTTAATGATGACCTTTTTTCAAGTGTTTCGGAAAGGATTTGATATTCAGCAGGTGCGGCTAGAGTTCCAAGCTAGCTTGATAAATGAAATGTTGTTGTTGCTGGAGTGTGTGTGTGTGTGTGAGTTGTTGTTGTTGTGAATAGATCTATGCAATGCATCAAATATTATTTCATTAAAAAAACGATACCCAAAAAATGAAAGAGCCTTGCCTTTGTTTGTTGTTGGTCGTGTTGTTTTTCAATACCATCATCGTTATCCTCTTTCTCTTTCTCTTCTTCTTCTTCTTTCTGACTGAAGTGTTCTTCAAATACTCTTTGCTTTATTTTGCTTTCTTTTTGGAACTAGTTTTTCTTTCTTGTGATTCAAAAAATCAGGAGTCTTCACTTTTTTGCAAGAAAAACGACTCTTCAGTTTTCTTTAAGATTGCATTTTGTACAAAAAAATTTCCATGAAGAAAATTTTGCCTCATGAGGCGTTTTTCGCATGAAAAACAAAAACAAAATTGGTGCGCGCCGCCACCAGTTTTCAGAAATTTTTTCGAAAAGTGTGTTGATTCAAATTCTTGTTTATTATTTTCGTTATTACTCTTATTATTTTCATTCGCTTTGTTATATTTTTTTGGACTATTTACTAATGATCCTCTGCTTCTTCTTTCTCTTTCAGTTGTGGTGGTTCCTCATCTTGTTGTAGTTGTTGTTGTTGTTGTTGTTGTCCATTTGTGAGCTGTTGCCCAATGTGTGTAAACAACAAATGGCGCGCTCAACAATCAGCAGAATGACACTGAGTACCACGAGAACACAGCGGGCCTGTCGTTTAAAGTGTGCTAATTTTGATGCAGCAAACGCAGCAGCTTGCATCATCAGGGTACCCCGGTACTCGACGTCGGCGGCACCGACGACTAAATGAATGAGTCTTCATAGAGGCATCAGTGATGGCGATGATGATGACGCGACGGTGGTGGTGGCAACTTGGGGTATGGTAACGGTATTGATATTAGAAGATGATGATGATGCTAATGATGAAGAAGAAGAAGAAGTGAGTAAATGAATGACAGAGTGATAAAGGATTTATTACGGTCATTCTCCTTGTGTCTGCGAAAGGATAATTTCGCAGATGTTTGAAATGATTTTGCCTTCCCTTCGCGCGCAGCACATCGTTTTATGTCGTATGAGCGAACTTCCACCGATCCTTAGCACTTCTCACCCTCACCGTGTAAACCGACGGAAATTACGTGTATGGCCCGCTGCCCCGAATTAGTTTATATTTCAAGTGCAACAACAACAACAACAACAACAACAATCGCTTCACAATAACAAAAAGACAAATAGCCTCGAGCGAAACCTTTGAAATGACTTTGAAAAACCATTCACCGATTATTTCATTCGTCAATGATTTCTATCAAAGTACAAACAAGAAGACTAAGATCGAACCGGTCGGGTTTGGTTCGGTCATGTTTTTGAGCGTGGCTCTCCTGTTGATTGAGTAAACAAGGATTGGACAAGACCCATTACGGTTTTCGCCGGCGATGCGTTAAAGACATGCAGTCTAAAGTTTGAAGTCGTCGTCTAGGTGGAAGAGGAGAATGGTTAAAAGAGAGGGGTAGGGGGGAAGGGGTAGTGAAAATCTGTGAAGAGCCTTTGTTTAGTTTGTTTGATTGTCAGTCGTCGATTGTTGTTTGTGTTCGGTTCATCGTTTGTTTGCATTTCAAGAGTTATTAAGTTTCTCTAAGTTGTGGAGCCCCTTTTTATTGGTGAATATATATCTCTGCATATATGCCCGATTCCATCGATGCCCATTGCGCAAACATATAGACAAAAACTAACAGATAAACTGCCAAGCAAGCACACAGATTGACTCGTAATAATTTCTGTTTGCACGATATCATCTCGTTTCTCGTCTTCGTCTTTCGTCGATTGTTGGATGCTTTGTTGTTTCTTTTGTTGTTGGTGGTGGTATCTTGAGAATGGTTGTTTTGACAATTTTTTGTTGTTATTATTGTTGTTATTTGTGTTATTGTTGTTAGTTTTTTGTTTATTCTCATTGCTAAATTTTTGTTGTTCGCCCTATTAGCGTTGTTGTTATTGCTGCTGCTGCTGCTGGTGCTATTAGTTGTTGCTGTTGTAATTATAGTAGTTGCTGCTTTTGTACTGCTGTTGCTTACATACGTTGTCAACAAATTGATTTTCATCGGCAACGGTTTATGTGAATTTTTGACTTTTGTTGGAATACTTTTAGAGGTTTTTAGAATATATATTGCTTTAATCCATGCCCTTGTTTACCATATGCCCTCCCACAAGTCTTCTCAACTGCATCCTTACCCACCCTTGTTGGCCTTTCTTCCTTTCAGGGCCCCCCCTCCCCACCACAACTCCACCATCTACGTTCGATCCAACACAAAGTCAATTAAGATGCAGAAAGCTTTATTGATTTTGTTCGAGTTTATTTTTGCTTCAGTGATTTAGCAGTAATGCTGCTGTTTTTGCTGTTGTTGTTGTTGTTATTATTATTATTTTTGTTGATGTCATCTTTGTTATTATTTTTGTTGTTGCAAATGCAGTTGTTCATCCTAAGTTTATTTATTTATATTCATAAGGGGTTCGTTCATTCGATTCTTCATTCTTTCTTCCTTTCTTTCTTTCTTTTTGAATTTTCCATTTTGATTAAAATATTCCCAGCGTGATCGTCGCCGCCGAAGTCGTTTGTGTGCATAAGATATATTTATAAATACGAATATTCCCAACATCACAGACTCTCACACTTTGCTTATCCTTTACTAATTGTTGTTATTGTTATTGTCATTGTTGTTGGTGTTTTATAATTTTGCATCTTTGTTGAAGCTAATTGAGTTTGAAAGTCATCTTTGTAGCTGTAAATGCTCTAATTGTTTAAATTTTCAAAGGATTTGTTTATAATAATCCGGAATGGTGCGAACGTTCGTTGAGAAAATAAAGTTTTTTTATAAATTATCGGAGACCAAATAATATCTTGAAACAAAAAAGGAAGAATTTTTAAATACTGATTAAACAATAATCTTTGATACTTTTCACAAAATATTTATGTTTTGCTCTTAATGGAAATACATGAAATTAAAATTGTAAAATTAAGTTGGCAAAAAACTAATTTCCCATATCGGTTTTATCATATCGTGAGTTCAATAATGAACTTCATAAAAATGTTAATATTTATATTTTTCTAAGTCGGAAGGAATCGTATTGTATATCTCCATAAATCCGTAAACGAAATGACACCTCTTGCTGAAAGCCACTGCGTTCATTTTCAAACGGAAGTGGAAAGAGTTTTTAATTCTTAGCTCTGTCTTAACCACGGCAGCTTTTTTCTCTTTGTGTTGTTTTGAATCTCGTTTCTAAAACTACTGGTGATGCGATTTGAACAGGTGGTCAAAGGCGTCCAACCAACTTGTGAAGAAAATGATCCCCAATAATTAGATGGCAATTTCGCGATTTCTAATAAACCAAAATAGCATAAATACGTTAAGTTAGAGAAATAAAACTGTTACGGAAGGACGAAGCTATTTTACTGCTTTAGAAATAAACTCATATGAATATCAAAAGGAAAAGTTTAAAAAACCAAATATTATTTCATATATAGTTGGCAACGCAAAGTAAACTTTGCATGTGGTGAACATTAGAGTCCTTTGTGGCAAACCACAAAAGAAAATATAAATTCGTAACAAAAATAAAATTTCAATATTCTCGCAAATCCTTGAACGAAATCATCGGTTTCGAATGAATGAACGGAAATGATGCGGAAGAGAAAATCCAACGCAATTGAACGCATTGAATGCAATATCGATCGGACCGTCGACGTCGTTGCGGTCGCTTTTATTCTCAAAGCAAAACAGAAATTTATTACCTCGCAGCCGTTTTCGAAGAACAATTCGATCATAATCGGTAAGCAATAGAGAAAAATAAAAAAGAAAACGAAATCAGAAAAGGTGAAAATTTCATTCACAGGATTAGGTGAGGAGGAGGGGGTGGGTAAAGAATAAATATCAAACCAGAGAAAACACTGTAAAGTGCAGAATATTTCAAATTATTGTTTTGAAAGAAAAAACATGTCAAATGCGAGCATAATAAAAGAAAAACGAGAAGGAGAAAAGAGGGAACAACATGAAAGGATTTCCTTTTTGCAAAAAAATTTCGAAATCTCGAAATTGGCAGTAAAAAGTCAATAAAAACGTTACCCAACCAACCACAAAAAGAAGGGAGAGTTAGGAGCTGAACCCATTTTTTTGGTCTAGGATTGTTTTTTTTCTTTTGACTAAAAATGAGTAGGAGAGGAACAGCTCTAAGCAATAAAACCACATCCACCAATCGAACCTTAAAATCGGAAAAATGACGAAGGAGAGAGAGAGGGAGAGAAGAAATCACTTTTATTTGAAATTTTGTTTTATTAAAAAATGTTCGATTTTTCAACAAAACTCATAGGCGTGGTGACACTTCCACCCAAATCCACCCATCCACGTGACAAATCCAAACGTAAACGCGATGAACAAATATTTGTTTTAACTTGTTTTACTACCACTTCACAAAAAAGAGAAGAAAGTAGGAGAAGAAGACGAGTGAGAAGGAGAAGAGTTTTTCTCATTTTTAAAAGATGATCCTCCAAAAACGAATGCGAAGTCAGTCCTACGAGAATTCAAAGGAATTTCAAAGAACTGAAACTACCAAAAAAAACGACCAAACAAATTAAAACTTAAATATTAATACTGCGCAATTGAAATTAACTGGGGGGAATCAATATAGGCGTTATTTGGAGGTGTTTCGGAAGAATGAAAATTCGATAGATTTCTTCTCAAAATGGTGGGAAGAACATTGTCCATTTTGCAATAATTATGAAACATAAAGTAATTCCTGATAGTTACTTCAGTATTTAACCCATTTTGTAACTCATCTATAGAGCACAATTTTGTAGTATATTTTTCAGGATTTTATTCCTGAGGTCAATAATAGTGCGGCCAAATATGCCCGAGTAATTAAATCATTCCCAATTATGGCCATAAACGTCATCGCCATTGCCGCTACGGCGATGACTAACGATGTTTAATTGCATCATTTAAACGACCAACTTAAGGTAAAAACCGTTTAGTGGTTCACCCTTTCGAAGGCTGCATATTTTCTTCTTTTTGAAATGCTAAAAAAATTTAGAAAACAATAATCATGAAAATTTTGTGAAAATGGTGAAATGATATACAAAGTCTATTCCTATTTTTTATATATTCTCCTCACACCCTCCCCTTTCTTTATCAATCAACCTCTGCAAAACCCACGCCAATAAACCAAAATATCTCCCTTCCTGGGGTCTGCTTGCGTATCATTGATTGTTCCCACGAGATATTCATTGAGTTGAATTGGGTTTTGATAAAAGCAGCTCGTGTAAACAAAATATTTCGTTACGAGTATGTTTGTATGCGTTTAGATAACAATCCTTGAATATCGGAATATCTGATTGCTGAAAGTCAGATTAGTTTGGATTTTCGGGTGACTGAATTGAATTGAGCCGTTTGATATGATATCGTTTTGTTTTTGTATTTTTTTTCTCTTGTTTATTGAGAATGGATGGAAGCATATTCAGATGAAGAGGGAGGGGGTGAGCAACAACACCCTTCTTTGTTAGAAGACTAACAGAGTATTGTGGCAAGACCAACTTGTTAGTATTTTATATTCTTATTTAATATTTGTATAGAATAATAGAGTCGATTATGCGATATGACAACGTTAAAATATCTATTAACAATAAAATTTTTTTTAATCTACCTAATCATAATTATTATCGCACTTTTTGTATTAGTTGATCGTTCGCGATCAGAAAATGCATTTGTTTTTCTTTACCTCAGAGCCCAGTTTCAGCGAGAGCAGCCAAACCGTGTTTTGTATGAGAACGTTGTTTTTGGTTTGTATAAGAAATTTTATATCATCTCAATGATTTGGCTAGTTTTCGCTAAAAATTGACATTGTTTTTATGAAGAAATAAGAGAACGACTTAAATATTTGTGAGCAATGCAGTATTCCTCTCACCAATCCGCGGTGAATTCAACGAGTAGTTTGTTTCTTAAATCTCCGGTAAACTGAAGAGAAGACGTTCGTGGAGTAACGAACGTCATTGTGTATGTGACGTGATAACTACAAGTTAGAGGCATTATATACGGGCGTCATAGGATGGGCCAGTACTGGAATTTTTTTAATTATGAGAGTTTTATAGATTTGTGGTTGTAAACAAATCTTGCAATTAAACACAATAACTTTCGAATGAATGTTTCGGGTAAATGTTCTAAAAAATATACCCTTTATAAACGCGCTAAAAGAAAATTTGTCAGCGTATGACTCACTCTTGTGATACGAATATATTATAATGTGGATGGCTGTAATGTATTATTTCTGGATATTATAGATTTTAGTTTCCAAAGATTGAAAATTATCTTTTCATGAAATGGATTAGACCATATTGATGGAATGCTGTATCCTTTTTACGGCTTACATCGAAAACTGTCGGATGCATAAGGTGTTTAGTCATTGCTTCGTCTTATCTATTTCCCACCATCCCAATCCACACCGAACTTCTCCGTGTTCTATCACCCCTAACCTCCTCCACTCAGCCTTTTCAAGTTTAATAAAATCTTTAGAAAATCTTTCTCAAGCATTAAATGTTTCACTCGTTGTTCATTTTCCGTTTTATTCATAATTCGTTTGCTCGATCCGTTTCTAGTATCCTGTATGTCCATATCCTGCTTCTTTTTTACGAGTATGTTGCAAACAAATATTTGCTTTTCGACGATGGTCGTCGTAAATACAACGAACAGCACAGCAATATCCTTGGCATACGTAAGCGCAATACTTGCCCGCAGGACAAAACCAAGCAACCAAGCAACGAACTTACAGAGAAGAGGTCGTTGCCAATGGCGGTAACGTGGCGATAGTGAGCACGATGGTAGATGGAATGGAAGTGAAGGGACTTCATATGACAGGAAAAACAAAAATAAAGTTAGAAAATTATTCGCATGGTAGCAAAAGCAAATACACTGCAAGAGTAAACTGACTTCGTTTGCATTTAGCCAAGTTAAATAAATAGAATCAAACGAAAACAAAAAAAGGGGGCAAAAACCAAAAATTCAATGAAGAAAACCGATTTTTTTCCTCCGACGAGATTCAAAAAGCAAAAAACGAAAAGATTAGACAAATGTAGCAAAACTAAAAAGAATCAAAAGGCATTAAAAATAAAACAAAACAAAAGAGAAGAAAATAGATGGGAAATGTTAGAGTCGGAAGAAAGGATTGTCGGAATAGCGGATAAGTTTCGTACTTCCCCTTTTTTCTGTTGACGCTTAAACATAAAATGGCTGAAAGCACATTTTGGCCACAACTGGTCAAAATTGGTTACAAATTCTGGTAATACATTTTTGGTAATAAAAATGGCACTGCCGTTCAAGCATGCAATGACATTGCAGTCTCTATGGCAATACCAAAGAGAAGAAGAAGAAGAAGAAACCTGGCAAAAACAAAAGCGTAAAAAACATTTTGAACAATTGCCATGAAAATGGAAGAGTAAATAATGCTGGGAGAGAGAGACAGTAAAAGAGGGAGATAGTGCGAGTTATAGAGGGGTGAGATCTGAGAGGATTTTGAGAAAAAAATCAATAACGTTTTATCGAAAGCCAAATCGGCTTTTTTTCAAATCTCGGCAAATTTTTCTTTTTTTAATTTTTTTAAGAACTTCTATCAATCGAACAATAACACACGATCTTCGTCATTTCTCTTCCAAATTACACCTCTTCTTTTTCGTTGATCCTTGATTCATGCAATGACAATCATCCTCATCCGGGTAACAGCCCAAACAACAATAAAAACAACAATAAAATCAAAACAAGTATCACGTGTCAATCATCCGTGATCATCCGTGCATCACAATCAAAACATCAACAAACAACTCGTGTAGACGATTTCCGGTTGTCCTTACGCGTGACACCTTCCTCCCTCCCTCCCTCCCCTCGCCATACCTCCCGCCAACGATCAACCATCTAATTCAGTGAGCTAGTGATATGCGGGTTCGCGGGACCTGTTGGCTGATTATTTTTTATGGTATGACGTGACCAATAACGTCTGCTTGGTCACACGACCACTTAACAGAGAGATTCTTTGATACCCTTTGATACCTGCAGGCAGCCATCCGTATACTCGAACAACATTTCGAACGTCCTTCGATGATCCTAATCTTCATAAAATGTTACAAAATATTCGGCAATTAAGTAGCGGCACGCGACTCGTAACGGCTGCAAGGCGCGTCCGCTCTGTTTGGTGGCAACTGTAAGAATTTAATCGAGTGATAGAAGGTAAGAGAAAGAGAGATAGAGAGAGAGGAGAGATGGTGAAGGCCGTTCAAAGGGCGATTTAAATTTTCTGTTTAAATACTTCACATCAATTTACAATAGATCAAGTGATATCGATAGCAACAGCAGCAATGACAACAACAACAACAACGACTTATTAAATTCATCACAATAAATTGATTGCATACTTATTACAATCTCTTATTTGTTTCAAAACGTTGCGAAAATATTCACATGCGTATACGTGGAATGTTTTCCCCGCTCCCTCTCTCTCTCTCTTTCTCTATATATTCATCTCCCTCGCGAGCACACGTTCCGGCATGCACACTCCCGTCTCGATCAATCGCGGGCTTATCTGTTTTTGAGTTTTTGTCAACTTTCTACAAAACTCCTTAAGAAAAGTAACGAGTTTTCTTTGTGTACTGAATATAAAATTGAAATAAAATTAAGAAGTATTAGTAATTACAGGAGTTTATTAAGACCTACATTGGGGCCATCAGTTGGTTTCTTTTCAAAAATGTTCATTTAAATGGTTTAACATTTAATAAAATCATATGCTCTGAATGATCAATCGCTCCATTAGCGTCAACAATTTCTTTTCTATTCTTGTTTTTATTACTTTGATTGTTTTCACTTTTCTGATTACAATCATACAAGCTCTTGTTGAATTCTTAAATGCTCGTGAGTGTTTGCTGTTCGAAAAGTTCTTGCCAATTCAGTCTAACCGGAACACGACACTCGTAGAACAAAAGCAACAAACCAACAACAACAACAACAGAATCTAACAATTCTTGTGTATGCAAAAAGGAGTAAAGGAAATCCTGTTACTTTTTTACTTGGCTTTATTTAACTTTTTGCGAATTATTCTTCATGGTTTTGCCGCCACCGCTTTGCCTGTCTTAACAATCTACTTAAGCTCTTCATGGTTTATTTCTTTGACTTTGGTTGATGTCTTGAATGAGCTTAAAACCACCAAACAGTTTTCTATTGTTTGCTTTGAGAACATTTTAGTGAGTGAGTGTTGGTTGTTTGTAATTGTTTATTTTTCTCAGTATGCGTATGTGTGTGCGCGATGTGTATGCGTGTATAAATTCCGTTCCATTGAATACCATTGATATAGATTTTTATTTCCTTCGACGAACAAAAAACAAGAACATCGTCTAACTTCCTTTCATCGTCATCTCTTTCTTCTTTTTCCTCAACGGCATCAACGGTTGTTGGCGTCGTCATCGCCGTTGTTTCCATTCAATTTTTTTCGCTTTCTCAACAAAATCTTCTTCATGCCATTCTTCTTCTTCTTATGTTTCTTTGTTTCTTTCTTCTAACCGCTTTACACATTGTTGTCATAACTCATACCAATATCGTTTCTTACACACACATATACGTGCGCACACAAACACACACAAGGCCGGCCACTTTTGTGTTTTCTATTTATCTTTTGAAACGTTAAGAACTTATGAATCGTATGAGTCTGACGTATGAGTACGAGTAAGAGTATGAGTACATACTTGTTTTTTAGACAAAAAGGGTGATAGAATTCTCAGTGTTTGTTGTTGCGGAAATAAAAATTCTTTAACACACATACGCTCCCACATTCTCCCACATTCTCCCACACTTTCCTTTACTCACTTTGCGCTCTTCTTGCGATTTTGAAGAGTATATGTATGCGATTTTGAGGGCTTTGTTTACACTTCCGTTTCCGGTTTTATAACCGCAATGGCAAAAACAACAACAACAGTTCCAAACCAACGTATATACTGTTTTCAACAATAAACAACTTTTGCATAAAAGAGTATTGAGATGCTTCAAAAGAAAATATATATTTCAGATATTCAGACGCGTTCGAACTTCTTCCAAAATGTATACTAACTACTCAAAAAGATTCAACTTTAACCAAAATCGTCATCGAATAAATTCGAATTCAAACAAATCGTGAATATTTAACAAAATTTTGGTTTCTTAATTATTTTTTAAATTCTCCAAAAATAGCTTAAATTTCTAAATTAAATGATATTTTTTCTTCAAGTGCATACGCTCCCACAAGGTATTCAATTAAGTGACCTTATGAACTGTCTAATAAGATGACAAAAATTATGGTAACCATAGGTACACCCTCGAATGTCCGGTGGAGACGAATAGTATGCTCGATTCAGTTACACTCAAAGGATCATTATTTAATGTCACGTGTCAAGGTAATTTCAGCAAATTAATTGAGTTATTTATGTTCAAAGACTCTTCTGCCTTCTGCATTAACAAATATCGCTCACCCCCCACCCCTCCCCCCGCTGGACAAGGAGGCACAACGAGATAATGTGCATACCATCCTAGACAATATTTTTTGCCTAAGATTTTATAAAACGGTGGTAAACACATGAAAATAATAATATAAAAAGCTACTATAAACAATATGCGAAAAAAATTCAACAAATATATATATAAATAACAAGTTCGGCCTGACCGAAGCTTAAATACCCTACACCCACAGTATATATCCGTATTCCTACTAGAGACGCAGATCACGCTCACTTTCTTGCAAAATAATTTAGTATTCGTGGTTCAGTTCCAGGATAAAATTTTGTCTTCAAATACGTTCTACAAATGAAGAAACTGAGCTTCGTATGAGCACACATTTATATCTAAGCTATAAAAGATAGGCGTGGTTCTCATCTAGGGCAAAATCAACTCAGGATATTGTTCTGAGCCACAGAATATATACTCTTCCATACCTTCCACAACTCCTTTGGAGGAACAAACTTAATATACCCTAGACCCTTCGGGGGTAGGGTGTAAATATTATTAGTCTGAAGAGAATGCATCGATAAATATAAAATTTAGCAAAGAAAATACAATAAGAAAAAAATAATGCTTGATTCGCAATATAAACAAATTAATAAAAATATCAAGAAAAAATAATTATTTAAAAATAACAAAACAAAAAAACAGTAATAATAATTAATATCAATAAAAAATTAATGATAATAAACGAAAACTAAAATATATAAAAATTTATAATAAAATATATAAAATATAAATGAATCATGTATGATTAAATAAAAAATCATTTATGATTTAATGAGAAATTATATTAAAAATGTAAATATAGCAATTAAAAATAAATTTGTTAAAATGTTGATATTAATAAAATACATTAATAAAATTAATAATAATCATAATTATTATTAATAACATTAATAATAATAATATAGTACAATATCATAAAAATATGTTACTTAAATCAAAAATATTAAATACAAATTTAAAATTATAAATAACAATTTTCTCATCGAGTTCGGCCACTGATTCCAATTCAACTAAATGCAGTTCAAATTATTTTTAATAAATTAAACAGATTTTCGGAAAGACTGGTTTAATCATAAATAAATCATTCGCAACTTCCGTCATCGAAATATTAATAAATATCGATAGAGATATATTTATTCAATCCTTATTCATGATTCCATGATTAAATATTCAATCCGATCTTCACCGCAGGCTCATAATATTGAACGATGATGATGATGATACACTAATTCGCTGGAACAATTCAAATAAAAAGCTTCATAAAGGTTTAGTTTATAAAAAAAATTCTATATATCCATTTGTTGCAAAGGTCGTGAAATAACTTATTCATATATTCGGTGAATGATCAAATGAAATTCATTTCTATTTGTTGTGCAAATTTACAATAAGTCGTCATAAGCCCGAGAGTCCTTTAACGATAAAAACAAAATTGAGAAGCCCCAAAAAACAAAAGAGAAGAATCTGGCCAAAGTCCATAGAGCGTTCGACAAAGACAAGCATTTTTTGTGTTTCTCACGCATTTCCTACGACACGAGTGACGGTCCTTTTGTTTGTCTTACTTTATTCAAACGATAACGGTTCGTAAAACAGCCATCATAAACGGATGCTCCTTAGTTAGGGGGGGGGGGGGGAGTGAGAAACGTTAAAAGTGCGTATATATTAAAGAAATTTGGGATGAAGTCTCAATTGATATTGTCATGAATATCTTGCCCTCCTCTTTTCCATGCGAGACCTACACGAATATTTTAAGTAAATATGAGTTTCTTTTTTTTGCTCCCAAGCATTTAAGCCCTTTTGTTAGAAGGCTTAGATAATCCTATACTACCGTTAAATGATATTCTAGTTACCAGCTCAACATTACTTAAATAATATTAACAATAACAACAAAAGCAACTAAGGCATATTTAATACCGGCACAAGCCGCAAGGACATCGCCAACACGTGCCAATTGTTTAGGAAAAGCCAGTATAAAATTTTCATTGTTGGATTAACTGCATTGAATGGTATGAATGGAATGAATGACAATGAATGAGAATCGATATTCAAGAATGGATAGATTGATGGATGAATAGATGGATTCGATATATGTAAGCAGGGTAAGATAAATGGGAAAGAGGTGGATAATTTGAGGGAATGCAAGATCATCGTAGTGGTAGGAATAACTAGGTTGGAGGGGGGGCGAGGAGTGGTATAATGTTTTGGAATTCATTTCCAACACGATTTAGAATACCAAGCAGAAATTTATTTATAAAGAATAAAAAGGTTGCGTCTTAATTCTCCTAATCAGATTTGTAAATTAATATTGACAGCTAAATATCTCGTAAACCGTAGTTGAGAAATTTCCAATGCAGACTTTATTTTCAAAAATTATTCCTATTATTATACAAAACTCTCGATAACATGTTGTTATTCACCTTTTTTAAAATTATTCACCTCATTCTAACAAAATTATAACAATCAATCCTACACGTGGTTAATTTTCAGCTTATATTTAAACATATTTTCATGCTTTAAACCAAAAATATTTCTACCGTTATCATCATCATCATCATCGGCAGTGACAAGACAATCATCATCGTTGCTTTCATCATCACCTATCTTGGGCAGTAAAGCCAGCAAGTAATCCTTTATGGATTACTTTGCAATGTTTTCACATAAACGTCTGTTAATTGATCCAATTAACACCTCTAGCAAAGCCTTTATTCAAAGCCTTTTGCATTCCGTGGAATTAGTCAACATTTTTATTTGTATTTAACAAAAAGAATTTCTACCTTAAGTTTATAAAATATGGCATTAAAAATTCCTTACTTCCGATCCTTTCTCTACCCCAAAAAATATCGCTCACCCACAATTTTCCACAATTCTTCCTCTAGAGAATGAAGAGTGCGGAGGAGTGAAGGGGTGTAGAGGTAAATACATACACACCTTGAGAGCATAAAAGTGAACCCTTTTTCGGCAAATGAGTTCATTTATTCTAAATTAAACAATTTTAAGAATTTCCATTAAAAATGGTCTACACGCTCTCGATTTCCAGAGTTAAAGTCATTATGCCCGGAATCTACAATCCAAAAAGATTTTTCATTAAAGGATTGTTCGTATAAATTCGTATATACCTTGCAACTTTTTAAGGACAACTCGCTTTTCAAAATTTTTAAAATATATCACCTAGTGATTATCACACTCATTAGGTTGGGAGTGAATGGCATAGGACTCCTTAATTATTGGTAATTAAGTCTTTCCTAACTAAACCTCCATAATCCCTTATACACATTCTGCCAACTTTTTTCTCCCACGTTTTCAAGTTTTGATGAAATTTCAAATATTCGGTATTTTCTCGACTGTATGAAAAAGTGCGACGTGTAATAAATTTATAATAAATATATGAACTTATAAATATATATAAATGGGATGCCTGAAATTAAAATCGCGGTCAAAGCATTTAAATTAATATTGAAGGAGAAGAAGTAACCAATATTTGGAAAGATGGGGGTCAATGAGGAAGAAGACCCCCTTGGTTTATACAAAATTAAAATAAATTCTGTTGGAAAGAATAAAACCGAATTACTTCCAAGTGCCCACACACATAAGAGGCACTTCCCCACCCCGCTTGAATACCCCTTGGCACCAACAAAAGGGGCTCATAATCCTACGAGACTGCCGGAGGGAGTTGACTTTGGCCAGTTTGGTTTACTACTTCTGAATAAATGCTTCTTAAAAAAATCTTCGCTAAACATTTGTTATATTCAATGCGTTCTGTTACTCATTTTTTTTAAACCATTTAATTTATTGCAGTTTTTTATAAATAGATAGGATATCTACATCAATTCTTAGGGTTTCCTATCAATCATCATATAGAATTGTTTTCTTTTTCACAGTCATCCAAGTTTTAATTTTTATTATCAATTTTCCAAAACTAGTTTTACTAACCAACCATATCACCATCAGTATTACTACACCCAACGAATCAACCACCCAGTAATATATGATATCACACATAAACCAACTCGACCCTTCTCACTATTTTTCAACTTTCAAACGACTTTTTATTGCCTTCTTGCCATAAAAGCGTACAAACAAATCGCACGATTCACTGACTGAATGTCGGACGGGATACTAACGATAAATGAAAGGGTGCCCACCCTCTTTACACGATTATGCCTTTGCAGCAAGGCCTACAAGGGAACGAAGACACACGGCCGGATGATGCACGGCGTCCACGTGTTTTCGCTTTTTGTGTGCAATTTTATGGAGCTGAAAATTGAATGATTGATCGGAAGTGGCGAAACTAATTAATTTGTGTCCTGTGACAATGTGGCAACGCCCGCAAATGGGCCCGCTTCAATGAAAAATTGTCACAAAACGACTGCCTGATTTGAAGAGAAAGCGAGGTTTTTCTTTTCGAAATTCGGTCTGGTGCAGGTGGCTGGTTGTGCTCTAGTTGGATCGTGATGGATCGGTGTAGGCTAAAAAGCGTGTGGTTTGCGCATTAGTGGTTATTGCGTATTTGATGGTTGTAGGTTATGCGTAATAACTCTTCTCTTCTGATTTTGATCATCATTAGCATTAGGACTTGTGTGATTATTAGTAAAATTTGCATAATTTTCTTTGGCTCTACCTCTACCTTTCGTCCTCTCTCTCTCTCTCTTACCATTCTCTCGCTATCTCCCTCTCTCTCTTCCTTTTTCGAGAAAATCGTATCTTCAAGTTCACCCTTCTATTCCCGCGACGAAAGAAAAGTGTTGAATTATGCTTTATTTGATATTTTAACATACACTGAGAAAAAACCATTTTATGTGTCGATTTAAGCATGGCTCAACCTTAGTGTGGTGAACTTTAGTTAAAATCACTACTACGTCTACATTAGCATTATTGTATTAATTCATTATTAATTTATTAAAACTAAAATTGCTTAAAATCAATAAAAAACATAGACTTAACATTTTCTGCAGAATTTCCTTTATTTAAGTAATTTCCTTTGTTAGAAGTCACAATTTTCTTAAAACGGAAATATACCCAAAAGATGTAGAAAATATAAAAGGAACAAATGCTATGGTAAATAAAATATTCGTGGTGAATTTCGCTCAGTGTAGAAACAGATCAAAAGAGTATATATCTTATTTTTGAAACCACAAAATAAAAGGAACCACAAAAGAAACCATAAAATAAAAGGAATACAATCTACAAAGCCACCAAACTAGAGCCACTCTCACACTTCCAAAGTAAAATTCAACTTAATCCCCATTACCAGAATTCATTACCGCAACCGACGAAAATAATGATGATGGCGGTTGCGGTGTACGGACAACATTGGCACGCCCCTGCAACGTGCCGAAGAAGTCATAAAATATTTACAAAATCCTTTAGCGTCTGCAACTGATCTAATTTATTCATGACATCATCATTAAAACGTAGAAAACGTGTGACTTTCGTAGAACTTTCCTCTAAGTAACAGAATATTCACAACATCGACAACAACAACAACAACAACAACCACGTCAACAACAAAGACACCATCTATACTAGCGACATTTGTAGTTTGAACAACAACTGCAGTCATTAAATTAAACACTAAAAGTTTTTGAATTTCTTAAAAAAAGTCACTACAATAGCTCTCGCCAAACTGCGTTCGGCGGGTTGCGGTTTTTTCTTGTTTGAAAAGGTATAAATAAGAATCCGTTGGAAATGAAGTTATCCGAAATTTGACTTTTTATAAATTTCGACCCGAAAAAATTAAATGTTGCCAACCAACACTAAAATTTAACCCATTACCGCCGTTTCGATTTTGAAGCTATTGCTTTATCGTTGTTCTCATTATTGTTGCTATTTATTATTGTTGTTGTTGTTGTCGGTGATGTCGCAGTAGTAGCTGTTTTGCTGAACCGCAGAGCTGCCAGATCATTCGTTATTTTCCGAGTCGTGCCTTAGGTTTTGTTCGCTGGTTGGTCGCCAGCGCATTTTATTTATGTTTACTTTACGTTACGGAACGCTCTACTTCTTTTCTACCCGACAACACCCCACATTGCCACCCTTGGCAATCAACTCTAAAACATATTTTATTTGGTTACGAATTCGGCTTTTTCTTCTTCGCTTTGTGTTTCTTTCGATTTATCCTTGGCTTGGGATTAACTTGGCAAGATAAGGTTTCATTTTGGAAGAGTATAGTCATTTTTGTCACTCTTCTTCCTCTTCTTTTGTTCTTCTTATTTTTCTTACATCAATTTACCGTTCTTTGGTATGTTGTTGTTGTTGCTGTTGTTGTTGTTGTCGAAACTTAACTCAAGTCCGTAACGTTGGCACACTTTGAATTTTAATGAGTTCCCTTTTGCAGTATTTGTGAAAGGATCAGAGAGCACAGAGAGTCATTCATTCGCTCGCAAATATATTAATACACGTCACACGCTCACACACGCACACACACATACATGCAAAGACACGTACCCACACAAGCACACCTACAAAGTAAACAAATAAGCCACAGCCACAGCAAAGTTGTTTGCCAAAGTCAAAGGTTTGCATAAAACCGTTCATGCATTTGGTAAAGCCAAAAAGTTGTATTAAATATGATGGCGGTGTGAACCGACTTGAAGTTCTGGCTAAGGCCAATAAATGGAAGATAAATAAAACTGAATACATTTAAATCTCGTATATTTAAAAATATTTCATGAAATAGATCAAACGGTGCAAAAGAATTTCGAAGGTGCTTATGAGAACCTTCCAAAGGAGTGTACACTTTCAACAGAAATTCTCATAAATTACTTTATGAGTGAGATATCTTTAAACTATCATTAATCGAAAACTGATTTTTTTTCTATTTAAAAAATTTCTTTAGTGTTAGAAGTTAGTTTAGAAGTATTTTCGTATCAATTTCGAAGAAAGACAATTTATGACGCTTACGAAATTATGACAGTGGTGGATGTTACAGCAAATACTCACCTCGGACCCTCTTTCAAACTCATAGAAAAATATCGCATTGACATTTTTGTTGAAACATTTGAAAAATTGCTAAATTAACATTTATTCTTATACACCTTTTTCTAAAGCAAAATTGAGAAGAGTTTCCAGACATCTACAAGAAATTTTATTTTTAAAAAATATTCGAGGAGTCACGATTCATTACATAATCAAGCCAATAACGAGAAATAAAGAGAGGAAAAGGTAAGGAAAAGCATTGCTCAGAAAAAAAGAACTACAACCCTCCGGAGTTTATGGAAGCCTTTGAGGACCATTAAAAGCTTGAACTCATTAAATTTTAGTTCGATTTGTGAATCAAGTTCTATAGCCATGAAGTTCAGTATTTGCCTCAAATTCATGCGTCCAAAATTTAGAATTGTCCTTCAAAAACGTTCAACCATACCATTTGAATCGTTTTCCTTTACTTTTTACTTTTTCCTTGGTGACCATTTAATACTGTGTTTATGGATGTGGTGGGTTCATCTGGGTGTGGAGGGTGTATTTGCGAGTTCATTTGCGTGCACGGCTCTCGGTTCGGTGGGTGTTGTAAATGCTGAAAATGTCGATTTACATGCGGTAAGAAGTTTTCGGTGATTGCATTCAGTTGCTGGCGGTTGTAGTGATAAACCACAAAATATGTTTGGTTTGTCATTGCATCATCAGTGTGGCAAATAGTCAATATTGACAATACATACATACACATACACACTCACACGCATATGCGCAGATATCACAACTTAGCAATGGAACTGCTGGCATGATTCTGGACATGTCACATGCATTTTAAATATCCTTTGAAAACTTTGTGCTTTTTGTGGTGCGTTTCGTCAACGAATGACACAAAATGGTTGTCGGATGGTATATCTGTACACGAGTATGTGGGTGTGTGTATGTGTGTGTGCGTGTATTCGGTAGTAGTTGTCCTTTTGAATTGAACCAGCAATAAAAAACACTCAAACTGCCTCAAGCACCTCAAGGGACATCACGGATCACAAATGCACACAGACAGATACATACGCATATATCAGTTGTTTATACTTGTGTGCATAATGTTTGTATGTATGGGGTCATATGATCGGTTTATATGGCGAGGTTGTTTTGGTTGATCGAACAAATCGTGTGGAAACCTATTTCGAAACCTATGCATGTCATCATATTCATGTCTGTGTGCATCGTATGTGTGCTTGTAATGCATGTGTGTGCTTTTGCGTCTCACAGACACATGCTTTTAGTAATCGTTGACTTAATATGAAACGATTGTATGCACGAGTTGATATTGTTGTTGTTGTTGTTGCAATTTTTATCATTGACTTGTGGTCTACAAACGTTTACTAAAAACTTCGCAATTGTTGTCGTCATTGATTTTAAGCTCTTATTGTTATTGTTATTGTTGTTGTTGTTGTTGTTCATCATATGGAGTCCTTGTGGTTGCTGTGGTAGTGCTGATAGTTTAAACCACTTGAAGTGGTTTACTTGGGATGAAACTAATTGTTTTCTCTATTTGGGCTGTTGTTGTTGTTGTTTATCGATTGGTTGTTTGTTTGCCTATGTGATACATTTTATTAAATCTACATGAATTTAGAGATATGACCCGAGGCGTATTCCAAATGCATACGTTCAATATCTCTGATGATTTTCGAGTTTGCAACTCTTTAATCTTAATTTGAGCAAATTGGCCGACCAAAAAGGTTTAGTTGAAAATACAAAGTTGTCAACTTTGGTAAGAGTTGTCAACTGGTAATCCTGGTATAGCTAATTACTTTGCTTACATTTGCCTCTTTCCTTCTATTCCTAAAATTCCAGGCCGCTTCAATTCAAATAAACTCTAATAATGATTTTATTGCTTTTCGAAATATATGATGATCAATTTTCAATACGATGATCATGTTACGATTGATCAAATATTGAATTAATTTGACAAATATTCTGCTTTTTCTTAAATATATTAAAAAATATCGAGCTTACAGTGCCAGCTGTCATCATGAGGACGACTTAATGTTGACAGTTCGTGTGAGATTCGTGCAAGTATTTGCCAACGTGTATGGATCAAAAAATCAGCGGCCTCGAAAATGGGATTAAATACTTCTTTTTTATGAATATCGTCTAAGATTAATATTTTTCCGCAAATTTAAAATTAATCGGAGGTTTCTAGTAAAACAGAAATTATTGAAAAATATCTAACAGACAAATATCTTTTGAAGGTAAATTAAAAAAAACATGCCCATGACGCGCTTCGTATAATCATAAAAACTCGTTTCTAGACAAAAAAGAAGATCCGAAATTTTACAATGTTTGCCTTGTATATTCGACCATTTTGTTATATCCTTAGTACATCCTTTGCTATATCCTTATAAACGTATTATAGTCTTTTTATGTTGTCTCTCTCTCTTCTTAAATAAAATGGAAAGGTTTTGACTTCGAAGACTTTTGATATCTTTTGGGCTATATCCTTTGTAAATACATCCGTTTTATTGCTTATTCATCTGTTTTCTTGTTTGCAACGTTTCCTTTTGGATTTAGGGCTGAAGGGCGGGGTTAAGGATATGTTGTGCTCATAAAAAAATCTCGACTATAAAAAGAGTCTCATCTTCTGGCATCATTAAAAATTCTTACTTTTATTATTATTTTATATTTCCTTTTTTGTTGTTTTGCCTTTTTTGACATCTAGACGTTTATAAATATGTCTGCTTTCTTCTTTGGGCGATTTATAATTAAAAAAATACTTTTAAAATAAATAAATAAATCTTTGAAAAAGTCTTTATATCCGGTAGTAAAAAAATATTAAAAGAAAATCTTGTCTGACGTAATCCTTCAACATCAGGATTCAGATAAATAGAAGAAAAATTAAGGGAGAAGGGAGAAAGGATGGAATTAAGATGCTGTAAATATCAGACAGATATCGAGATATATTTTGCATGAAAATATAGTAAATTTCGACTTAACTATAATTAATTTAATAAATCGAAATTTTTAACATAAATAAATCTAGATGCATTGTTGCAGGTCGGCACACCTCCCTTCTCCCCCTTTCCCACTAGGGATAGTTCAATCGTCTCTGTCGCAACAATTTTACTTTTCCATTTCAATCAAAATTCAGTTATTGCGCATTTTAATTTTATTTGTCCTTTTATATTCATAGATTTATTACACGTCGCTAACTTTTTCACAATTTATAGAGATAAATTAGTTTTAGAAAGACCCGAAGTTCTTTCTGGTTAACCTACAAATTCGTTGAAATAAATTTTAGTACCAAGGTCACTTTCCGGCCGTTTAATCATGGGTGATAATTTTCGAAAAAAATACGTATAATAACAGAAAAAACTTAGGAGGAAAAAAATGGTCATGACTTCGAAATTTAGTGGGTGGTTCGTTGATTGATTGATTGAAATTATTTACAAAATTCTTGGCAGAAATGTTAGGAAAAACGTTTGACAATAATTTTGAGGTAACGTTATGTAAATAATATTTTTTAAAAAAATTTTTTTAATTGCTGGAACAAAGTTAATAAGGGTCCACTCAGTGGCTGCCTCTTCCGCCTGTTGACCACATATCAAAGCTGTTATGCTCGAATAGTCGAGTGGATATTTGTGACCGAATACTTATACACTCGTTTGTGTTTGCAAAGACATCGAACAATTTCGTGCGAAAGTAAATGCTATTTCTTTCGAAAACGTCCTCTCTTCCTATTGACCTCTTCATCTTATCCTTATGCGAGCTTGAAATGCCGTTATTTTGACGGACTAACTAAGAGGATTAACGTCCTCGGTGGTACGTTCACGATTGTGTATATTTCATGGGGGATGCGGGTGGGAGGGTGCGTACGGTATTCAGAGGCTAAAATTCATTTGTCAATGCGTATGTCAAACTACCTGTGGATGGGTGTGGGTATGTAAGCAAAGAAATGTTTGTAATTTACCGTTAAGTAGACAAGAATTAATAGAAAAATGTCACTGGAATGCGTTGCGTCGTCGAGCATGTAGTCTAAGAAGTCATACACGCACACACACATACGCACGCGTACACACACACAAAGCAACCCTCATTCTCTTCAAGTCATAGTCACACCAACATCCGCATCAACACCCATAAAGCCATTTTCCTTTTCTCTTTTCGTTTTCGAACTGAAAAACAAATCCATTGAAATGCTCGCACCAAAAAAACAAAGCAAAGAAAATGGCGTTCGGATGTCTAAAGGCGTTGAGACATTCAAGTTTATTGATGCTTTGTTTTTGTAGGGTTTGATGTTATTGTTGTTGTTATTGATGTAAATGACAACGCCAAGGACAAGAAGTATTGAAGCACTGACGCTATTTAAGATAAATGAATGGCAAGAATGGGTAGACTTTGAGGCTGAAGAAATAGATGACCCTTGAGGAGGGAGGGGGAGGGCGGAGAAGCGTTGTTTTGTGCAAGAATGACAAGGTGAGAAATTATATTCAGCAATTTTATTGTTAGAAATTTGACAAAAATTTCGAAGAGTACCCAAAAACTGATCCTTCTGGATTTGGTGATTTTTGCTTCAGTTATCCCCGAATGAGTGGACGAGTTTAAATAAGCACAACCTCATTAGCCATCTTGCCCTTTCTTCATCCTACTTTTCTTACTTCCTTTAACGAGCCGATGAAAAATGAATCTTCCCACCTTCTTTGTCTCTTCCCTTTCCGAGCCCCCAAAACAAGACAATGAATTATGAATTCCCCTTCCTCTCTCATCTCTCCAGTCATTCACCCACGACCGTACGTGATTTGGCAGCATTGGTAGCAGTCGATTTTCTCTGTGTTTCAAGGGATCATTAAATACTTTTGGTTTTTTTTCTTCGTTGTTCTTTTTTATTATTTTAATTTCTCACTTCCGGGAATTGTTTGCAAACGCTTGCCAGAAATACGGTTTTATTTTTCTTACGAAAACTCTTTAAATATTCAAAACCCAAAAAAGGAAGCGGAGCTAAATCATTTAGCGCAAGGTTTGGAGAAAAGAAGAAGATCGAACGAGGTGGAGACTACATTTCATGTCGTATGTATTTCATCACGAATATGTTTTTTCCGCTCTTTTTACTCCTTCTTTGTGTCTTGATAAATTTTAACAAATTATTCACAATTTATTTTGCTGCTAAATTCTCCTCTCTCTTACCCCTCAAACCTTCCTCATCACCCTTTTTTCTTTCTAAACGTTTTTGTCATCGTAGACTTTTTCGCCGCTCCAGCGAATTCAAATTTTACTTCTTCAAATATTTTTCAACAAATATTTTTTTGTGCATTTCTTTCATTTAACGAAATTTTTTTCCTTGTGAATTTATCGTCATTATCATCAACATCATTGAAAATAAAATGTAAACGCTATTTCACACGAAGAAAAACATTTTAGTGAAACGTTTGAAAAATTTCGAATAATTTTTCATTCTTCATGAAATTTTTCATTCTCTTATTCTTCTTCGAAAAAATGGAAAACGGTGAGGGCTAACGGCATCGAAATGACGTCGTTTCGAACTAGACTAAGATGAATTAAACGAAAGGAACTGCCAGGATGATGACTTCAACTCAATTTTTTTTCTTTTTTGGTATTCGTTGAAACAATCCTTTGGTTTCTTTTAGATGTTGATGTTGGTGTTGCTTTTTTCTTTCTTCATAATGATGATGATGCTGTTGAGAGTGTTCATGGTTGTTGATGTTGTTCACACACTTTGCGAACCGCATATACCCCATATGGTCGAATTCAGCGAGTAAAAAAATGTTCACATACGAACAATTTGGTGATGTTTTGCAACATCTCGGAAGTTCATCCGAGTCGAATTATTAAAATGTTCAAAAACGTTCCAAATGCATTAAATCGATTGTTAAATCGAAATGTGTTTCATGGTGAAGTCCTTTGAAGTTCTTAAGATGGTTTTGCTCTCATTTATGAATCATTTATTCCCAACGTTCTTAAGGAAATATTGATTAATATCCGATCGATTGTTTTGATCTTAGAAGAAAATATAAACTAATAGAGTGGGAAAGCCTCTAACAATTGAAAACACTCATTGACACCTTCAAATTGCTCGACTCAAGACCCTGCAGATCGCAATAAGTCCTTACGGAAAATCAAATAATTATAAAAATTAATGAAAGGCCTTAAAAAAGTTAAAGCCTATTAAAATAGTGCTGAAAATGATGATTGATTAGAAGGATAAAACTTATATTAATAAAATCAGTATTAACACAAATTAACGGTATCAGAACTATGTAGAAGAAGAAGCAATAATATGATCATCGAATAGAAATATGATAATCACGAAAGTTTAAGAGATATCTCTCAATTACGATTATTACCTAAATAAAAAAATAATAATATTAATAACAATAATGATAATAATAATAATAATATTTTATTGCTTTCTTACACATTTTCCTCGCTTTAAAATTTAATTTTCAAAAAAAAGAAAGCACAACAAAACCAAAAACAAGATCATGTACGTGAGGCGATTCAAAAGATTCTATTTAAATTTAAAATTTCGATCACGCAACAATAAAACCGTTGAACGTTTTGTTACCAGCAAATTTTTATTGGCAAAGAGAAGAGTTGCCATTGCTGATTATCTTGATTTGTCCTCACACTGCAAAGGAATACAAAGGATACCTCGAGTGAGGGTCGGGGGGCAGGTGGAGGGCGTGAGTGAGAGAATAGGTATGCTCACGGCGTTATTGAACATTTTGGAAGAAATGACTTTTCTTCTTCTTCTACAATATGATGATAACAAAAAAAAATTACTGATAGTAGAAAAGTCACGTATCATGGCGTAGAAACATGAAAAACGAAACGAAGAAAGGAAAAAAAATAAGAATGAAAACACGAAGCAAAAGGAAAATAAAAGTTACCATAAATTTTTCTTCTTCTTCAAATTCGAAAGTCTGTGTCGAAACTTGATGCAGATAATCGACACTACGACCACTTACACGTAACATCCTTAACGCTCTACCTTGGATTTTTTTCCCAGAACAAGAACAAGAAATATGTCCTTTGTCCTTTTACTAAAAGTATTTTCCCTTTTACTAATATTTTCTTCTTTTTTTACTACTATTTTCAACTTTTATTTTTTTGCCTGCTTCTTCTTCATTATCGACTTTTTCTTTTACAAAATAAGAATGCTTTTCTGCTTGAATGAAACAAACAAAGAGAAAAACACTTTACCGTTGCTTTTCTTCTCACTCTCCTCTCTTTCACGTCCTCTCTATCTCTCTCCTTCTGTCACTCCCTCTTTTTCACTTATTTTCTTTACATCTACCTAGCTCTCTCTCTTCCCCTTCTCTCTCTCTCTTTCCCACCGTCTTTTTCTTCATCTATTCAATGATACGTTCCGAAACGTTCGTATTTCAGCACGTTTTTATGTTGTGACCACGTGACGCATCGAGTAACTCTGCTCAATTCTTTTTACAGCAAAAAATCTTTCAAAACAAAAACAACAACAACAACAGAGCAATGTGGAAAAATTGAAAGGTATGTAAACTTCCGAATTCGACGTTGTCATCGCGCCGCTTACTCCCAATGGGGTGTGGGTTTCAGCCAACACCGTCTTGCAACGGTTTCATCTTTGACAAGCATTATTGCTGCCTTAGAAAGAAATGTCTTTACAATAAATTTCTACACGCACACGCACACACGTCCGTTCTCATATATCTAAGCTTTCTATTTATATTCTGCATCCCTGAAAGCTGTTTGATCTGATTTGAGGATTTGGTAATGAAGAGAAGATGACATTAGTTTCATGACAAGAAATTCGCTTAATTTTTAAAAATATAATTTTTAAAAATATCTCCAAAGTATCTCCAAAATAATCTTGTTAATGAAAGCCGATTTTTTCTTTCGATACAGTGTGGGCCATCAGTTGGAGTTCTTTTCTTCGACCTTTTTAATGGAAGTCCTTTAGCAGTCAAAATATAGTGACGATATGTCCAAGACGGTGTTTAACGGTCTGAAGAGCAATGCTGTTGTTGAAACAATGATCGAAAGCAACGGAAATATAATTGTCAAATATGAAATAATAATAATAAATACAAATATTTGAAAGTTCTCGAAATGTCTTTCCTAAAATGTTATTAAAAAGAAACCGACTAGTGGTCCATCCCTGACACGGACACGCTACGAAAATTTGAGAATTTTTTTTGTTTTAAAAAATATTCAAAACTTCATATTTAACTGAGTTGCTCCCCGAGGAATATTTTACCCGTCCTCGCCCCCCCCCCTCCCTAATGTATTTGTTGTATATACTTTTGAGTGCAATTTAATTTATGTATTTTGTTCTCTTCGCTTTTTTTTGCTTTATTCACAAGATGTTGCATCTTTATTGATCTTTCGATACAACAACAACAACAGCTATAATAACAACAACAACTTAAAGTACTCTGGCCGACAAGAAAATTGCAATTCATGTTAATACGAAGAAGAACAAGATCCATGAAATAAAAGCATCATCGACAGTGAACACGAACAACAAATATAGTACGAGTGTTTCGTAATTCTCGTGTATAAAATATGAAGAACATCCGAGGAGAAGCAAAAGGTGGTAACATCTGTACGCAACAAGAACAACAACAACAACGACGACTACAATAATAACAACAACAATAATAATAACAATAACAACATTGACAACGACGATGACAACAGCAGTAACAACCAACCAAATAAATTCAAAAACTACAACAACGGCAGCAACGAGGGCACGAAAAAACCTAGCAAAATAAAGCCAAGGTTATTCTGATAAAACTAAAGAAATAGTATGCCAGCTGACACCATTGACCGCCCTTGCCCACGCCCTGATTTGATCAATCGAGAAAACGATTTGAACTGACAAAAACTTATGAAAATAGACAACCGATTGTGTGAGAGGGTTAATCAAGAAATAAAGTGAAAGGCAAGAATGAATCATCCACGATTCCCCAACTATACGGTCTATGCTATACGGCCGGTTTAGTCCGTTTAATGGCAGAATGAAATGGAGATACATGCAGCTCCTTTAAGCGGTTTCCTCGCAAAAGATCCAAGGAGCCATCCCCAGAAAGGAAACTGATGGCAGATACTTCTCGTCCAGGTGGATTTAGGTCCTTCCGAAAAAATCATGGATATCATATATTTGTACCTTTCCATATCTTTCCTGAAAAAAGAGGCGTTCTTGGTTTCGCTATTCATTGTTTCGATATTCGATTGTTTCGACCTGCGAATACTTTCTCGACGTGTCCATCATTTTGAGAATGATCGAATTCCTCTATTGCAGACACGCAGAACATCCGTGCGGATTCACCCTTTTCGAATAGTGTTATCACTATTTCTACGAATTTATAAATAAAACCGTATTGAAATGATTTATTGAGCTTTTTTTCAATTGACAATATTGACAATCTCGCGGCAATTTTATGGTAAATTAAATCTCTTTCACGGTCTTCAATTTAAGTAGCCCTAAACAAGAAAGGGCGGGGGGGGCGTAAATGGCAAAAAGTGCCGATGGATAAATATAAGGAAAATAAACGGACACGTGACCTCACGCGACCAAGGCTACAACAACAACAACAGTAACGGAGTGACGATATGCCAGCCGGCGGCAACGTTTCAACTATTCAAAATGCCGTCGCCTCAACGTACGTCAATAATGACGTTTTAAATATGTAATGACGACGTCGGAGGGATGAACGGATGATGAACGGATTTACTACGCCTGAAAATTTACACAGTGTATTGTTCGAAGAATTTGGTAGAGCGGCGCACGTATGGCTTGAGGATCCAGATACACATGAAGAAATGTTTGCACCAGCCAATGTTTATCGACTCTAAAGTCGGTAAATAGTTTCTAAATTTATGATTTAGTTTATTGACTTTCTCTGATTGAGGTGTTAGAAAGGGTGGCAGCGAAACGCAGCCGACGTCCGGTGAAGCCTCCGTATCTGGTAGTGTGTGAAAGCATACAAAACGTCCTCCGTAAAGGAAGATCGGAAATATTAACGACACGCGACCAATGGATTAACAAATTGCTAACTCAATAAGAAATGAATGGGAAAAAGGGGTCAAGTCGTAAGACCAAATCACTAGAGAGTGAATTTCGAATGCGAAACTGATTGAAGTCGAAGCAAACATTAAACAACGGAAGTGAACTGTGGGGAATTGTTGGTAATGAAAACATAATTGTGATGGACCATTTTATCTCATAGAAAAGTGTCGGAAGAGTATCGGAAGAGCATTGAAATTAGTTTTTGTAAAGAAGTAAAGAAGAGGTAAATAAGTTTTTGTGATTTAGTAAAGCCACAAAACTTTTTAAAATACAATCAGAATCCAACACAATTTCTACGAGATTTTAAATAATTTTTAGTTAAGTTTAGTTCGTAAACTATTTCTAGAGTTGTTGTAGAGATTAATTAAAAAATAATACTTAGTAAAATCATTTCTCAAACATAAACGTAAATATATTTATTAAAAAACCATCCAACGAAATCAACATAATTATATATAAAATAAAAAATAATTAACCACCTGTTTATTTCCGAGAAATATATAGACTTCACCAAATAATGATTTTAATTATTCAAGAATTATAAAAAAACAAGTAAAGCCAAATTGAGCGCGACTCATGATATATTTTGCACACTTTTCAGGTCAATCGAGCACCACAAAAAAGAATTAAAAAGTGGACCAAAATTTAAGAGAGAGAGAAATAAAGTGAGAGGCGGATAGGCCTGTTAGGTCAATCTCCGACAGATGCATTCAACGTTTAATTTAACACAATCCACAGAAGAACCACAAAAATTTCCGTAAAAACATTTAACGAAAAAAAGCGGTAAACTGATCCGTAATGCTTTTCAATTAAATACCGAGGTTAAATATTTTTTAAACTCAACTACAATGATGAAATAAAAAAAAAAATAAAACAAAATTGGAAAGAAAGCAACAGAGAGCTTGCATCGGCGAGCAAGGGCAGGAAGGTAATCGATTTAAACAACGACGATTGCATTGAAGATTCAATTAAAGCAAAATTAGTTGATGTTGAATTGCCAGCAATTATTGATTACTATGACACCAAAAGGAAAGGTTCTACTACCCGATCAATGCTTTTCCTTAGTGAAGAGGAATGATTCAAAAGAAGAAAAAACATGGAAAAATTAATTTAATCATTTATAAATCATTAACGGATAAAAGCTTACAATGGATAAAAGCTTACCATCGAACATAAACAATAAATTAAGACCTTCACAAGACACAAAAACACTAGATATTTTACAACAATTATTCAACAACAATTACCTGTTAGACGTAAAAGAATCAAACTACATAAATCGTCAAAGAATCGTCTAAGAAACGTCGAGTAAGAACACTTCATAGCGAACGATTTGTTTGACCAATACTTGAACACAGCTTGTTGTACTCCATTTCTAATTTTTTTCCAACAAATTACTACAAGTAATTTTGTAGTAATCCGTAGTTATTTCAACAACAGAATCCGTTTTATCTTCATTCAAAAAAAGCAGCGAGCATCATATTCATTCGCTAATTCAGCAAATTATCAATTTCTTTTAAGCGATTGAAGTTAAATCAACGGAAATACGCCAAAATTCGGATGTTCGGATATATAAAATGCTTTTTTGATAACGACAAATATTTTATTTCATACTGAAATAAAAATATTGGAATTCTTACTGAAGGGATTATATATTTCTACATGTTTAAAAAAGCACATCTCTCAAGTCTTAATCCTATTCATTTTAAAGTGTTCATCATGATCATAAAAATGCGTTAGATTGTATTACCTCTTGAGAGGGGCGTAGACAAGAAGCGGAAAAGGATAAATTTTTTTTAGAAAAATGTTGTTTCTTCTATATCTTTTTCTTTTATTATTAGGGCATGATAAAGCATCGCGCGGAGAAAGCTTCGCGCGCTCTCTCCCTCTTTCACCCCCTCTCTTCCTAATCTTATCCCCTATATCCTTAGATATAACTAATTTTTCATTCTCTACGTCATCGATATTCGAATTCGAATTTAAAATAATAAAACATAATTTATTTATGTATCGCGTCTCTATCGATTAATACTGCCATTACTTTGAATGTCCAAGAAAAATTATATATATATATATATATATATATATATATATATATATATATATATATATATATATATATATATATATATATATATATATATATATATATATATATATATATATATATATATATATATATATATATATATATATATATATATATATATATATATATATATATATATATATATATATATATATATATATATATATATATATATATATATATATATATATATATATATATATATATATATATATATATATATATATATATATATATATATATATATATATATATATATATATATATATATATATATATATATATATATATATATATATATATATATATATATATATATATATATATATATATATATATATATATATATATATATATATATATATATATATATATATATATATATATATATATATATATATATATATATATATATATATATATATATATATATATATATATATATATATATATATATATATATATATATATATATATATATATATATATATATATATATATATATATATATATATATATATATATATATATATATATATATATATATATATATATATATATATATATATATATATATATATATATATATATATATATATATATATATATATATATATATATATATATATATATATATATATATATATATATATATATATATATATATATATATATATATATATATATATATATATATATATATATATATATATATATATATATATATATATATATATATATATATATATATATATATATATATATATATATATATATATATATATATATATATATATATATATATCTCGATCATGTAGAGTAACAAGTACATCGTAACGATAGAGGAAAATGCCAGCAGCAACCATTTGTTAGGAATTTATAAGTTTCTTCCATCACCAGAAGCAAGCCAAAATCGAAATCCTGCATTCAACCGGAACGAAAATGCGTCCATGTTGGCGCAAAGAATTTGAAAAATGTAGAAAAAACAACCGGATTTTCACAAACGGCGAGGGTGGTATCGAAGCATTAAAGCATCATCGCATCGAAAAAGGGATGAATACAAAATACGCACAAGCAGTAAAAAGAGGCGACGAGTATAAGCGGGCGCCTTGTGGGTGGTTGGATAGAATGCTGACAGATTTATGTATGCGACCATGTGTGTACGTGTGTGTGTATGTGTTTATGTTTGAGTATTTGGTATGGAGACCGTATAGTCTGAACGTAAATAAAAACATGCTTTCGCCATGTTTTCCCCGGTTTTATGAGAATAAATATTTCCCTCCCTCGCTCTCTCTCTCACGCTCTCTTCCTAAATGGATGTTAAGGGTCCGACAACCCCGAATGAAAATTTGTTGCGCTCAGTCAAGTTAAACGAATGATGTGAATGAATAGATGAATGAATTTATACAAAACACACGCACACACACGTACACAAACGAACCAATATTTAAACGTTGCCGTTTAACCTTATGATTTTTAAACAAGGTTATGCCAATCGCAGTGATCACCATCATTATCGTCATCATCGTCATTATTCTGTCCATCATAAAACGTTACTAACCTGTCTTGCCGCCTAACGGGTAAGAGCCATACACATGAAATTCGTTGAGATTCACGATTGCTTACATCGTTTTTACTCGAGCCATAACTCCTGTAGCCTTTTTAACTGCTAGCGTTTGGAATTTGAATAATTTTCAACCATAAAATCAGTATCATCTCGCTTGATGGATAAAAACTGAACGATATTCTCGATGTTACAATTATTCAATGATTAAATCCAGTCCGGTCGGTCTGATGCTCTCTTAAAGCCTGTTAAAGCGATAAATGGTCGCCCGTCGGTCGTAAGAAGAAAATTGTTGTTTGTGGACGGAGCGCAACGAATGGCGAGGGAAAACAATAAACAATGAAACGATGAAAATTGAGAAAAATTTAGCACCTCATTAAAAAAGAGTTCATATTAATGATATTAAGAATAGGATCAAAAGTAAACGAGGCGTGTCACAACTCTTAAGGGTCGATTCAATGCTATGATACGGATATTGCTGGTGATGGCATTGGTGATGGCTGACTGGTGTTGGTGCTTGGTTTTTATTTTATGACACGCTTATTAACTTTACAACGCAACGAAAAACGCACAATAAAACGCCTTGATTGTTTAAGTCTTTATCGTTTATCGCCCCATAAGCATTGCCGCGTCATATAAAACTTATTTTTTTAATGGATTTTCATTATTTTCATTTTCCATTTTGCTCTTCGTTTTCTCTGTCGTTTTCCAACTTTCTTCGGTTTGGACTTTTTCGTCGTATTTTACTTTTTCTTTGGCGGACCACCCTCCCCCATCTCATCCCCTTGTTCTTCCTTTACTTCGTTAGGAACTTCGCAACGAATGTTTGCGCATGAATGTCGTTCAAAATGAAACTCTTAAACCGCAATAAACAAAATTCCATTGGATTATCAATGACATTCTACCGCCACACTAAATTCACATTTTATAACTGTTGCAATAACAATAACAACAACACAATGACGACAAAGCAACAATCAAAAGTGATAGCAGTTATAAAAAAAACGACAGCAACAACAAATGCCGGCAACAACTGCAAAAAGCAGTAACTTAAACAATAATCGCACAAAGCCACCTAGGAAACAACAAATGCACCAACAACAACTCTAACAATAATCACATTTTAAAAACGTTAAAAACGCGACTCAATAATAAAAGTACACACACGCAGACTACGATGCGCGCTCATACTTTACGACCTAAACTTATGACTTCGACTTTGCTTGGTATTTGTGGGCGCGGGTGGGAAGGGGTGAAAAGGCGCGGGAAGGGGCCAAGGGGGACCGTAGCTCATGGACGGATGTCCTCAATCGAATCAAGTCTGTGCCATTTCGGAAAAATGTCATCATAGTCCACTCCTTCTTGAGCTTCTTCTCTCTTGAAAATTCATTGACGACGAATCATTGGTGAATCTTTGATGAGCATGTATGCATGTATTCATGGTTGGGGTCCTTCTGTGCGAGTTTAAGTTTTCTTGAGAAGTTTTCTTGAGAAAATTTCACTCTTTACAAATGAAACATTTTAACAATCGATAGCTTTTTTGCATTTTATTAAACGATTAATATTCGCGAAATTAATCATTTAATTAAATGGGAGAAAATGATCGGTTGTTAAAAGATTTTTTTACTTGTAATTGAAATTGTAATTGAAAACATTTGAATAGCGAAATAAAATTTCCAAATTTAAAATGAAATTTTTAAATTTCGAATGACTTTTCGATAGAAAATTTCAAAGCTCGAGCTTATAATTCGAAAAATTAAAAAAGTTCAAATTGAGGATTTAAAACCATTAGAACATTTAAATAAAATCCTATTTACATTTTATCTTTATCTATATCTATCTGTCTAATGTGTTGTTAACTAATGCTCGTACATGAATGATGAGGAAATATCATGCATGATTCGTTCATGTTTTTCGCATGACAGTCCGGACTCTCTCTATTCTCTTGAACAAAAATAAAACAGAGGTCTGTGTGTTGTTTGATGGCATGTTAAGCCACGTTTTTATACCTCTATGCATATGTATTCGTGATCGCACATATCTATGCACAGAATTTATACGTATTCCTACGATGTTCTATCTTGTATTCAATTTCTTTTTTATATTTTGTTATTAAATTTAACGATAACATAAAAATTCTTACGCTTTTGTAAATATTTTCCAGACTTTTTAGATCATTTCTCTTCTCCTGAATGTCATACTTCTTAAATTTCTTATTCTTCTTATGCGTCTTCGTCATTTTTACCTCATCCCACCAATTTTTTTATAGTATTCATTATTTCTATAACGTCCTTCACTTAAATCTTAACTAAATCTTATAAGACTCTCAAAGAAAAAATATAGCACTTCATTGGTTATTACTTGTTGAAGAAATTGCATAGGATGCAGATAAACCCGATTTATATTCAACTCTTTATAAAAAAAGCTGAATCAATTTTTTTCTTTTTAAATTAAGTTGAAAGCTTTACAATGATAGTCATTTATTTTTATGCCGAGAGAGTAAGTTTTTTATTTAATTCTAAAACAATTCAGATTATTATAATTTTTGAAGAAAAAGACGAGCTTCTAGAGATCCTAGACTTGTTAGGAAAGTTCTGCAATAGTGGTAGAGAGTTATTTAAATAAAACACTGATAATAATGAGAATTTCTTAAACTCAAGCACTGCTACGCAAAAAAAAATACGAAGATGATTATAAATTTTTTTAAAGAAAATTGTTTGCCCAAGAGAGGAAAAGAAAAGAAATCGAATTTTAAAAATGCAAAAAATTCTCTCTCTTTTCATCCCAAAGACAGTAGACGAAATAAAGAAAAAACGCATTTCCTTTGTTTATTTTTCTTCTACTTATCTCATTTAGCTACCCATTGGTGACCTTGCAAACTTCGTGACATTGCGTTATTCATTTTCTGGCAATGGCTTCACGTTTGGAGTCAGTACCAATTCTTATTCTCAATCCATATTGGCTTTTGATTATTTCATGTTATATCTCCATTACTTCAACATTTTAGCGAAATGATTTCTTCTTCTTTAACTATTTCTCTTCGTATGATTACTGCCTGCCGTTAAAACTCTTTCAAGTTACGCGTGATTACGTATACTTCTTAAAACTGTCGCACATTGCCTTCGAATAGTACGTCTCTGCCCTACGTGGATGATCAAACAATGGATTCGTTATTCCATTATTCCGTCTATTCATTTCATCCATTTAACCAATGGTACCAAAGAGCCCTTTTGAATATTCAAAAGGAAAGAAATGTTGCATTTTCACGAATCCTTAATCGAGAATAATAATTTGCCACGTTTTATTAAAAAAAATGGTTTTTTTGCGTGAGGTTTGATGAACATTTGGTGCAAATCGCGAGTTGAAAATTCTAAAATTTGAATTTATATTAATTGATTAGCATAGTAAATTAAAGAAAATATCTTGGTTTTTTGCAGGATTTCATGAATTAATTTATGAAAAGCTTACCAAATTCCCTCCTCTTGGGCTTCCCTTCGCGGGGATGCGAAATGAAGTGGGTTGACATTAAACCAAAAAATGCTAATCGTTTGCGATTATTGCAACTAATCGCAAATGGCTGAGAAGGGTTCAGAGAGAGAGAGGCGTTTAAAGAAAAATTAATTCAGGTTTTACTTTTAAAAAGTTTTGATGTACGAACACCTTCCATGGGTCTCTGTTTCTTTATACCCCGTCCTACGCCAATTTTTTTAACCTTCGTCATTGACAAATAAACATACCTTACACAAATCCGAAATCAGTTTTCTTGTATTTTTCTCTCTTAATCTTTTTTGAGGGCTCGAAAAAATTTTATGAGTTTTTTAAGTGGCTCGCGGTGCTCACGGTGAGCACAGCTTGTAAAGCGCACTTCATCCGCCGAATAGAGAAAATAATGAAAATAACAAAGCCGACTAAGGCGACCAGCCGAATAGGCCCAGCGAGTGAGCGACTGGGAGAGACGACTGAACAAAGTCAGCTTAAGGTAAATCATGATCACTTCTATGCAAATTCTGACCGATGAAACTCATCCTGGCTTTTCAACTAATGCAGCGTACATTGCTTAGTTTTTTAATAATATTTATTTACTTATACATAAATATGGTTTAGGCATTCATAAACAGATACATATTTACCAAATAAACTGCTCGTAATTTAAAACTATTCCACTAAATTTTTAAGAATACTGTCAGGGTTTTGATCTTACAGGAAAATATGTAAATGCTGGCTAAATGAAGCAAAAAATATACGTTTCTTTTAAAATTTTCAATTCACTGTCCCCCCTCATTACCCCATCCCAAGGAATCGTTCTTAACAACAACTGATAAAAAATTTCCCAAAAAGAAAGATTAATTAAAAAATTCTATTCTTTATATTTTACAAACTAATTACATAATAATTTCCCTTTTCAAATAATGGTAATATTTAATTACATTTTATAGTTTTTTACATTTACTTCATTTCACAAAAATTTTCTTGAATTCCGCGATTGAAGACAAAAAAGCATGAAAATTCTTCCGTTTTAAAAAATCGATTATTTTAATATTTTTAAAGAAAAGTAAAGGTTTTACTCCTCCCTTCTTGAAATTGAACGAACTATAATTTTACAATCTCCTCACTATCACCGTCTCTATCTGACTCACTAACACCAACGTCTTAGCGTTTGATCTACTGATTTTATTCAAAGACTTCAGTTCAACATTTCACAATTTCCCAACAGCGAATTTAATTCCCATTCAAAGAAAGCAAGCACGCAAAAGTAAGTAAAAACGACACGATAAGCTTCAGGATTTACTCGCACCGCAGGCGGTGATTTCTTCCGGAAAAAGCGAAACTAACATCTTCCTTCACAGACTGCACTGTTAAATCAGAAGGTGCGGGAGGAGGTGGAGGGGGGTTAAGTTTGGCGTCATCGTAAGAGCATTTGCTCGTATAAAACAACATGAAACGGAATCGGAAACTACGGAGAAGTGACTTTCATGAATGTACGATGCTTCGGTATTCGTCAAAAAGGATACCCAAACGTCAAAATCCAAAAACATCATTCGCTGATGGAGTCACTCGACTCACATTTTTCACACGACGGCTGCCAACACCGTCATCGTTAAAGCCACTGTCACCCCACCTTACTGCCATCGCCATTACTTTCCTTCACTCACTTCCATCTCTTTCCGCGCCACCTCGTTTCATTTCATTCATCTGCAGTCATTTTCGCTTTGTTGACAAAGTCAACCGAAAGTCCTCGTCGAGAAAACAAAATCATCAAATCTCTCCACTCGCTGCTCCAACGCTTCACTTTACCGTTGGCTGTGTCTCAGAATGTTTCATGTAAACCATGCAATGTATCACTTCCGGCAGTACTCTCGTAATCTTTTGACTTTACGTGCTGCTGACTTGCTGACTTGTTGTGCTTGACGTGTCGTGTGCGCCATGATGTGATGTGATGCAGATGTTGTGTTGGGTTGGCGCAGCGATTGGGGATTGAGTTGAGGCGTTGAATTAAAGGTAATGAAAGCAATACAGATGGCTGACGGTAAGGCTGACTGGCACCATTTCCTTTGAATATCATTGTAAAATTTGTAATTCTGCTGAATCGCTTTCGACCTTCAAAACATCGAGAGGCGAAAGGGTTCGGTCTTGGAACTATATTTCCTATGGTATATTTATGATGATCATATAACGGTGATTATGGTGACGATAAGAAGATGACAGTAATTGGGTAATCGGGGAGTTTTAGCTGTTTTGAAAATCTTTGAAAACTTTTTCAAACCGGATTTGACGAAATGCACAAAAAATTTAAAATATTTTTTTAATAATATTCTAATTCCTTTATAAAAATAAATAACTAGTATATCTAATTTAAGCCACTCCTCCTCTTTTTATATATCTGTTTATTCTACTTTCAAACCACCCACCTCCCACCCAACTTCTCTAAATCATTCCTTCCGCCTCTTCGTTATCTACTCTTATCATTCTCTTATTAGTTTCCCTCTCCCTTAATCGCATTGGTAAATACACTGTAGAGCGCTTATTACTTTCTATGCGCATCCCCTGGAGGCATTACAAACGTCAGACCTAAGTAAATCAATGCAAAAAGGAAAAGCCTTAGGAAGAATTCTATGATTTTGACTTGTAGTTAAAACAAAATTATATGACTTCAGTAAATTTTCTCTTTTAATCCTAGGATGAGTTTTGAAAAAAAAAACAAAATAGATCCCCCACTGGGCAGACATAAAACCGAACAACTGCCGAGAAATCCGTCAGCAATAAATGGAAGCGTTAGAAGAAGGGGAGTAAGGAATTAAGTGAGGTAATGAGAAATTAAAGCTGATACCTATAGAAGAACTGATTTAGAATCAACGGCCGTGTGACGCCAGTATGACATAAAGATCCAAACCGGGTCTAGGATATGCGGGGGGGGGGGGAACTATAAAGCCTTAAAGATGAAACGTTAGATGAAAACGATGACGAAAGGCGAAGCAAAATTTTAATGTACCAGCCATCCCATTGAGCATCTCAAGACATTTAGGACCCAACATTAACTAAAAGGTATCAGAAACTGAAATCGAAGAACAAGAAGAAAGTTTAATGTAATCAAATTTCTATCATAAAAGTAATTTCCACGGCTTAGCGAAATTTTCAAGAGGTTTTTCAAGTGGCTTTTCAAGAACCTTTTTTCAACGCGAATTTAACCAAATTGCAGTGTAATGCTTTTTTGAAAAAATACAACAGAATATGGTCCTTACTAAAGTGATAGCAAAGGGTTCGTCAACAGAATTATTGATCGTTCCTTTATTATTGATAATCCTTTCTGTAATTTAACTCTTTCATTACTTTCTGAAATGTTCTATAAAAGCTTTCAATCGATTTTTTTTGAAAAGACAACGAGTCTTCCTTAAACATAAAAATGGCTCTTGTCAACCCTCGACAGGCAGGCAGTACCCGTTACTACAGGTTACTGTCATTAGTTGTTCCCTTTCTTCCTCTTCTTCTACTATTTTTTCTTCCTCTTTCATAAGTCGAAAGAGGGGATTTTTAAGGCACACCCACTTATACCGAAATTAGCCAAACGCACACACTTGTCACAGCAGTCATGAAAGATACAAGGATACAACCAATATCTCCCACACCGCCTCCATACATCCAAAATCCGCAAAGATACGAACGTAAAAATTTATCATACTGTGAGTAAGTTTTTTATGAGAAAAGAAGTGGCCTGTGGGTAAAGGTATTGAGTAGTAGTAGGGACCACCAGTGGCGTGGTTTTGGGCGCTTTCGTCTTTGTTTTTTCTTTCCTAAAACCAACATAAGGGTTTACAAAAAAAAAGGAAAATCAAATGGGACGAAAACAAATAAAAATATAATATATATCATATGTATACATGTATGTATATATGTATATGTATAAACATACGCACACACATACTCATGAACTGAATGTAAGGATAATAACAATAAGAACAACTTGTTTATAAAAATCCTTACAATTTGTAATTCCAAATATTTTATTTATTTTGTGCGCATTTTTACGGATTTGAGCAAACTGGACGCATCGACCGGATGGTATTAACTGCGTACCTTTTTCCCCTTTTTGAAATGAGAAAAAGGGAAGTCTGGTAGGAGGTATGTGAGAATAAAGTATCAACAAGCATCCTATCAGTAAGAAGAAGAAATCCTTAATCGGTAAAAACTTTACAAAAAAATCCAAATCATATTTTTTCAATATATTTCGTTTCCAAAACGTATCAATTATAATAATTATATTCATAACAATTCAGTCCGTTTAAAGCAACCCAAAAATAAATATTTCAGAATTATAATTCTCGTAATATGTTTATCAGAATCGATTTATATTCGAAGAAGTTTTCAATATCAAATCGATAAAATCATTTATATTTCGGCAAATACGGTAATTCATACGGCGTCACTCTAAAATGAACTAAACACATCAACAGGTCAATATTAATTAACTCAACAAACCAACACACCCCCACCCCAACTACTGCTAAATGTCTTAATATAAAGGATTATGGCCTGGAGGGAGGGGGTGGGGGCGTATGTACTGCACATATCATCTAATCCGCGCATCGAATGCCATCGAATGTCGAACGACGAAGAAACATGCAATGTCGTACGCCACGACGCATCTTACGACGCGGCACCCTATGCCACGACATGATGACGGTGACGACCACATGACGCAAACACTTCATTAAATAACTCGGCACTTCGCGGCATGCAACATCTTGAAGAAAACATTTACCGACGTGCGTGAGTAAGCCGAAGACGGCGGGAAGATGCGGTAGCCACTGAAAATGGTTAGGAAAGAGAAGAAGAGGAAGATAAAGATGAGAAGTGGAATGGGCGAAAGGAAACTACAAAGATATCACATTGACCTAATTAATCAACATCATTAACACCGGCGTCGGACTCAAGTCGAATTAAGTAACAGTTTTAAAGGTTTTGAAAATGAACGATGTGTGAATGAAAGGGCGCGTAAATTGCTTGAAAATACTGTTTGTTAAAATATATTGTAATTTTCTCATAACATACCCCCGCCCACACGAAAACAAAAAGCAGTACAGTATAGATGGGATACTTTTTGAAATGCTCAATTTTAAAAAAAAAATAAAAAAATAAATTATATTAATTTTTTTAACCTTGATCAAAATAATTTTTAACATAATTTTGAAAAAATCGTTTTATTTACTTAAAATTATTTCTTATTTATTCTTTTATTTATTTAAAAATCTAAATTTCAAAGAAATAAATTAAACCTAAATATTTTCGAAAAAACCGTAGCCCCAAAACTGAAAAGATTTCATAAAAAGAGAGAACAGGCGAGCAATTTGGAACAAAACAAAAACATTGTCCACTAACCGGCTTAGTGGCAGGCTAATCGACATTTTATACAATTATGAAACTTTTCGTCCCGATCAAATTTGCCTTCATATTTTTCTTCTTAGTCTATACAATTCCATTTTTTATGTGGACTTATTTTTATTTCCATATTTATATACATCTGATAAAATATACGAAAATATTTATAAATTTATGACACGTCCCAAACTGTTTTTATGGTAAAGAGAAAATAAATGTTCAACTTTGTGGAAAGGAAAATTTACTAGAAAATCGAAAGGATCCCTTTTCGAGAAAATATTATACAAAATAATTGCCTGAATTTTTGTTTGGTCTTTAATGGAAATTAAATTCGGTGAAATTCTCTGCATCAAATTTCGTTTAAAGAAAAACAAACCCATGAAAAAATGGTTAAAACTTTAAAAAATATTATTTTTTAAGAAATGCATAAAAAACTTTTATAACCGCAGTGTTTGTGGATTTGCAGCAGAGAACAAGAACAAGCGGCAGCAAAAAAATGCAGACAATAATTAAATTTTGCAGCGATGAATGAATTTTATTTAATTTCTTTTCCTTTTTGCTCGATTAACGAAAGTGTTAGCAGTAAAACGAGCAGCGGGAGTCGGTAAGAGCAGAAGACCAAAATCGGCTACTGTTGCCTCTGCTGGTATTGCTTTTGCTGTTGATGCTTCTACTGCACCGACAAGCTCAGGCTGGAAACTTGGTAGACAAGCATTTTGAAATTCTTTTCAAGAAATCGAAAGGGTTTCCCCAGAAAATGAACGAACCAGACACAGACACTCAATATATATTAATATACAATATATACCTCTTCATACAACAAGTATATATGTATAGTATAGTGTGTTCTCATGTTTTGTAGATGCTTTTATTTTTATAAGTGTAAATGGATAAATGGATGGATGGTTGAAGTGGGGGGGGGTGTTAGATGGTGTGGGTGGTGGTTGGTGTGGATGGTAGTTGGTGTGGATGGGTGGGTGGCAATAGTGAGTGGATGGTTGGGAGATTCAGGAATGAGGTGATTTTATGATATACACATATAACCGCCTTAACTACGCAATAGTCTTTAATTATGAAGACAAGTTTCATCTAAGTCTGCTTAAATTCAAAAAGTTCCAACAACAGCAATAACAATAATAAGAAGACAACAACTAACAGCAATAACAAGTGCAAACCAACAACAAAAATTACAATAACAATACTATTATTGTAATCTTCGGAATGATCAACAAAAATACGAGGCAAAATCAGCGGCAATCATTAATAAAGAAAAATAAAGTGCCCCTTGCCCGAAATTCGTAATGAGCAGAAGTTTTTAATGTAATCATGATTTTGGAGCAACAGTAACGATAATAGTAATAATGGTAACGCCCACAACAATAACAATCAAGCAAACGTTTAAATTTAACGGTATTGTATGCGAAATCAATTTTAAGCCGACGATTAATTTTTAATGACAATGACGAAAGTATCGTAAATGTAATGTCACTATATATAGTAATACGATTATGTGCTACCTTGCAGATCGGTATATCCTAGTAGTTGTGTCTTAAGAACGGACTTATTCATAAATTCCTAGGAGTATCCTAAATTTATTTTAATAGAAGGCAACGATATTTCCATTAAGGACCTAGCGTTCTTAATTGATAAATAAAATATATACTATGGTACAGTATGCATTAATTATTATATCGTCTGGATAAACAAAGCTCACGATTTAACTAAACGCTTCACAATCTCTCACTATATTCGTTATTTATGGCGGTTACCAATTTATTTTTTCAATAGTAGAAATAAATGTCCAATCCATACGAAGTCATGAGAGTCTATATAAATATAGGAGGGGTAGATCGATTTCTTTGGCTTTATCTTATGTCACAAGTCGCTCAGTTTCTACTAAACCGAAAAAATAATCTCGTGTTTTATTAAAAACTATGGCTTAAAGAATTTTCAAAAAGACTCGGCATGAATTTTGAAAGTTCTTCGAAAAACGCAAATAACTATCCTTCGATTACAAAAAGCATAAGGCAATTAATTTATCATATAATAACGTAAATGTACCAAAACCAGGTAAACGGATGTCCTTTTGATAACAAGAATATCTAAAAAAAGAAGTGTTATCAAAATATTCCCAAATCCTTAAATTTTATGACACAAATCCTAACTTCTATTGCTTAGGGTGAAGAAGGCTTAACAAAAACTACATCCAAATCTATAAAAAACGTATAACCACACTCCCACATGCATGCACACTAACACATATCTATATAAACATTTCTCTAGTATCGGATAAATCATCAGACGTGTTCTAATTACCCAGTGAGGTAACGGTTACGGCAGCTGCAACAAACAGTCATTCCGTCGGAAGATTGAATTTCAACTGGCGGGACGAGAAGAATGCTTGCATAGAGGAATGAAGACCGGAAATGGACAAAACCAACAAATCTTAATATTCGTGATTAAGCTTTTTCATTTCACCAAAAAACCGACGGAGGAAATTAATGCGAGACGTAACATGACCATGAACATTTGCAGTCCATACATAAGTATCCATACACATGCATATCAAACACACACATATACCCACACATACATGCACGCACACTCGCCATCGTATCAATTCATTTAATTGGAAACTACTCCCTCCGTATGAATATATTTCTGTTCCTCTCGTCAAGTTCATGACATCCGCTGTTTTACACTCTAAGCGTAGCAGCGGAATGGCGGCAGCAGCAACAGCAGCAGAAACAGCTGAAGCAGTAGACCAGCTTCAGACTTTGCTTCATGGGAGTCCGCTGAAAGTTTGTCGGTTATAAAGGAATTCCGACGAGGTGATAATATTTTCAGTGTTTTGAGAGATGGGCGGTGGGGGAGGAAGTGTTTTTGAAAGTGCATAAAACTAGCGGTGAACATAGCCAGCCGGTATCTAATGCATTTTTCTTTTGTTTCGAAGTTATGTCTGAACAACGTCTCTCGACTTTCTCTAAGTTTGAGCTGATTCTAATTGAGATAAAGTAAAGCGAGTGCGAGTAATGAGAAGAAAGCGTTATTGCGGGGTAAGAGTAAGACAGAATATATTTCGCATTTAGTATTTAGTAATCATTAACGCGGTCGTCAGCTGTTGATGAAGGTCAAAGCATCAAAAATAACGCGTTAAAAGCTTAATAATTTATTGTTGTTGGGACTGTTGTTGTTGTTGTATCTATTAAACTATTATATGAAATATCTGTAATCAGACAGACAGGGTCCAATGACTTCGCCAGTATTTTTTTATAATTTTTAAAGAGAATTTTATAAATTTGAAAACGAGAACGCGAAAGAAGGTGCACGATGTACTCTCACGTATACACACATACACTGCATAAATATTCACACACACACACACACACTCATGTACACATACCCACACACAGTCTTAATTTATAATAGTATTGACAAAATCAATATATCCGTAAATATCGAGATGAATGATTAATATTTTTTCCTCTTCTTTTATTATATAACATATACACACATCACACATATAATATTTATATAAATAAATGTCTTTATCAGCGAGTTTTTTGTGTTATTTTTTTTTAATAAAACAAATAAAATTTTCACATTTTTTTTAAAAACAGAAGAAAGCTTTTACACTAAGAAACTTGAAAATAAAAAAATAAAAATTGAAACCAAAACTTACAATAACAGAAACATCGCTAAACCCAAAGAAATTCTCCTCTTTTGTCCTTTTGTTGTTGTAGTTGTTGTATCTAGAAATTTTCGTTTTTGAGAAAATATGGGCGGATTTTTTCTTTATTTACAAGAAAGAGAATAAAAAGGTCAGCGCATTTTATCCCATCGATTGTTACCATTCACCCGCATGCCTATACCATCATCACCATCTTTCTATTACAATCCACTTTCTACACTCTGCTGACCACCCCCCCCCCCCACCCTCCGCTATCACCCTTCCAACAACAACCTAACCGATTCGGATTGAGCTGCCCCCAAACAATTGTGCGCATGTCCACCATCGCTCGATTCTCAAGGGAAATTTCCACCATTTCGAATGGAAATTTTCAATGAAATCAAACATTTTTCCTACAAGCAGGGGGTGGGATGGGTGGTCGGAGATTGTTCCATCGGCCTTGCCGACGCCATTTCCAAACGAAGCCGCTCCACGAAATAATGAAAGGATATTTGAAGAGATTTTTCGAAGCTTAGTTTTGTTAAAAATCCTCAACGTACTTTTTCGCGCAGTACCATCATCATCATGATCATCTTCATCAGTGCATCATTACCAATATCATTCTTCATCAGCGTCAACAATATCAACATTTTTTCAATATAATATTTTTTCATCGTAATTCTTCATAATCACTAATGATGACTGATCATCACCATTCCTCTTTATCATCTTCATTATTATCATTTCTGCTCTTAATGAACTTTGAAAAAGTGAAAAATGAAATGACGTTGCTCCTCCGAATTTCTCCTCAAAACGAGAGAGCGCTTCTGTGGCGGGGAATATATGAATGTCTCTCTCTCTCTCTTTTCTTTAAAGCCCTCGTAAAACGTTGTTGCCACCGAAAACAAAATTTTCAGCAAACAAATTTCATTATCCGGTCAGAGATTTGTAATCATTGGAGTAGTATCGAATACTTACAGCATTGTATAAACGATAACCTTGTCCGACACATAGACTGATGGAATCAATACCGGAAATTGTAAAATTGCACAAAATTGCAATCAGTCGAGAAAAACTCAGTGAACATTAAAGAACAAATATAAATCGAAAGTGGAAAGTTTTTTTCTACATGAAAAATAACTGAAAAAATTGATAATTGATATCAAAATCGTTAAACAAAATTCCAATCTGCAAACGCATGAAAATGAGTACGTAGTGTAAAGAAAAGTAAGTGATTACTAAGGAAGGGAGTTCGATTAAAGTGTGCGAGAGTTCATTTTATTGTCGAGCGAACTGTAAATAATTTCTTATCGACTCAATATAAATACTATAGAAACAGATTTCAACAATCAATACAACAATAATCAACTACAATTATGATTGACGAACAGCATCCCATGCAAATTGGAATATGTGAGTATACGCAATTAGTTTGCAAAGTACCGTGATAGTCGTTTCGTAATGGTAATCACATTAATGTGATTATTATTCTAGCTTTAAATCTATTAATTCTAAAGCGAATTTTCCAAGTAATCAATCATCTTCGTAACACCCGGTTTATTGTGGTTTTTTGTCGCGACGATCGTTTACCGACGGATTTTTAAAACTGCCATTAATTTACTAAAATCCCGTCGGCAATTAAGCTGACAATGACTTTTTGAAATGTTTTGAAATTTTATTTACTACAAAAAAGCACAAAAGGTGGTTTTGACTACAGGGGGGAAAATTAGATGGTCTTTCTTTCTTTACAAAGGGGAGTATCTAGCTAATCTTAAGTATCAAGTATGAAGCTAGTCTTTTGTGAGACAACCGATCGTAGAGGCTTCCATCTGAGAGTATCTTGATTTCTTGGATTCGACCTGTTCATCCGCTTATCTGCCTGTGTGGTTTTTAAAATAATGATTTAAGTATTTTCACGAAATTTTATATGAATATTCTCAGCCTTACTTGTCCGTTTGATGTTGAAAATTAGTGAATTCGGAGAAGCAGCGCTGTTCAATCTAATATCAGTTTATCAATCCGCTTATAATGCAATTTCTCAGTTTGCGTGAATTTATAACTATACTTTTACATTACACTTCTCCGCCTATATTTATAAAACATACTTCTAAAAATCGGTGTAACTGAAATGCCAATAAGAATTTTTAGTGGAACGAAAGAATGAAAATACTGTCGTGTAATTTGTGAATATATCCAAAGGATTGCTTAATGTTGAAAGTGAAACATTGCCAGCCACGCCCACAGCTTGTACTGGTACAACAAATTTGAAACGTAAATTGCAATTACCTCGAAAAATGTCGTGGTGTGTCCACTGCTTATTAGGCTTCAACTCTAGATTTTGTCTTACATCGAGGTTCGAGTTTTTATTCCTTTTTAGTATTTTCTTTTAATTAAATTAAATATTAGTAAACTTTATTTAAAATTTTATTGGAAAAAAGAGTCCAGGATGATTTCACCGACAGGGCGACTCATTGTTAAACTCACTGAATCGATTCGTATTCATTTTTTATACCCCAACCATTTTGATACACCAAAACCAACATGATTGACCTGTTTCGATCGATTTTTTTTTCTTACACCATTTTATTCTCAGTTATAATTTTTTTTACTGATATTTATTAATATCCTTCCTTGGATGCACCACCATGATTTTGTTCATTAATTAGACATTTTTATAATGCCGTTTGAGATCGTTAAACTCCTGTTTTGTAGCAAACCATTAGAGGCAAAGGTTAAGCCGATGAGTCAACATTAAGCGAGGCGGATAAATACTCACCACTATTATGAAAATAGAGTTCGCAACCACCAAAGTTGTGCAAAATAGGAAAAAACAGAATCTGCTGACTACAGTGTCACCAAAAACTATTATTTGCATGAAATTATGGACGACAAATAACCAGAAGAATCTAAATTTTTTAGCAAAGATAAAGAAAAATTCTAGAAACCGTATCGCTTTTATGAAATTGTTTTCAAAAAAAACTAACTAATGACTTAAATTTGGCTTTTAATTATTTAAAAGCTGGTCCAACAAGCGTTTTATTCGGCACGACTTGGACTACCAGACTTCAATTGGATTAATCCCATTGAGCTACAATACACAAAGTACCGGAAGTATCCTTGCTTCCCTGAACTCTATTTTCAATATTTTCCAAAAATAATTATTTGCCACGCAACCGATTTAAACCGAACAGAAGTTTTTGTCAACAGATTGGTCAACGTGATTAACTGAAGTGTTTAGTTATTATCAAAACATAATTCGAACTTTTGTCTCGAACGAATCAAACAACAAACCCTCCTTGACTTCCGTTGACACTCGGTGACAATCCAAGGAAAAAAAGAATCTAAATCGGATCATTTGTATAAAATCAATCCGATTAAAATCAAATCGCCAACACTTCTTCTTCTTCTTCTTCTTCCTCTTCCTCTTCTTCTTTCTCTGACTATCCTTTGATTTTTCGTAGATAGTGGAAACGAACAAATTGTTAGCAGCGTCATAACATCGGACGATGCCGGTATCGATATCGGTGTCGGTGGCAGTGCCAGTGGATCAGTTTGGCCTGTAACATATGGTTCATCATCCGTAATCGGCAAGCCGGTGACGGTTAAGGGTATAATATTAAAAGGGGGCGATGAGATCCGAGGGGGGTGGCAACGTGGAAGGAAAGGGGAAAAAAGTAAGGATAGTAATGAAATCGCTTAAGGGGTTGTTCTATTTCAAAAGAGAAAAATTTTCCTCGGATTCATTTAAATTCACGAATTAATTCAAGCTTGGCTTCTTTCACTCATGCATCGTCATTACCCTCCCTCCCTTTTTTTTGTCATAAAAATCCTTTTATAATTTAGTTATAAAGAGACAACAATGAGCAACCCAAATCGCAGAAGGAAGGGTAACCGTGTTGGTGGTGGTGGCGATGATGATGGTGGTGGTCGTGGTAATGGTTCATTCAATTATAGTTTACTTAGGTGCGTTACGAAACTATCCTTCCCTTCACATTAGTTTGCATTTTTTTCTAAAAAAAGGGACAGATTTGCAAAGAAGATCAACGCAACAACAACAACAACAACAGCAAGAACGCAGCACTTGTTCTAATGTTCAAAAAATCGGCTTACAACAAAAATAACAACAACAAGGATAATTCTAACAATAAAGCACAACAAGTGTAAATCCGTAGATTTTACGGAAAGTCATGAATGGAAAGCGTGACGGTTGGTGGAGGGGGTTGCCCCGTTTCGACTGTACAAAGTTAGAGTGAATGACTCTTGTGTATAGAAATATTTTGCACATAAAATCAACACAAAAGTAATATCATTTATATACTTAGAGCATTTTCAGACTTTTTGGAGTAAGAAGTAAGGTCTCTTCTGAATAGAGTCAATCTCATTTCTAGTCCTCTACGTGTCTTGAGATCCCGACTTCGAACTAAAAGAAATGCTAGATTTCTTATAATATATTGTATATATGAATCAATTATTTTAACTATTGTCACTCTGCTTCACCGCGCGTAATTGTCACAGCTTTATTTCGATTGAAAGTAATCTGTGTCATTATCGAGGTCCCGGAAAGTATCTGTTCAATGTCATCCACTAAGAACGTTATGTACTAAGATCCTCCTACTCGTAATACATAAATCTTCTCTCTCTTTTCTACCGCTAAAGTAAAATATGAAATTATAAATATATCGAGGTTAGACCATTAAATTTTCCAGAGAAAATAACCTTTCAGTTCATTGTCCGCTAAAGAGGAAATATTATAATCTTGAAAAAATACGAAAATCAAATTTCGAAGGAAATAAATATTTGGAACTCCCCTGAATCGAATTCGAATATTTTCGAAGAAGAAGAATTTTACAGAGAGCACTAGAATGCGTAGAATGCGTTACACACGTTAGGTTTTTCAAGTTTATACAAGAAATCATGCGTTTGAATAAATATGAAAAACTTTTAATATTTAATTAAAAATTCGCTTTTTATCTAAATGTTGTTAAACACATTTTTGGAATACTTGCAATAGTTCAAATAAATATTCAAAAATTAAATGCTACTCGAACCGCAAGCGTAAGGATGACAACAATAACAACAAATAACCGTAGGATGGTATTAAAGGCAATTACACCAACCAGCTTAACTGGGTAAATTGAGACAAAAGTGTTGACGACAACAATAAACCAATAAAAACAAAACACACAAAACTCGAATAACCCCAAAAAAAAACAAAAACAACAATGTCATACAAAAAACAACAAAAGAACATTAATGAATAAAAATAAATAAAACAGAAATTAATACAAAAAATTAAAGCAACGAATACGAAAAACACCAAACGCACACAACCAACATCACCACCAATAACAGCAACTAACTAGAGGTTCATTGAGATTGTTTGGAAAATTATAAGAGTTATTTCAAAAATTACAAAACCACAAATGGACTGACTACACCACAAAAAAAACACCAACAACAACAAAAACAAAGCAGCAAATTAATAACAGATTAACGAATGTTATGTGGCCATCAGTCCTAACAAAATAATAATATCAGCCCAACTATAACCAACAACAACAACAAAGACATGTTAAAACAATGATCATAAGTAGCGATATTACTACTGCCCTTAATACTCTTTCCAATCTCAAATACTCAAATGACTATTGTCACAACAACAAAAACAATTATTATTACACAAAACAATTATTGTAGCCGACAAAAATTATTTGTCGGATGGAAAACAAATCCGTTACATAACCATAACCACAAAATAAAACTTCATTTACGAATAAATTTCAACTGACCAAAAAAGCACGACCACGACTGACCCGGCGGAATTGTTAAAATGGCGGCGATTTTAACATTTCATTGCGGTCTGTTATCCTAATGGAGGATGGGCCATATGACGCAGGTGGCGGTAGTTATTATAACTAGATTTATGTTGTCAACATTCTTACCGACTAGAGCACTCTCTTTCTCTTTCTCTCTCTCCTTTCCTACGCCCACTTGTAAACCAAAAAATTCTGTTTAAATCTGTGGAGTTAGTGAAGATTAAAATAAGAGGGCAATTATCCCTCCCCCTTCGCCGCAGAATACCGTACAATTCACGGACTTTTCTTGTCCTTTGAACTTCTTTCTAGCGCTTGAAACAGAAAAGAATGGCCAGTTTAAAGATGAAAAGGTATAACTACTTAGGAGTAATTCCAACCGTTCTATTAATTCAGAATATCTTCTTTTCATCTAAGTAAAAAAATCGGCACTCCTTATGAAAGGGTTAAATTTTTCCATTGATTGAAAATGAAACCTATAATTGAAATATGCTTTTATGCATGTGTTTGTATTTGTATTTTATTTTATGTACGCATTATTTCTGTCATTATTCGTCCTTTACCTTGCAGTTCCAATTGGCATGAAATGTCATACGTCAGCACAGCAACAACAACAACAACAACAAACGCAACTACAACAGCATAATCAACAACAGCAGACAACAACGCTGATCTCGAACGGAAATGAAAGAATGTTAACATCGGCAACTCTGCAACCACACCACCACCACCATCACCGCCAACAGCAGCAACAACAGCAACAACAACAACAGCAACAACACGACTACATTTCAAATACTCATGCGATGTCAGGAGCTGCTGCAGCAACAGCAGTAGCCCCAAAAGTGCGAACAACAGGACAAGAACCATCACCAACTTCAAGCTCTTCAATGGCGTCAACACATGTCAACGGAAACCGTGGCAATAATAACATGACCAGCACCGACACCTCTACCGCAACCAACAACAGCAATAGCGGTATTATAAATATTTGTGAAGCACAGAATCGACAACAAACGACAATGGCGACAAATGGTCCGGGACCGCCACAACTATTAATGATTCGAGATTCAGCAACAGGAGAATCGCCATCGCCATCAGCATTAGCAACAACACCATTCACAACAACAACACCAACAACAACAACAACCGTAACAACAATACCAATAACAGCAACTAGTTCAAATGTTGTAAATGCTTTAACATCTGCTTCCGGTAATCGAGTAACGTTTAGCGAATACGGTGTAAATATGTTCAATACTGCCATAACTACTGCTGCTACTTCTAGTGATGGTCCACTAAACAGTGTCAACAGCAATAATAATAACAGCAGCAACAACAACAATACTAATAACAACAACAACGACACACCTCGTTGCAATAGCAACGACAACTGCGATGACGGAAATGGCAGTAGCAATTTGAACGCCCTGGTTGTCCAATGCTGCATGCAACAACAACAACAACAACAACAAAGCCATCATTCCCTTCATGGTCTCTCCTTGCATCAACAACATCAACAGACTATCCTGCAACATCATTTACAACAACTTCAATTACATCCTTCCGGAGTATCCTCATTACTTAACCAACAGCAGCTACAACAACAACAACAACACCAACAACAACACCAACAACGCCATGATCCTCCCAATCTTTCCCTTCAGCATCCCCTACACCATCACCAACATCGCAACAATGCCGTTCATCTTTTACATCAACCTGCCAACATGAGCCTTCAAACTCAACGTCTCCATCATCATCCCATCAACCATACCCACCACCATCATCATCAGCCTCAACATCATCATCACCATCATGATCATCCTGCTCAACACCAACAACAACTTCAACCGATTCAACAACACTCAAGCAATTCGTCGCCTACGGCATCCGTTTCCGTTTCGGCGACGATTACCGGCGACAGGAACACACCAAATTGCGATGGTATTGGTGATGGCAACGGCCTTAACGTTGCTAGCATTTTAAATATTGCTACGAATGCTATCAATGCTGTTTCTACTTCGACTCTCCCTACTCAAGGTGGCGACACCACCCAATGCGGTCATTGTTGCCAACCGATTTGTGATCGTTATATAATGCGCGTTGTGGACACTTCATACCACGAGGATTGCCTCAAGTGCTCGATGTGCGCACTGAATTTGGTGCATTCATGCTTTGCACGCAATGGAAAGCTTTATTGTCGTATCGATTATGAACGGTGAGTACTTTTATAAACGTATGTACGTACAACAACAACAAGTACAATAACAACAGCAATAGTAGTAGCAATGCCAGCAGTAATAACAACAACAACTACGGCGACAACTACGGTAACAACAACAACACTTACGCATACAGTCTTCACAATTTGTTTGAAGTTCTTTCGGGATTTGTTTTAATTGTTTTAAAATTTGTTGACTAGTTGGAAGAAGAAGAAGAAGAGGAGGAAGAAGAGGTGGAGGAAGAAGAGGAGGAGGAAGAAGAAGAAGCCAGAGATAACAGACAACAATAAAAATAGTGAATTCGAAGTTTTGTTTAGTTTAATTTTTCTTTTAAATTTTTTGGATTTTTGAACTTCGGTTTTGATTTCAAATCGATATTTGAGAAAGGAAACTAACAAAGAGTTAACTTAATCGATTTAGCCTTAATAATTTCCGAGTTTATTTGTAAAGTAATTGGCGAGTAAATTGTCCATAGAAAATCGAGTAGCCAACAGGGTGTTCCCTTTAGTTATGTAGAAGGGAAACGAGCGAAAATCCTCGTAAATTTTCGCTCGTAATTTAATGGTCGTAAGCAAGGTTGAACAACCATTAAATGGATTCTTTCCTGAACTATCTGATATAATTTTTTTTGATAAAATCTTTATAAAATCAACAACTATCGATTATTATTTTATTTGCATTTATTGAAATATTTGAAAAAATAGGAATTTATGGATTTCCCGTCGTTGTATTGTTATTGTTATTTATCTTATTTTTCTATCCTTTTCATCAGTTTGTCTTTAAGTGCTATTGTCTCCTTTCTTTTTTCTCTCTTTTCTCTTTTTCCACTGTCTCAATCTATCTCCTTCTCTCCCTCTCTCTCACACACAATTGATGACACTTTGATTACGCGGCAGGCATTTTATACGCAATCGTTGCCTTGGATGCGGACATAAAATTGGTTCTGACGAGCTGGTGATGCGGACACTCGAAAATGTTTTTCATCTCAAGTGTTTCGCTTGCGTCGTTTGTGGAGTTTTGTTGAAGAAAGGCGAACAATACGTGATAAAGCAGGGTCAATTGTTTTGTCGTTTCGACTACGAGAAAGAAGTTGAAATGTTACAAGGATATGGTAAGATAACAACAACAACAATGAGACATTAATTCCACTTTCTTTCATTCTGTCAAATTCTTATTTTTGTGATATTTCTCTTTGAGGAAAAATATTTACGAAATTTTATTAAATAAATATTGAACAATTTCCAAAATAAGCGAAATTTTTCAAAATATTGATATCAATATTTATTGAATATTGAAGAATGTTTTCTCATTTTTTTTGTGTAACAATTTTTTTAGCAGATTTCTATGCCGATGATTTATTTATGCCGAAATTGGATGGTCGTCGCGGTCCCAAGCGGCCACGAACAATTTTGAATACGCAACAGCGTCGTGCCTTCAAGGCATCGTTTGAAGTATCACCGAAACCATGTCGCAAAGTCAGAGAAAATCTAGCCAGAGAAACGGGCTTGAGTCTAAGAATTGTACAAGTATGGAAACCTGAATAAAACGATATTTTTATTAATAATTAGCCTAAAATTTTTCCTGGAATTTTTTTCTCAAATTAATTTCTTTTCTAAAATTAATTTTTAGTATTTATGCTTGGTTTTTTTTTTGATGACTTCAATGTAATTAATTAAAATTAATTACAATATTCCATTATATTATTTTTCCCGGTCATGCTCCGGTTGTCCGGACCTGCCTCCTCCTCCTGTTATCTATTTCCATAAATATTATCATTGTCATCGTTATCGTTATTAATATTGTCGTCATTACCGTCGCCGACAATCAACAGGTTTGGTTTCAAAATCAACGAGCGAAAGTGAAGAAAATTCAAAAGAAAGCTAAACAAGAGCATCCAAAAGGAAACAGTGAAACGGATTCACAAGAGTCTGACAGCAGTATGACAAAAGTCAAAGACGAAGCTCACAGCGATAGCGAATCGTTGCTGGAATCACCGTTCGCGTCGTCGTGCAGTACGAGTACCGATGCCGTTGCCAAGTTGCGCCTTATTAAGGATGATCACACGAACGGATCTTTCAATTGTTCAGAGACAAACAAAGGTACGCATTCATGCAATGGGGAAAGGAGGTGGAGGAATAAAAAACTACATGATGGTGATGGTTGGGCGGATATTAAATTATATAAAGCATGATAATCAAATTAAAGCATAATCATTATTGAGAACAAAAAACAATTTTAATTGTTCTTAAGAGAAAAGGACTCTTAAAAATTATGCTTAAATTATTGCAATATTACAATATCTTGCATATTGTGCAATAAATTGAAAACAATTCAATTTTTTGCGTTCGTCAGATGTTTAAATAATCATTAATTTATGCCATTTTATTGGTTTTTTTAAATGTGCTCCTGAATTTAATAATTACAATTAAATATAAATTTAACTTCGTAAAGGAGAGACTTTCAGTGCCATTCTCTAAACACGAACGTATGCGAACGCAAATGTTTATTAACGAAAACCTATGAAAGCATAATAAATATTTAAACCAACATTGATTTTCACTCTCTTTTCAAATTGATTCTCTTTGTAGTTTCATCTAATTTAATTGTTTCCCTCTCTCTCTCTCTCTTATAGTTTCACCTAACTGATTTCATTCTCTCACTTGTAGTTTCATTTAATCTCGTTAATTCTCTCACTTGCAAAACTATCTAATCCAATTAACTCTCGTTCGTATCATTTCAGAGAATTGCAATAAAACGAATGAACCCATTCTTAATACAATACTGGGTCTCAGCTACGCTACCTTTCAACAGCTGATGGGTCCGTTTACACAAACGCCCGTGATCAATCCGATCGATCGATTGTACAGTATGCAAAATTCATATTTTCGACAAGAAGATATGAACTTTAACGAATGTGATAGCAGTAAAGAGATCGTAGAAAATTAAATGAGCTGAAGAAATTGAAATAGAGAAGAAAGAACAAGAGAAATAGTGTGAGAATAAAGTTAAACAATTTGGAATATTTAAATACATTTAAGAAAAACGAAATGAGGCAAATCAAAATTAGTTAATTAGTAGAAATTTAAGCAAAACAAAAAACAAATTAATTAATTAGAAAATAGAAACTTTAATTTCTCTTAATTTAATTCAAATAACTCTGATTCCTTTTATTAACGATAATTATTATTATAATTACTATGTTTAATTAATATAAAAAGTTGTTTAAAACATTTAGAGGGGAAAAACCAACAAAAATTAAAGAAAAATTTCAATGAAAATTTGACAACGTTTTATTGCATTTTAATTTTAGCCTCGTATTAAAGATTAAACCCAAAAAACAACAAATTACTAAATATCTACAATTTTTTCGCGCAACTCGACAAAACAACGCCGAGAAAAATGTGGCGGGGGATGAGAGAACACAAAGGTCCTTTTCATGCCTTTTGCAGGTGCACCGAAGGAAATTCGTTCTAGACATTTACGCAAAAACAATTCTATTCAGCTGTGCGTGTGACGTACTTCCGGAACTGACGGGACAAATGGAACAAAAGGGAATTAGTTACATTTGACAACACTTGTCGAGGGTGAAATCGTTCAAATGGCCGTAAAATAGCAATTCGCCATGCATTGTTTCCACTCGGTGCTTGCCAATGATGATTTCATCCCCTTTTTATTGTTTTTATTGTACTTTAGCGTAATTTTGGTGTATTTGCTCCCAGTATGCTAATGCTGAAAGTGTAGGGCAATTATCAACGACCCTGTATAATGTTATTTCTTTTTTATCTTTCGTCGCTCAACGACGAATGAAAAGAAAACCTAAAAAAATCAAAACAATCGAAAATTTGAGTAAGGCAAAAAATGATGAAGAGAGACTAGAAAAGTATAAAAGAGATTGAATTTAATTATATTATTTGAAGTTTTACAGGGTAACTCGGTAGTGGGAAAATCGGTTTCCTTAATATTATGCACATACTTTCATACCTTAGTCTGTAATAAATATGATTATTTGACCGAATCCAGAAACTACATTTTTTTGGTTGCCAACAAATTCTGAATTCTACAATGTATTTGTACGCCTAGTTGCAATTTTAAGCACATTACCCTGGATCCAACATTTCAAGAGTCATTTATGGCACGTCGCAAACATCAAATCTTCTCACCTTCTCAATTACCCCCTTTATACTTGCAAAAGTACGATCTACACATACACAGAAAATTGCAATAGGTCATCACAGTGATATAACAGTGAAATATCACAGTGATATTCATACAAAAATCTCCAAATGTATATTTTGCAAATGTATATTTAAAGAGATTTCAATTTTAGTAGTTAATTACTTTTTATTAAATATCAATAATGTAGAATTTAAAAATACGTAAACAAACAAAGCCCTAAGTCGCAACACCCTGTACAAAAGCCAGTGGCCGCCTCGCGACGATGACATCGAAATACTAACGACCGTTCATAAATACACTGAAAATATGCGCCTGTCTTTCTTCTTCAACCTTGAAATAATTTTTATGCAATTTGTCACAATATGTGTCAAATTAGTTACAGCAATTGTTTTGGTTGACAGGATTAGCGAAGGATGTATGTTTATGTAAGTGTGTATGTGTTTAAAGACATGTTATTGTGTGTATATGTGTGAGTAAGAATTTTGCAGTAATACTAAATTATGCCCACCATCATCAGGAAACACCATAAGTTTCTACGTCATTACCAACAACATCAACAAAAACAACAACACCAACCATAAATAGCACATTTACCACACGCCAGTCACAGAAAATCAGTCCGTCACTACACAACGGATTTACAACGCTTTGACGCATTCAGAACTTTCGGGGGTAAAGAATATGTGTATTAGTGTGTTTGTGTGTGTGTGCGTGCATATTTTACAAGAGAACAGAAAGTTACAAGAGAAAAGAAACAAGAAGCACGCGACCAATCCGATGATTAAGCATAAAAATTGTTAAGGCGTAAAATCTGACGGAAAGAAATAAAAGAAACGGGAAAATGGAGACAGACTTTTTCCACTGAAAAACATGTAACAGGTGTAAGGAATGTAACGAACATATCGTTTCGTGGGTCAACCAGAAATATACGACCACGTGCACCGAAAACGATTAGGAAACGTTTAAGTTTAAGTCATTGCCGAGACGGCTAAAACGCAACGTAAAAACCTAGGGGGGGGGGGGAAGGAATAAGAGCAGACCAAGAGTTCCGAGGTAGTCATTAATCAGGTTTTTTTGGGAAACTCACAAAAAACGGGTTCCAGCAAAAAGAAAAAGAAATTCGGAAAATGTGACACACTGATAGAATCAAGAAGGATAAAAAAGAATAAATGTTAAAGCAATACGATGCATGATTCAAAGTAAACCACTTTGTACTTCCGTTTTTCTCTGCAACTGTTTGTTTTCTACTTTTTCCTCCCCCCTTTTGTCATTACTTTATTTCTTCATTCTTCCCCTCCCCCCCTACATTGTATTTGTACGTCCTTCCTTCCATCCGTCTTTTCTATTTAATATTTTTTTATACTCGATGTTTTATATTCTTACGCTTCCAAATTTTTTCCAGTCATCACATTATTTTTTTCTTTATTTTTTTTATGCAGTCAATTTTTTCGCATTCTCTTAACAATTTTAAACGATTAATTTACGGACCGTCAAACAAGACCGAAATTACGGATCATTTTTCTTGTTTACCGAGTAGTTCATTCATTATTCACATTGTTTTCGTATGTATGTGTGTGTGTGCGTGTATACACGTGTAAATGTCTGTGCAATTGTGTAAAATAGACGATAATTGTCCCTATGCCCTCACCCCGAACTGCGGCCGAAAGAAACGAAAAGTGTAAATTACGCAATTAATTATCATTTTATCAAAGTCTTTTAAATGCACAACACGTTGCCACACTTTGCGTAAACGAAAAAAAATTAAACATGTCATTGATCCTTTACAACAGAGAAAAAGGAAACAATGAAAAGAATGGTGACAGAGGCAACTGAGAATGAAAGAGAGAGGGAGAGAGAGATAAGGACGATAGTCTAACAAGTGTAAGGAAATATAATTGAATGTAATTTCAATTCAGTTAAACAACGAATACTTTAAAGTGTTATAAAAACGGAATATATTTAACTGGCGTTATCAATATTGCTACGAAGAGCGTGTTCAATGTGTTCTCATTATCAGTATGGGAAAATCGTTAGAGTTTTTAATATTATCTCGAGTTTTGAAATCCAAACTTCTGGACAATTTGTATTGGTGGAACTATTTACTTGAGAACATCATCATCAAAACTCAACACACTGCTTTGAATATTGATTATTTGAATATTGTGTAGAAGTCAATAAGCGTAAGTCCGCAGCATTGAATCCTACATACATTCAGGGTTATAACTATGAAGCTACATTTCATCTCCAGTAGTCATTCTTCAGCAATAACAATACTATCAATAATTGACAAGTCCTTATCGCAGGAATATAAAGCTTATCCGCAACATTTGGGTCTTCTTCAATACTAACCCATTAGCTATTTTAAATCGACGTCAAGAGTGAAGAATTTGCAAAGTAATGATTATATAAAATTATCAGAAATATTGCTCCATTGCGTAGTCAGATTACCAGCATTATTAGTACTCCGACGGCGAAAATATATTGAACAATCCTTGAATTTTTAACCCTTTGATGTTTAAAGATAGATTCGAAAAAGCCGTTCATTTTTATGAAATTAAGCTCAAAGAGATAAATTAAAATTAATAAAAGGCTCAAATACCTTTCGAAGTCTTTATGACAAACTATCTATAGGAGATTTCCCCCGTATTTAAAAAAATGTCCGAGAAGTATTTGCAGAACAAGCGGAAAATAAAAATACGACCGCTCTGGGCTACCCAATATTCCCGAAAATTCTCACAGTCTTTGAAATTAAACGTCCTTTACTATTTTCTTTATTTATTTATTTATGATACAAACGCTCTAAAGTCATCTCTCGGTGATTATCCTTCGACACCACTCAATCAAACCTAGTCTTCTAGCTTCTGCCTTGAATGCCATCTAATGTGTCTAGCATCTGTCAGAAGTCTTAAAATAATACTTATTCCTCTCAGTGATTAATTTTGATCTGTTCTCATTTCGCATTTCAAGAAAATGTCAAAGAATCGACGAAATATTGAACCCGTAGATATTTTTGCTACCATTATTCATTCACACGCGTTCACCCCTCTTTTCATCCAAAAACACACCAACACACGCCTCGCACGCATGTTTTCGTGGTCGCTGTGTCGCACGTGTCCAAAATTATTCTGGTTTCCTTCACTCGTTGTCAACGTATTAAATTTGTTGAACGTTTGTTGTTATTGTTTGGTTGTTGTTTTTGTTGACTTCAGTAAATGCATTTGTGTATTTCTGCGCCTAGTATGTGCGCTAATATGTGTATGTGTGTGCGACTGTGTACTTGGGTGGGTGCGTATTTGTATGCCCTTGGCACATTCTTCTCAACATTTGAGTGTTTCTGCATTGAGGACATTTATTTTTATGATCCTTTCAATTTTCAACAGAAGCCGATTTATTTTTTGCTCTCTTTTCGATTTTTATGATCAGAAAAATTGAGACAATTCAATTATTCGTTCGTTCATTCATTCATTCAATCGTTTAAGTCATCTGTTTTATTTTTTTTCTTCGAGAACTCCATCAAAAAAGTATTTCCCGAAAATGACTTTACAATTTTATCCCTCAAGTAGGAGGATTTTTTCATTGATTATCAGTAAATTACAATTTAATAAGGACCAAAAAACGATATGCTTTTGGACTTTTTTCTCCCATAGAATTTAAGTTTTAAAAAATATATATTTGATAGCTTGAAATAATAAATACAAAAAGAATGATTAAGATAAATCTGAGGATATACATTTTAGTTCAGAAGCTCTATCAGGATCTCACGTGCCAACGACTTATATATACAAAGTTTGTTTTAATATTTCATTTATTTTTTCTGAAAATCGCCGTCAACGTCATCCACTTTGTGTCTCCTGGCACAAAGAAGACCACGAATACTGAACTATTGTCGCATTTCATGAAGTCCATGCACTACGAATACTATCTTCTAAATTTTTAGCAATATGAAATTGGGAGACCAAATCACCTAACTTCATTAAACTACACAAGCAGTTTTAGTTATAATGTAGTTTTATAAAATAGTTAAAATATTTATTTATAAAAAGACATCGGAAACTTCTTAAGCACATACCTAAAGAAATCATTTTATTGTGTTGTCCTCGTAGTTTACGATTTTATATATTAAATACTATAAACTTGCAATTTTTATTTTATCATCGGACCACCACCATTTTTTATTTACACACATACCTACATGTATATATTTGACGATATCCTCTTGCTTCTCCAATTCAAAATTTTATCTGTAGTTTCTCTTAGCAATCCTAAAAATTCATTCATGACAAATCGTTCATGATTCAGGAATAATGAAAAATCAGTGAAATTGAATGGAATAAAATTTACAATGTCATACGCTCTTAGTTCAGCCATTTCGTTTACAGCCTCAAACTTTTAGATGTAAATAAAACATATATTTAAATATTATAAATTACAAAATTAAACACATGTGATATATTTATTCATGTAAGGCACAGAAACTCTTCTCGAAATTGAGTTGAAATCAAATAATCCCTCGTGGACCTGCCTAATGAAATTCCTGATGAAGTTAGTTCAGGCATATCGAAATTTCATGCACCCGCTAATATACTGTCCTATACGATTCGTGTATGACTCCTTCAAATTCGTACGACCTGAATAGATTAATAATGACAATCATATTTTTGCGTGAGTCAAATTATGTAGTTAGACATGTTTTCTATATAGGCGTCATTATTCACTTATATTACGCCCTGTGCATTTTTTTCTCTACCGATTGCAAAATATAATAAAAATTCATAGACGCCATATATTTTCACACATTCGTACTAATGATACTCCTTAGTAAGTGTGAATACTCATTCTCGCGCTCGCAAACATTGGTGAACGATCTTGTGTGGGTGTGGATGGGGATGATTAAAGAATGGGGGTGTACACATATATCTATATATTTATCAGGCACATATCATAACTATATCTATGCACGAATGAAGGTGTGAGTAGCATCCCTCGTGCTTCTCCATCTGAGAGCGTTAATAACTTCTGCTTATTCATACGTGATAATGTGACTTTATGACTGACTAACTCACTCATTTTTCTTTTGCTTCCTTCTGCTTTCGGTTTGTTGTTTCTATAGAAACAAGCGCATCTCATATGCAATGCATACTAGAAGAAAAAAGCAATAAAAATGTGAATCATATTAAGTGTAAAATAGAACCATGTTAGGAAAAACAATTGAAGAAATGGAGAATAGTTTGTGGCCTTTAGTTTGTTTGTTGTAGTTGTTGGGGTGTTGAGGGTAGGCGCCGGTTGTTGGGTGGGGGTGTGTTTGGTGAGTTTATTGGTTGATGAGTGTTGGCTGGTGATGGAGTTGGCTGTTTGAAAAAGTTTACTTTGAAAAAGCAATTTCAAACTTGATTTGAAAACATTTTTTCATTTCTATTTCAGTCATTACGTAACGTAACATAACGTAACGTAACGTAACGTAAATTATTGAATGTGAATATTGCCGATGTTTGTGCTATGTGTTGAAGTGTTTATTTGATTATACCAACAACGTAAAAGAAATTATTCAGATCGTTCTCTTTAAACATAAATAACATTTTCCTATTTCAACATTTTTTTCAGTTAGAAGCTTTTGCAATACTTTCTAATTTTTTCTTTCTCAATCATATCATTATTCTTCGTCTATTTTTTTAACAATTCTATTATGAATATTTTTCATGTTTCTCTAAACAAAAATGAATAATATTTCTTTATATACAAAACATTTTTACAAGCAATGTTCCTTCCTTTTTTTAGACTTCAATAGTTTTTTTTCCCTGAAAATTTTTTTCTTTCAGAAAAATTTCTATATTTTCTTTCCATTATTTCTCTTTTTGATTAATTTTTAAAAGAGTTGGATAGATTGGTCTGTTTCTTTTTCTATTCGTCATGGCCATAACGACGGAATTCTTCTCATAGCGAAATAACAAGAGGCGAATAAAATGGAAAAAACTATAAAAGTAATAAATGTTAAACGTCCGCCATTTGTCTGTCCAATCGCTAAACTCACCTGGCTGGAGCTATTGCAGTCACTCCATTCGAATCCTACAACTAAGCAGTATGCATACATTTACGAGTACTAGTTTATACATGCTTACGCACACATATATGAAGTCACTTGTTAGGATGCAGTATTGTGCTCGCCTCCTAACGCAGAAAAGACTGGCTGACTCGATGGAACTCGGCGGCTTATAAAAGGATTTAGCATGTCGCGCAACAGAATCGCGCAAAAACGAAACGAAGATTTAGCATGTTAAAAATTATTAAAAAAGGTTTGATTTTTTTAATGGTTTCTGGTTAAAGAACAACAATACACTCATACTAACACTCATACATATGAGTATGTACATACATGTACATCTGCATAATTTTGTACACTTCGAACTTTAAAGAAGCGAGAGTTTAAAAAATTAGAAGGGATTGTGCTCAGTATCGAACTAGTGCAAAACTAATGAATAATATTTAATATGAAAATTTTCTTCAATAGAATTTTAATTTAATTTGCAATAAAATAAATGCAGAAAGACTGGAATATGGACTCTTTTGAAGTAGACTCGATTTTAGATTTGAATTTTTTCAAAGATAAAACTGCACAAATCAAAATTTCTTTCCTTGCGAAAGTCGCAGTTTTTTTGCCGACGTATTTCACTTCTGGGCCATTGTGCACCGTTGTTCGCAATTAACGAAAAAGCATCGAAAAAACTTAAAAATTGTAGCATTTTTTTAGAGAAATCCTTAAAGTTGTCCGTTAGTATTTGATCTATTTCTCTAAATCTCTATATCTCCAATTATTCTTATTCTTCTTCGTTTGCTTCATGTTATTTGCACTTACCTCATCTTTATTCGTTCTATAATATCAGTAAATATATTATTATTACAGTATTATTATTGCACCGTTTTATAAAACGTATTCTCAACCTTAATTTCTTACCCCACTCAGTACATCAGAACTTCTCACTTAGAGTAGAAGTTACCAAGGCAGCAAAAGCAAAATCTTCAAGAAATAATTTAAGCGTAAAATGCATCACTTCAGATTCTTTTTTCGAAAAGCTCTAAAGCACGGTTTTCTTAGCGTAACTGACTGTTAAGCTCGATTTCTTTTTTAATTTTATTTAAATTCAATTTTCGGTTTTTTTGCTTGTTAATTTTTTTCCTTCTGCTCTTTATGATTTCTTTTAATATATTCTCTTCCATTCTATCTTACGGTACATCCGGTCTGTGTATGATATCCTTTTCTTCTTCAAAATTTCGCATTTCAGAAACGCTTCAATAAACGTAAGCGAACGGAAACGAAGCACTCAAGCGTAACCCTGGAGAATAACAAGTTACTCACGCGAAATGTAATAAAAACATTTTTTACATAATTTTCTTAGCGTTTTTCTTTTTTTTTTTTTTTTTTTTGTCGTTCAAACAGCGGCTCACTTCGCTCACTTACTTTGTGAAAATCTGAGAGTGATTCTTTTTTATTCGCGTGAAATACGATCTTGGAGATATTTAATACAACAAAAGAAGTGATAGAGTAGAACGGCATAATGAAAAAAGCAAGCGAAAAAAAGTTATACTAGATATATATGTAAAAATATTGTAAAAAGAAGCAATTGTACGAAGATGGTATTTCTCCGCGGAAAATATTATAATAAAAGCATTCCTTAATAAAAATGCTTTGAATCAAAATTTGAAGGCAAAAGAAAACTATTCTTCTATTTTGAAATTCTTCAAAAAATGCGGCAAATTTTTTATGAAGTCATTATTCCTTTTCATAAATTGCAGAATTGTTTATTTGCCTAGGATAAATTCTAAATTAAATAAATAAATTAAATAAATAAAATATAATTATATAGATAAATCATAAGTTAAATATCCGGACACTGATACATTTGTATCTCGAAAACTATAGAGTGAAATATTGCATTTTAATAAATTTTTATTTTTGGTTAATAGAAAAATATTTATCACATAGAATTTCAATGTATTTCATTATAATTTATATTCCTTTCCTTCTTTAAAGAGTATTAATGTCCCTTCAGATAAAAATCTCATCATAATCGCATTCAATCGCTCTTAAAGAAACTAAATTCAAGATTCCTTCCTTCCCGACACGATCAATTAATTTTAAATATTCTAACATCAAAATAATTCTAAAACATAGATGACTCTACTTAATACAACTCATTACGTCTACTTCTCTAATTTGCGACTATCTCCTTCCATATAAACTTTACGACTATCTCTTTCCATATCAGATTTACGACTATCTCTTTCCATGTCAGATTTACGACTTTCTCTATCCTTTTCACTTGCACGACTCCTCCTTTCACTTCTACGGATTAACCGATCACTTCGGCGACTATCTCTATCACATTCCTTGACACTTTCCTTACTCTCTCGATCACGCACTATACAACTATAACTTAATAAAGAGTTAGCACTTTCTAATAGGGTTGATTTCGAAGCGAAGGAGTGAGAGGATTCAGACACACCGAACAGCGTTTCACCATCATATTCACCATAGTCATTTTTCCTTAGGAATTGATTGACCAATTTTAATTGCGAATTAATCTACAATAATATGATATGAAACAAAAATTTACAATTAGTGGTAAGAAGCATCCTAAACATATATATCATTACTCACCATAAAAATAAGCATGTGATTATTATTGAGATCGAAAAATTTTGCTGTAAATTCGTAAATATTTTTAGGTTTTTTATTAATTAGTTGATGCAAAATGACTCTGATGATGGCACGAATCTAGAATTACCAAAATTAGTTTCGGGGAAAGCCAAAGATTGATTATGACTATATATTAATTAAATAGTAGCAATATCCAAACTGACCTCGGGATGTTCTCGTATATATTTCCAATTGCCTTTCCGTAATTGTTTCTTAATACTATCAACATCTCTGTACTGCTCTATAGACAGCGTCTCCCAATCCCCGTGAATGGATCGATTAGTTTCACCGTCCATTCCTGTTCCAGTCTAAATCAAACTTCTCTCAATCAATTTAAATTTTTCGTGAATTTTCTTCTAAAATTTGACAATTTTAAAATTCTATTAAAATTCAGAAATAAAACAAATGACAGTTTCTTTTTCAAAAAGCCCGATGCTGTTTTTGTTTGTTCTACGTATTGAAAATACTTATAGAAATTCTATGCTTGTTTCAGTATTGAGAAGCTTTCATGTATCGTTCGTTTCTTTTTTCGATTGCGTTCGAACTGTTTGACACCACTGTTGACGCTGTCTTACCATTATAGGCTATGTCAACACGTTGAAAGGCAACTGGAAAATTATATGACAAAATGTGATAGTGACTCCTGCAATAAACACGTTAATAAGCATATTACAAGAGACAACATGCCCTCAGGTCGCGTAACAGTCATCTTTACGGTTACCCCTGATTTGTTTGACACCACTATTAGTGACATCCTACCGAGTATAACTGTGTCACAGTTGAAAGGCTACAGGAAAGACGTAGCAAGATGAGACTAGGTAACTCTTAAAATGGGTGCATACATTTTTTATTGCAATTTTTTTTAAATAATCGAAAATTCAGAATATTTCATTAAAGAATGGTCTCGATGTTTTCTCCCATATTCTCGGTTATTATCTCTCATTAAAAACACTAAAATCCAAAGAGTATAAACCACGTTAAGAACGTTTTAAAGGTTTTTAAGATAATAACATTTTGATTAAATTAAATTATTATTACAATTATTGCAAAGTGCTAAAACTTTTTCAATACGCAATGAGATGTGTTTGAGTAAAGTGTTTAAGTAAAAAAATACCTCCCCACACTTCAAATTCAATTGATTTCAATTGAATACTCGATTACGTAAGAAGTTTTCTTAAGAAATTTAAACTCGATCTTATTTCAAATCACTTACAGGCTAACCCTCAAGTGCGAAAATCGTTCAACCATCTGAAAAGTGTTTAAGTGTTTTACTAATAGAAGAAATTAAAATTGAAATTATTTTCAATTTATGCAATTAAAATTTGCATTAATATCGATCAACAAATACAACCAACGCAATCTATTTCCCTTGGTCTAAAAATATATATTATAATTCTTCGCGTTTTACCAAACGATATATGGTTTAGGGCTAAAAAAATTATGTATAAGCTCCTTTATTCAATATCCTATAATAATACTTTCCTTATATTTATTTATTTCCGTGTCCTTAAGTGAATTATAACAAATCTCTATTTATTACTAATATTTTTATTCGTCCGTTTCTCAACGCGTAAACATAAAAATGATTATACTGTACGATTATATACCATACTTCAGAAAAATTAAGCTTGTATTCAAAACCACGACGTCCATTTGCTCGCAAGCATTCAAATTCAATATTAGATAAAAATTGACCTCAAAGAGTGTTTAAACGATATATACATTTGTGCCTTATATGAGAATATATCCTATATTTTCATATTAGTACACAATCATACATGCACGCATATGCTTTTATTTATTTATATACACATATCGTATTTATGCATGTAAGTACGAAGGACGTTCAATGTATTCCCGGTATAAGCATGACTATGTTAATTACCACTTATATTAGTAATATGACATATTATTTCATCATCGCCACTAACTGAGAATATAATTATTAGAATATAATTACCACAAATTAATTCGAGAGTTACACCTGCCAGACCGATTTCTTGAATCTTTATCGCATATTCATCCTAGTCTTGAGGTTATGGTGAGAAGTTTATGACTAAGGTGCGAGTGGAGGAAAATGAATACCTTTAAACAGATGTATTAGAATGTTTGTAAATAGCCAAACATATTTTAAATGAATTCTTACAACGTATAATTTTTTATACGTTTTCTTCGACCCTTTTGGTCGGGCCTTTAATAAGCGATTAATAAACATTTAAATTCTTTGATCAGATCAGATTTTTAAGCAGTTATTTCATCGCTTCCAACATATAATAAATATGTAATGACTTCTAACTCGCGCACTTTTAAAAAAGTCATAGAAAAGCAGTCTAGTGCTCAAGGATTGTCGATTTTTTTGGGGAAAATAAAAGGCAACATAATGTCCAAACCAAGGCAAAATTATTAACTATTAAAGTCTTAAATTTAGAACGGAATAAATATAAAAACCAAATGAATTTTTTAAATTTGGGATCGACTGAATAAGAACCAAATGACACACGCATGACCATCAGAAGATATCCTTCAGCAATTATTACTCACCTGCCTTAAATACAGTTTACATTGAACTAAGCATTTAAAGCCAACAAGCTTAGCCACCAAAAAAGCAGTAAGAACGCCAATTTCGGCCTGGTCGATGCTTATATAGCCCACACCCACAATATAAATCTGTAGTTTGATCCTAATAATCAATGAGTGGGCAGTACACATCCTTGATTAATTTAGATCTACCAACTCGTCTTCCGCACAACTTTTTATTTTACTATACCACGTATAGTAAAACAGCAGTCGTGCCACGCCCATTTCTTGATGAATTATAGTGCCTAATAGTGTCAGCGCAGTCATAAAATTTAATCTTCAAAATTTCAATAAACTAAAAAACGGGCCTTAAAAGTTGTATTTCATAAAAAATGGGAGTGACACCAAGGCGAGTATCCCCATTTTCAATCTCAAACACTCCATAATGACAACAAATATGTCCAATTTCATATCGATATCTCTTTCCGTTCGCCGTAATCGAGACTTATATAGACAGGCTGAAAGAGAGACAAAGAGACATACAGACGAAGCATGAATAAATAGCTTCAAGAGGTGAGCAAAGCAAGGCTGAGCAAAAATATATATTTCTTCTATATCTATCACACCTCCTTTAATGCGTTGCAAAGGGATGAATTAACCTTCAAGATTACTACTTCCCTGACGGTGGTAGGGCATAAAAACAAATATAAACGCAAAACAATTCAGTTTCTAGAACGAATACAGTTCTTTTCTTTCAATTCCAATAAAACCGAAAACTCTGAAATAAAAACAAGATGCGAAATGAAAATCGGAATAAGCAAAAAGCGAAAAAAATTTAAATGAAAAGTTTTAATTTCAAGGCAAGCGGTCTCCATCTAGTGGGTTGGTCGTTGATCGGTTTATCATTTCGCAGGCCACGTATGGTTGCATGCCCTCCACACACACTAACATATGACCATACTCATTTTCAAGCACAAACACACACACGCACAACCTCACACACAAACACCCATGGTACAACAGACTGTTGAGGGAATGATGAATAATCGACTGCAACCGCGAATTGCGTTGCCACCATTTCTTCGGCGCCATTTCCAGGAGCTGCGGCCGTAAAACCATCTTTTGTAAACCATTTTGTACTGCTCTACAACAACAACAACAACAACAACTGTAATAACAACAATTGAAAACAAGAACAACAACTCATGAACAGCATGCTCTATCAACGGTATGAATATGAAGTCCACCAACAAAAACATGCATGTATAATTGTGGCATGAATAATTGATGGATGGATGGCTGGATGATGGGATGAATTCGAAGTTCTTTTACTGCCATGAGTTAAGTTGGCTATTTGGCATGCCATACTTCCAATGATTTTGGTCAAGTGGAGAATTTTAAGTTTTGGAAAATATTCATAACCGCAATGAGAGGACGTACCATTTGCACGCACATGCACACATATATACACACACACTCATTAACACACACACACACATGCTACTTATCCGGCTTGAATATTTGATGTATTTCAGATGGATTTTGTTCGGATAGATGGATAGAATGGTTGGATGGAACGGCTGGATAAGCGGAGTATCTGAAGTAATTCTGGAAACGTAAGTGTTGTGTGGTAGGAAACGGTAAAGACACAAAGAATGGCGAGTGTGTGTGGATGTGTGTACGTTTTGGTATGAATGATATACAAACGATACGATGATGATGGTTTTTTATATATAAAATATCCTCCCATCGGCTTCTTTTACCGCATCGCAAAAACAAGCTGATTGCAATTCCGTTTCGTTGGCAAAGCTACAAAATACAAAATATACACTCACTCATACTTTGTACAATCGTTGTTATTCTTTTTATTATTTTAAACCATCGACGCCCAATTATTAACACTTCAATGTTTTTTAAAAGCATGTGCTTCTCTCAGTTCTCAGTGTTTTTAACTTTCTGAGTAGCTTTCATAACGTTTGCTTTTGGGTTCAGCCTTTTCATATTGTTTGGTTTTGATGCAGTGGAAGGGAGAGGGGATCCTTTGTGTCCTAGTAACAATTTAATCATTCGTGCTTAAATCTCTGCGAATTATATTTATAAAGTATACTTTTTTATTATTTTTTTAATCCTTTTTATCCATTTCAAGTTGAAGTTTATTTTCGTAAGTTTTTTTTCGACAATGTTTTTTCTGTTTTATTATAATTTGTATTTTCAACAGTAACTTACTTTTAGTGGATACCCTGACTCGGTTATTACTACTGCACCTCCCGGACATCCGGAGCATCTTAAGAAGCACTTCATTATAATACAATATTTAAAAGCAATGAAATCCGGATAGTTGTGATAATGAATTTATTTGCTTTATTACGATCTTAAATTAAATATATCGATTTACAAGATTTTACAGCAATTTCCATTTCATTTCATCTTCGAAACGAAAAGATTTCATCTTAAATACGTTTTCAAAGGTGGTCTAAAGGATTTTTTTGTATTTTAGCATTTTATATATATAAAAAATATTGCAGATTATATTTAAATAATCGATATCTAATTGATTTTAAAACAGTTTAAGATTTTAAATACTTTATTTTGATACAAACACATTACTTCGGTTTACTTTTTACTCCGGAGCAACAAAAAATTGTTTAATCTAAGGCCAATGTGATTTGTTTAGGTATTTCTAAAACAAATTCTTAAAAAAAAATCCACAACGAAGAATATAATTTTCAATTTTATTAACAATTTTAAAAATAGAAAATAATTTTCAAAAAATTAAATCAACATTAATGTCCCTCAAAAGACGATCACTTAACAAACCCACTTGTTGTCCTTCAAAGCCTTCAGAGGAGCCAATTGAAATCTGTTTGTGAAATTAATATTACTCATCATTGAAACATAAAATTAAAGACTTTATATTAAAACACTAATTAAGACTACTTCCTTCTCTAAAACTACTCAATCATTCCTTCCCCACTCCTTCCGTGCTGCTTCATGTATGTTAAAAAGCACCAGGGCCAACGGGCTACCTAATTGAGTTGAACAACTATAGTAATAAACAAGCAATATTTTAAACAAATGCCACTATCGATATAATTATGCCGTTCTAATACATGATATATAAATAATACTATATAATTAAGGTGTCATAGTTGAATAAAATCACTTAACTACAATGTCAAGAAGCGAATAAATTTGTCTATAGATTATAAATTTTGCATAAATTTGGTGATTTCCTAATAGGATTAATTTTATTTTCCCACAATCAGATTTACACCTACTTAGACCGAATTATCATATATTTCATTAAGCGAATAACACGATTTTATTAAATTTAGAAGCGTTATAATCCTTTTAAGGCGCATAAAATAAGGCATAAGGTAATAATTAAAACATTAATTTACAATAAATAAATTAGCTAAAAACAAATAAATAGGTCCTTTCTTGACTAGAAAATATAAATCACTTTGGTTTTCGTTACAATAATCACGGATTAGCGTCCTTACAATTCAATTAAATTCAATTGTTTTCATTTGCGTAAAAGGCAACCATTTGATAAATAAAGCTCGTTCGTATAAGTAATATTAAAAATTGTTTTTCATAAATATGAACACGCGCATAAATGATCTAATTCTACGTCATTAATTTCTAGCAAATAGATATTGACAGAATATTAAAATAAATTAAAGCAATGCCAGTGAAAACAACATCAAATAACTCCTGAAGACTCTTTTCAACAGACTATCTATGATTTTAATTATATCGTATATAAATTTAAACTAAGCACTACTTCAAGCCTCTACTGTATCGAGCAAACTGCTGATGAGCCCTGATGTTGATTGTTCAAGCGACGTTTTATACCTTCCAGATATATTTCACGATTAAAAAGTCCACCCGCCAGAGGTATTCTATTAAAAGGATTAAAAATTTTTGGTCACATTTTAATATTGGCTTTAAGCGAAAAATCGTAAAGAATGAGAGCATACGCATCTGTGCCGGCTCGTATGAGAACTTTGAAAAGCGCCAAAACCGGTTTATGATCGGATGTAATGATTGATGGTACCGAATCGTATAGTAAACATTGAATGAATGGTTGCACATTTGTTGTTCCCCCCGGTGTCGTACTCTGACGACGCACACTAAAACCTTGTGGCTGACGAAACTTATAGAGAATGCGATCGGTATAAGCGGGAGCGCGCTGTTTGGAAGATGTGTCAAAATGTTGCGTGCCAGGATCATACTGGAAATAATAAATAAACAACAAATTTATATAACTTTCTTTTGGAAAAACAAACACTCATTGGAACCTTATAAGTGGGTGGAAATGTTATATTCGCCTCCATAAAACCACGAAAAGCCGCTCCATCAGCTAGAACTGATGATAATTGGTCTGTGTGCATATAACCATGCGGTAGATGCGATGGCAATGGAAACTTTGTATGCTGTATCCATTCCAATAGTTTCTCACGTGGTTCACTCAATCGAAAATTTAAATCACCGCACCAGAATACATCATCAAAATTCTCTGTAACGTCTTTACATTTGTGACGCAATTGAAGATTCTTCGGTAGGTCGAGAGCATGTGTAATACGCTTCACATCGGAAACACGCTCTTTGACCTTCTGCTGGTGTGCGGTCAAATGTGAGGTTACGAATAGGATGGAAGTGCCGAAAAGGCAAAACGAAATTGCTACCGCACCCTTCGTTCGAAAAGCTGAACCCGTACGCACTGACATGGAAGCGTCCTCAGGAGATGAACAATACCAAATAAGATCACGACGTATGAAAATTGCCAGATGCAGAGTACCCAACGTGGCAGCATGGAAGAGAACATGAGAAGGACCGAGAGTTTCTTGTATACTTGCTTCCCATTCGAAACGATCAGGGCTAGATTCTTGTGTACCGATGGCCACAATATCGGGCACATGTTCGACAGACGTAGGTAAAACAAAATCATTCATTTGTCTGAAATTACAAAATTACTTTTAGTAACCAGAGTTTCTCTAGTGGAGCTTCTAAAAACTTACTTTGGCGGATTTTGGCCATTCATATTCCAAGTGCCAACGAGTACGGTCACTTCTTTATTGGGTAGCACTCGATTCAATTCACTAGGTCCCATTAATGTTGATGAACCCAAACGCCCACTCAGGAAACTTCTAAAACGTAATACAAAATTATGCTCTAGAACAGAAAATTCATTCATTTTCTGAAATTTGTTCAAACGTACCTCTCCCTTGCCTTATCTGTGGGTATAAGACTTAAAACTTGTGCTGCCATTAATGCCTGCATTGCTAGTCCTCCGCCTTGTGACTTTTGTTTCGTCAGTTGTATATTTTCATGTGAGAGAAAACGCATATCTATATTCGAATTATCGGCATTCAGCTCTATCGGATTTGTTGATATATTCGGTGAAGACATATGCTTCGCCGAAGATGTTGGTTTCCATGCGGTGTCCGGTGGCTCATTTGATGGCGTCTGTAATTGTATAAATTGCTTAGGCATTTCTTTACCCGGCGGCAATAACTTAAGACGTAAACGCGAGCGACATGCAGTGACGGCTATTGGACGAATTGGACCTCCTCCACACTTCGATAGTGCACCACAGGGTGTTTCACTTTGTGTGCTCTTCAGCGATGAATTAGAGGGTGAAGAATGTGAAGAGGAGTTCGGTAGAGAGAATGTGGTCTTAGTGGTGACTGGAGATTGAGGAGCGCTCGAAGATACATTGACGATGCCTGGATTTAATGGTGCTTGCAATGGTGGCGGCAGGCATTTGATTGTAACCGCAGTTGCTGCAACAACATCACTAGTAGTGAACGACAGTTGTGGCGAATTTGTATGGTCCAATGATTGGCATGTCGTTGAAGGATCACTATCACGTTTAACATCACGATGACCACCGGCAGAAGACAGCGAATTATAACGCACCGTAACCGGAGGCGTCATAGGTTTACGTTCAGTTTTACAGCATAAATTAAACTGATGACTAAAACGATTATGATTGGGAGAACGATGCTTAGAGGATTTACCAGCACGAAGCACCACATTTCCGCCACCATCGCTCAAAGAGCCATCGTTGCTGTGCGGATTGGTAGTAGTATTGAGGCCACTAATAAATGTACTGCATTTGGTAACTGGAGGCGATGATTTAATACGACGATGAAAATTGAGAAATCCACCACTAACACCACCACTACTACTGGTACATGATTTTTCCATATTATTATTAACACAGTTAGCTAACGGTAATGTGTGACTTCTGGCCTTAACTCTGGCTATGACTTGCGATGATGACGAAGTAAAATTGATGTTATTATTAAGTCGGTTGGCTGTATCGATAACTGATTTGTCATTTGGACCTTCACTGCTCTCCGTTAAACATTTGGCAAAAGATATATTATGCTCTCTAGAAGCAGTTGTTGTATAAATTAATTGATCGTCATTATCTAACTGTGGTTCTACTTTGGTAGTACGTCTGCCAAATATTCCAAAAAATGTACTATTCGACGATTTGTGCGACAGACGTGGGCTTGTATTACCGCTAGTAATACGCTCTTCACTGCTACCGCGCTGCATTGTTTTTTTTTTAATAAAGCAGTAGAAGAAATTCTTTTAGCTAACGTAGCTAAAACAAGTCCTTGAAAAGTGAATTATTTACAATTCCTTTCATAATTTGTCGGATAGTCCGATATTGATGTTCTTACGATTTAAGATTACAAAATATTTAAAGCAATTAATATTAATATTAATGATCATTCCTTTTGTGAATAAATATTATCAAATGTTTTCAGATTAAATTTTTCTTTTGGTAATTTTGCACTTGATTCATTTCTGAAAAGTGCAAGGATAAATTTTCATGATTTATTGAAATTTAGCCTTTAAATATTTTTATTCTATTTTATCTATCTATTCTATTTTATCTTTTGTCTAAAGTATTTTATGAGTTTTAATACAGATATAAATAATAAATTATATAAAATATTTATTTTAATTTTACAGAAAAAGCTTGTTGAAACTTAAACTATTATTTAAAATTAATGTTTGTATTTTTTAAATAATTACATATTATTAAAATAAACTATACAAACAGACAGAGCAAGAGCCAGACAGTTATTCTAATATTTTTTCTTTTTTCCTAATGAATTATAATTTTTTAATTTAAATTTAGTTGGTTATTTTTTCTATAAAAGTTTCTAAAAATCTTTAATTTTATTTTAACAATTTTTTTAATATCAAATTAATTTTCATTCGATTTAAGAATGGAAATTGTTAATATTAATTTCCAAGTGCCTAATTTTTATCAATAATTCAATAAAATTTTATGTCTAATAATGTGCTATAAAAATGATATGTGCGATTTTTAAAAATAATTCTAATATATTTTCAATAGAAGGCTTCTTTCTAAATGTGTTTTAAAGCCTATAGCGAGCAAGGGAGATTACATGTGAATATTTTGTTCTTATTTCGAAAGATCTGTGTCTTTAACTAATCGGTATCTTATCCTGCAAAAAAGTAAAAATAAGTATATCATTAAAAAACTCATTCAATAAATTATTGGTATATATTGGTATATATATTTGCGGTTTATTTTTGGCGGAAAAACTATAGCTATCTCTTAATAAAGGACGCAAAATCTAACTATATCGCTTTATAGATTTGAAAGGTGCAAATCCGTAAACCGTATCCGTAAACTACTAAAACAAATAGAATTAACCCTTAGGTGAAGAGTTATGACTGAGCATCTAAAACGTATTTTACATTATTTTTATCAAACGCAATGGTCACTTGACATACTCTCGATTTCGGGATGAATTGCCAACAATGTACAAACTTTTACTAATTACTTCATTCATGTCACCATCTGAACGGGTATTCATACAAATGTCATATAATTATAGACATCAGTTTGCGAATTATCAGACATTAAAAATATTTCGAATATAAATAAACGCCTTAAAAAAGTCACATGAATTAAAACTTAGTAGTGAAGACAAATAAAGTATCCACCAGACTCCACCTTCAAAATCCAGCACATAACGACAATTATTTGTTTCTAAACTAAAAACCCATCTACGTGGATTACCCACGTAGGAAATGATTTTCGGATGAAAAGAGAACTTTGTGTGGCAATTTATGAAAATTTCTCAATCAAGCGGAGAGTTTCTTTTTGAAGCCTTTTAAAGATAGCGAAAAATTAATATCCAATGTGTCAAATTTTAAGAGATAATGGATAATTATATTGGATATAAAACTAATACCTTAAATAAATAATTAAATAAATAAATGATTTTTTCATACCTATGTTGAGAAGACACCGAGCGCTCCTCATGTATATGTCACCGTTAGAAATGGCCCACCATATTTTCAGTTTCTTCCCTCGTTGATTTTTCATTACCACATACCCACTTTCAATTTATTCCTGGCAATGAATCACTGCTACTTCAGACCTCGTGCTGGAAATAAAATTATACCAAGTTCACAAAAGCATAATACAGAATTTGGGAAAACATACACATACTTTTTGCAATCATTTTGGAAAACATACAATTCTTATAAGAACCTTTTTTATCCTTTATGCGGCTCGCCAGCACTTTGTTCCATTCAAGTAGTCTTCGATTTTGATTTTGAAGTCAGGACTCCTTTTATACACAGCGAACTATGCGAAGCAAGTAAAAGAGGCAACAGAGTGAAGATTATTGTCGTAAGAAAATCAATAAAGCATAAAAAGACTGACGCCTATAATGTCACTTCCTTGACTAACAGTTTAACCGGCATCTGAATAACAACCACCCCCAAAAGTGTAGTGCTCCTAAATTATTAGCGCGCACAACAGGATGTATCTACGGTAACACGAACCTCCACAACCCCAACTCACCACTTTTAAAATTCCTCATTAGTGAGATGATTTTCATATTTCACTTTCATCGAAATTATAATTTTAAAAACAATAAAAATAAATAAATCGCGCTCTCACCAATTATTTGGAAAGTATTTTCTTCCACAATGCTCTTCATCGATAATTAGAAGTATATCCCGTTATAGAATTCAGGAATGCGTAGGCGTGAGATTAAGAAATCATCGTTCGGACTACTTTTTACATCTTTACTTCAACTATTATTCCAACACTTTGACCAGTCTCGACATTCTTTTATTATTCATTGTTTTGTACAAAATTTGACTACTTCGCTTTTCGTAACTAGAAATCCGTGACCAACAAAGTGAAATCTTTAGATCTTCCACCTCCAAGTTCACGATCACGTACGAATTCCATTGATTTTCAAAGTCAAAATCTCTTCACTTCATTTTACTTAAAATTGTTCTAGATAGTTATTTTTTTTCTTCGTATCCGTGCTTTTCTTTTGTTCTTTTATGTAATTCTTATTCTGCTGCGCCTTCACTGAAATTTGCGGTCCCAATTCTGTCACCTACTGAATCAAATTCGCAGTATATCACGATGCTTTGTGTTAATTTTATCACAGTCGCGTGCTATGTCGGTTTTCTTTTCCTTCTTTTTCTTATTTTCTTCTTAATTGGCATCTTTTCGCTTTAGTACTTCATTTCCCACCGTCTCACCACTTTTCTTCGACCAACTTGAAGACTCACAACATTTCCCAGATTTCCAAATAAACAGATTTTCCTTATTTTTACCGTCGGTAAATAGAAATGTCAAATAATTACATTTACCTGTTCTAATTGTCAACTTCCGTTCTTTTATTGGTAAACATTACGCCATAAACACAGCGTGAACAAGATGCGAAAAATTAATATTCTTAATTATCGAAATTCATGGGCTCCAATGGAAATAAAAAAAATAAACTAGTCAAATAAATAAACTAATAATTATTTCCATCAATTGCATATAAACAGAAAATTATTAAAATTATATCAGAAAATAATTTCAGTTATCTATATCTAATGTATGATTTCTTGTAAAAGTTATTGAAAATTTCTACTATAAAAGGCTTACATTTTGAAAAATTTACTAAAAGCTAAATTTTTGAACCGAAAATTGTATCACACAAAAAACTAGGCAAAAAATTTTATATAATTAAAGTATATTTATAATTAATTTATTTATTTAACATATTTACTTATAATATTATATATTATGATATAATATATTTGATCTTGAGCTTTTAACAAAGCTAAAAAATTGAAACGTCCCTCAAGTCTTCTATTGGGTCTGAGCTCCAGAATTGATCTTCAATGCAACTGTAGTAATATTACGTTTTAAACAAAGGAATTTAAATTCTACACAAAGCAAATCAGTTACAGTTTTGTAAGTTATAATTTTAATTAAAATCCAAACTCTAATGTGTAAATTACCCTAATGTTTTAAGCAAGCGCAATAATTGAAATGTAACCACAACGTGAGGCAAATAAGAATTCGGTAGTCGTGCTGCTTTGCAAGCCTCTACATGTTCTCAGTCAAATTTTGCATCTCTTGGTTAGCTTTCCGGCGTTTGAAGAGTATCTCGAGTTATTTGTTTTTTTCATTGAACTTAAACAGTTGAAGAGAATTCTATAAAATTTTGAATAAAAAGCGAAAGTAATGGCAGCTCAAACAATATTATTTGATTTTACAGTGGATTCTGAAAAAAGTTCAGATAGTAAATACCGTCAGGAAATCGCCAAAACCATAAGGCACGAATTGGAGAATATATTTCCTCAATTGGAATTGGCCTATCAAATGGCCATGGAGGATGGTTATTTCTGTGTGCTAGCAGAAAATAAGGAAACCATTATCACGTGCCGAATCTTTCAGCAGGGTTTGGTAACCGTCAATATCGAATATTATTTGGAAAAGGGCAGAGAATCGCTGATGTCTTTTGATGTAATTATATATAGTGCCATAATACATTTATATATTTATTAGTTAACATTAATTTTTATTTTAACTTATTCTTTCAAATTTAAGGATTATATTTACTTAGGCATTACATGTTATTTCATTGCATGTGCATCTTTTTGCATTATTGCATACGTTTTTAAACATTTCCACTAGCGCATCATTAGCTAAAAAAAAGGAAATTGGTGCAAGTTAAAACATCTTCATATTTTCAATGCCACCAGCCGAAGCCTGAAAACATTGATTTTTCAAGCAAGTGTCAAGGCATTCGATTTTTCATGGCCGAGCCCGTAATCACTTTGCCCCCCTAAGTCTAATAGTTTTTTCATATCAATTCATTCTTGGGGTTGTTTGCTGCACTCAATTGATTTGTTTGCTATTGTCATGAACTTGACAATGAGCGTTCATTCAATTATTCTATCAAATGCTCTACCACTATTTGATTTTTTTAATGGATACTCATAAGTGTATAATATTTTTGGAAAAGTGAGAAAATCGTCGTTATTGTCTGTATTATTTGTTCTATAAACACAAAGAAGTTGTAAAAACAATGTAAATATAATACAAAACCAAAATCTCACTAACGTTTTTATATCATAATCATATTTTTTTCAATTATAAAAAAATATTTTTTATCATTAAGATTTTTTGTATATTCCGCCGCTTCAAATTCTGAATGTTTTTCTGCGGTTTTTATTCAATTGTACTTAATACATTTTACCTTCTCGCTTTTGTGTAACGAATGCGTGGAAAACAACGTCACAGCTTATAAGCTTTTGCCAACAGAAGATTACAGAGCACATGTATTTAATTGCCTAGAATGTACACATGCGTTACTAATGAAATTCTAGTGGAGAACAAATAGTACTTTATAATTTCAGTCTAGACTTAAAGCTTCTTTTTAAACTTATGAACGTTGAAATGTTCTTTAAGTGAAATGTTATAAGGAGGAAAAACGGTACTAATCTAAATTAACATTGGATTCTTATACTTTTATTCATAAAACGATAATTTAAATATACCTAAAAACTAAGCCTTTATGAGATAAACGAATAAACGCTTCTAACTGATATTTAATAATCAGGTTTAACACCCACCACCACCAATTCATTTCTTTCTGTTACCTAAAAATACTTGAGTAATAATTCTCGCCTATTAAAATTGTTTAGTAATTAATTGAAAACATGTTTTCATAATTACGATAAGCTAATTATCAAGCGGTTTAATATATGTACGCCGCATATACACGTCATACTAAACCTTCTCGGTTATATTTACAAATCTAATCTAATATTTTTAACGAAAAAAACGATAACACGTACAATAAATTGCTTCAAGTGAAACACTTACTGACTGAATTATGGATTTTTGTTATATCTTCAAATTTAAGATTTGGGAAAGATATTTCCTGTTTGTTGATTATTTGCAAAAGCTTTTCATTTTATATAAAATTCCTTAATTTCGATTCAAATATTTTTTTGATTATAAATTATTTATTATCACTTTTCCTTTGGAAAACTTGAATATATTTAAAACCAAATAAACGCGACACATATTGGTTGGATTCTATTCTGAGATTATCCTTTAGATATGTATTTAATTACCAGCTGTGATATCTTGCGAATTTCAACCTTATTATCATGTAAGAGTTTCAATTAAAATCCTATCTTAAAATGCTTAACTTCATTATATAAAGTTCGGAATGAAGAGTTCTGTTTAAAAAAGTTTTCAAACATTTACAATATTCGTCTTCTAAAACGTCGATCTTTTATTTATAGAGATACTCTTATCTCATCAACAAATTATGATTGATTTATTTTACCAGAAATTAATTTTCAATCACAAATTCTATTAAGTAGAGTATATTCCAAACACAAAAAAATTATAGTTTGAGATCGTAGATTATACAAGTTTAGCAACCTAATACTTGCCATATAAGTCTTTTGTCTGATTGGATCAAATGGATATTAACACCCTTATTCTAAGAGACGAGTCGAGACGAGACGAACAAATGTTTGTACTGAAAAACAGCTGCTAATCAAAAAACTCGTCTTTTGGTAATCCAAGAGACGAGTCGTTATTCAACTCGCTTGTTACGTCTTTTTTCCTCGTCTTTTTGGTAATCTAAGAGACGAGTCGAGACGCGAATGTAGGTTTTTTCTGCTAAAAAAAGACGAGTGCTTTTGACTTGTCGTCTCCATATAAAATTAGAAGATTTTTAGGAAGATTTAATTTTAATTCTTATTTGTACTATTTTTAAAGAAAACAGAGACTTGAGAATGAATGTATTTAATTTAGTTTAATTTGAATTTAATTGGATTTGCAAAACATGTAAACATGTGAAAACAGTATTTAAGCAATATTTAATTTTTATTCGATGAATTTCATGAAATCTATCTAATGTGTTGTAACAGAAACAACCTGGAACAGGGAATAGAATGAAGAAACGTACCTTCCAACACTGTAAATATATTAGCCACCATAAACGAGACGTAAGAACAAAACGAGGTAAACACCTCGTCTCTTAGATTACCCTTTTTCCTCGTTCGTGACTCGTTAACGTTCAACGCTAAATAGTTTTCTCGTCTCTTAGAATAAGCACCCTAAGTCTTCGAATAAATGACTAAAAATCTCGCAAAAAAAATTTAAGAAATTCGGATCATTAAATTAAACAAAAATAAAAATTATTACCCTAAGATGTATCTAAATCCCGCATAAGTGGAATTCCTCAATGAATATAATTTTTTTAAAAATATGCATATTTAAAGCAATATATTGTAAATATATAAATAATGTATAAATATTAAAAGATAGCCAAAGAGTAACTAAAGCTATTTTTGCATAAAGCACTTTTATAATTCTATTGCAAAATTAATTAGACTAATTTTATAATTATTTCAAACAACAATGAATTATATTTATTATTATTATTTTTGTAATAACTTTATTGTTAGGTAAGTGTATATTCATGATCAAGGCTCGCGAAAAATATTTTTAATTATTTTCATCCAAGCGCAATATAAAAATCTGCAAAAAAAATACAGATAACACCCATTCAGCATTCGAACATCGAGTTTAGCCAAACCGAACATAAATTGTGTAACACGGTTTGAGTTTTGGATAAATTGTTGTATATAAATATGATATGAATTTTTTATTTCAATATACTATACAACCCGATATCCTTCAATATCTTTCAATAGTTTTTCACTTCACATGGTTAGGTTGGCATTCGGATGGCAGTCGAATTTAAAGCACCCAACACACTTGGGTTAACAGGAGCCCCTTGTGATATCGCAGTCCTCATGGGTTTAAGCTGCACAAGAAAGCCAGTTCAAGCTATCAATAAATCCTTTTGATTGCATTGCGTTCACCCCCTTAACCTCAGACTGACTGGGTGCTGACCTTGACGGCCCACGCTTTATTAAGAACCTTTAATAAAGGTTCTAAGCCTTTATAAACCTTTGTAACATCGTTCCATTGAAATCAGCTGATTTGAATATCTAATCGAAAGACTTTCTCAAGTGGCTCAAAAAGAAAGTATCACAAAAATTTACTCATACGTCACACGCTCGAAGGTTTTCTGCATAGAAATAACAGCAGCTGATACAGATCTAATTATAATACACTTAAGAGCATGATCATTTTCTTCTTCTTTATCGTCTGCATGTGAAAGAACTGACGAATAGATGATTGGTAGTGGGATGAATGAACCCTGCAAATATCACACGATTTCACTAAAGCATTTCTAACAAAATTATCTCCCACGAAAAGATGAAACTATTTAAACAAATTCAAATCTTTTTTAATCAAAATTGCACAAATAATATTTGAAAATAGTTCTAGAAATTTTTCAAATCACAAAAAAAACAATATATTAAATTCACAACATTCAGAAGAATTCAGAATTCACAACAAGCAGAATTTCATATATTTTTAAAAAGTTTATATTTTTTTTATTTATTACTATATTTTTAACACATATCCATATTTCATTCAAATTCACTTTGTCACAGTTTTATTAGTGTAATTTTCTTTCTTGATATTTTGTATATAATTTGATTATTGTTGGTTTTTTCTTCTCTTAATTTTTTGTCCATTTTATCTTTTATAAAAATACTTTCTTTCCATATATTAATTGCAGAGCATGCGAGCAATGGAATTAATTTTACGTAAAAGATTAGCTTCCGAACGTTCCAAGTATTTACCGCCGATTAAACGTGGTGGATATATAGATATATACATGACTAGTTCAGGTCAGATGCAACCTTATGAAATGAAATAATCCCTTAATTCAAATTAATGATGATCCCAGTAGTGAACTATTGTTCAATATTTTTTATATTACCTAATAGAAAACAAAAGCGATACATTATTAACCTTCGAACTGTTTTAAAAATTCCTTTTTTTTTTTGTTCTCACAATTAATCACAATTCTTTTCGGCTTCTTAGATATGATTCTATTTTTCATAAATTATAATGCTTGGAATTTTTTTAATGAAATATTAATTTAATTAATGAGATATTTGAATATATTTTTAAAAAGATTTTACGATTTTGCAAATTTATTTAAAACATTTGTAATTTCTGTAAATTATGCTTGATGCATTAAAATTTTTTATTTTTCATGATTATAAATTTTATAAAAAATAAATTCTTCGAGAGCATTTTTCAAATTTTTACTCAATAAATCGCATGTTTCATTGGATGAATTCCTGTAACTTCCAATCATATCTCGCAGTTGTATTTATTTGCAATTAATGTTTATTTCAATCTGTTTTGGAAAAATTTTGCTGTTTCAATTTTAAGTTTCATAATACATTTGTTTAAAAAAGTTTATTACCTTTTGTGTACTTTAAAGTGAATATGTGTTTCGTGATATAATACTAAAACATTTTTGTAAAAAGCTATAAGCACATATAAATACATAGTATTCCTAAAACTTTTTTAATGTAAAATAATTGTAGAAAATATCGTCAGAAAATAGTTGCCACCGTATTAATTATCGAAATACATAAAAGATAGAGAAAAATAGGGAATAAGCTAATATAAAAGAATAAAGTGAATACGAAAATCTAGAATTACTCCTTTAGCAATCTAATCTCGTAAACTAAAAACTCGTTGGTGCCAAATTTAATATTATTAATCGCTTAATCATGACTTCGACTAACAGACGAATAAACGCACGGAGTCAATTTGACTCAGATGGTTGGGAAATATAAATACTCTCTCACGCATTTCACGCTCTTTGTCTTCAGATTTAGGGATTAACTCATGCGGTATTTATCTTTTCAGTGAGGAAATCTTATAACATGTTATATTCTGGAGGAAAATATATATTTGTTCGTCTAAATTATTCCATTCAATCAATGTTTTATAAAAATAAATTCAGTTGTATGAAAAATATATATCTATACAATATCATTTATTCTTTCAGAAGAGTATTAATAAATAAATTCATCAAATTTTAAATTTACTATAAATAAAAAATATTTGAAATATATATAATCAATATTTAAATATAGATTCTATACAATTGCATATTATCAACATATTATATTTCAATTTTTTTAATCATTTATTAATTTAATTCGTCTTTTTTCATTTATTTCATATCTCGAACCACCACCACCACCACTACTTCCACCACCACAAACAACCAATCTAAATTTCAAAAAAAAAATTTTCATCAATCCAATTATTAGTCATCCAAGCGTCTTGAAAATACTTTAGCCAAGAAATTAAAAGTTTACTCTGGACAAGTATTACCTCCATTGAAACGAGGCGATGTCGCTAGGTATTTTCCTTCAGCAGGTAATTATTATTTTATTCATAATAATTAAAAATAAATCATTAATTAAACTTTAAACATTATTCATATTCTATCTATTTATTTTATATTCATGCATGCGTACAAATAATGTTCCAAGAGCTGTACAAGAATATATTAACAATCTTAAAAAATTTATTTCGAATCCTCTTATCAAGCCCTGACTGCAGAGAGTCTATTCAAAACAAGAATACTTCACTAGTTTGTAATTTTAGTTAAAATTCGTATAAAATAATAATTTTTTTTAATTAAAGATAGCTTTTAAAACAGTTGATAAATAGTTTCTAGCTCTTGATCTTTAGCTCGTAAATTGGACGAGACAACAGTGGGAAACGGTTTAGGACCCAAATAATTTATTTTCATCTTTTATTAATCCATTATAAATCAACTGTTTCATTCTTGAGCTAATTTCCGTGACATTAACGGCCGTGACATTAAAACTCGTCTTACTAACCGCGGGATACAATAAAAAAACAGCAATTTAAATAGACTGACACACGATCTCACGCGTTAGTTTTGAACGAAAGACATCAATTCGACAAGTTGACTCGTTCATTTATATACCAGACAATAGCATTATCTTAGTACCTACAGCCATCTAATATGTCTTGTGCAGCCCTTTAACAAATAAATCATATTGAAATATAAATATATATGCATAGACATACGGGGTGTTCTGCATAGGATCGAATATCCGTAAGATTTGATGAATTGGATAGTAGATTCATTAAATTGGAATAGAATTTATAAAAACATTTGGAATAAGGAATGCTTAGATGTTGTTTTAAGAAATTACATTTTTTACGCTTTTTGCTATTGGTGATACCTGTGTTTTCTCTATAAAAGCAGAACGTCATCCGATGTTTGTCAAAAATAAAAATCAGCTCATCAAAATACTTTCGTAGGGCGAAATATATTTTGGCGTGCCCAACTCAAAATGACTCTCTGGTCATATCAATAAAAAAATAATGATGTTAATTGCGCATTCCGTCATTTATTTCCGTCACGTCATTTCACTACCGTCATTTCATTACCGTCACCTCAGTAAACATTTAACTAATTGAACGACCAAATTTCAAAAGGATATTAAACGGTATATTGCGGTCTATAAAATCTACAAGACAAATTATTAATTAACCTTGTGCGGAACACGGAAGTATATCAAAATAGATTTATTGAATTCTTACGGTGTGAAGTTTAAGGTTAATTTCTTTCAATGTTTATTTAAATTGCGGTTATTTAAAATATGCAAATCTAGTAAAGGAGTTTTCAAGGTTTATCCTTCTACATTTTAAAAAGGAAGAAAGAAAGGAAAAAATACGAAACCCACTTTTGTATAAAAGTTTTTCAAAGTGGTATTAATTTCGAAAATTTGATTGAAAGAATGGATAAGCAAATTAAAGAGATTAATTAAGATAGACAAATAAGTTGTTCGCTTTTTTAATTTATAATTGGTTCTTTTATAATTCCTTCTCTTTTTCAAGCAATCTTTCCATAAAAATCTGCTTTATTTATCCTTAGGGATGGTCAAATATTCTAATTACATGTTACGTCCTTTCATAATTCTAAATATACGAGAAACATTCAGTGTATTCTCCTTAATGGTATTAAAAACATTCCTGTAGTTTTAGTTTTTGTATGCAATAATATCCCGTAATATCTCACGGGGGTTGGGGTCTATTTTCAAGTTTGTAAACGAATAATAGTTATTCGGAATTACATTTGGACCGAAGCCTGAGTGATTAACTTACCGGAAATCACACATTTACGTTATGGTTTCAATTTTTCTTGTGAACTCCATCCGAAAACAATGAGACAAATCCATCCATCCGAAAACAAATTGATGAATCGACATTTCATCTCCAACAACAATTTGACTTTTGGTGGACCATATTGTTATTTTCGACCTACTAAGTGACAGACAAAAATAACAACAATATGGTACGTTTCATGTACGATTTATGTGACGTAGAAAGTGTAAAAATAGAAGTTAAAGCAAATGTTGAATTGTGAATTGAGTATTCTACCTCTTGATACTTCTAAAAGTACTATATCCTTCGATTTATCTTAAATGTCACGTGAAAATTAGAAACACAATTAAGCGGAATTTTATTTGTCAAATTAACTAATCAAATTGATCACGCTATTAGTAAATTATCACGGATACCGAGAATGCATTGAACTGTTCTTGCACATACATAGGAATTTTTATTCTCTGAAACTACTTCATGGATGACACGCATGAACTTAGTTCCCTTAGCAGGCTGGGAAGTTGCTTGTGTCAAAAAATTACAATATTTTTCAACATTATTGAATCTATCAGAAAATATTGAAGAAATTTCAATGGAATGTTTTCCTAAATCAATTTTACGCCAAAAGTAGAGTAAAATATTTAAAATATATAATAATAAATCAGAAATGTAAGACCTTAAACAGGATTTTTGGATTTTGAACTGAATGTATCAAAACATATATATTTCCATATAAAGAATTATATCAGCCCAATCAGCCCCCTTATGTCATTATGATTTTAATTTCCAGAATGTTCTTTGAGATATTAATTTATCCTTAAAAAATATATATTCTATATATTAAAAATGCATTTATGCAATCTACATTTTTGCATTAATGTAATCGGTCGAACCATTTATTGAATTATGCTTTTATTTTATAAATTTTAATTTTTATTCATTGATGTGTTTAGAATCCCCTCCTGATGATGATTTCTATAAGATTTGGAGTTGATACATAAGTTTAAATTAAAAAAATCTATATAATCCCTTTGATGTTGTATAAAATATATTTAGAAAGTATTAAACGAAATTTTATAATAATGAAATTCATTGAATAATTGATTTCATTTATTTCAGATGAACGTATAATTGAATACGATATTGATGCATTGGTGTATGAAGAGCGTTCACCATTCCAGAAGATACAAATTCTTCATTCGAAAACATTGGGAAATATGTTGATCCTGGATGAATTGCAAAGTAGGTCATATCTCTCAACGCTTTTTTATGAAAGACGTTGGAATTTTTCTAGAAAAGATGTCACTGATTTTAATTTTTCTATTTAGATATTGCGGAGTCTGATCTTATTTATACGGAAACATTGATGGCTCGCGGTATTGAAAATTACGAGGGAAAAGAAATTTGTATTTTAGGCGGCGGCGATGGTGCTCTGCTGTATGAATTACTCAAAGAGAAGCCAAAAATGGTGATCATGTTGGAAATTGATGAACTTGTTATGCAAGCGTGTAATAAATATTTGAACAGTATTTGCGGTGATGTTTTGGAAAAGCGTAAAGGCGATAACTATGAAATTATTGTTGGTGATTGTGTGGAGTATATGAAAAAGTTTATCGTTCAAGGACGCAAGTTCGATTATGTTTTTGGCGATCTAACTGACATTCCCATATCGCGTGCACCAGTTGGTGAATGCTGGGATTTTATACGTTCAATTTTGGAGCATTCGTTTAAAATACTTAAACCGGATGGTAAATATTTAACACATGGCAATGGTACCAGTTGTCAGGAATCTTTAGATTTGTTTGAAGAGCAATTACGTATACTAAAGCCGGCTGTAAAATATACAACTTCTAAAGCATTTGTACCATCATTTATGGAAGAATGGGTCTTCTATCAGGTCACTTTAGCTTGACCAGTTAATGCGTTTACGAAAGTTGAAATATTCAAAGTTTCCAATGAACATTACTTCGATACAGATACCACTACAGGAATTAATATCATTTTTAAAGAATGCAATCAAGTAATAAAAAGGCGGCCACTACTCCGTTGTAATAATTTTTTTGACATCTGTACCGTCTTAACTGCAGGCTTCAAAGGCACCTCCTGCTCCTCATCATTTTCTCCTACCATAAGAATTTCATTGTTCCTGCCAAGTAGCTCCTTTAAGTTTAAGTTCAATTTGTGGTCAAAGCTCAATCGTTATGCATACCATGCAATGGTATCGTAGGCGTCCTTGATGCATTATCATTTTGCTCTATAAGTTTTAACAATAAATTAAAATTTTCTCATATTACTAATTGTTATCAATAGCCATTAGAACTAAACCAAATATTTAAAGCCAAGCGTTTAATCTTAAGTTAAAACCGTTGTTATATTTATCACTTTAACTGGAAAGTATACTTAAATTAAGAGTTAAGTTCATTTGATATAGCTTATGACTGTACACCTTCATTTCTAGTTCGCATATGCGTATTATATATATACTTGAAACTTTAAAGTTAATTCATCCTTAAATAGTTTATTAATAATTTTGTGTAATATTCGCAAGGACAATTTACCTTTGTTTTAAAATCAACTATTACACCATCTGAATAATAACGTCTGATATCTAGCTTAGATTTTATGTGGTATCATCGTCGATTGTTCCGTTTAGAAATTATTTCTAATTTCAATAAACGACGAAATCTAATGAGGAGACTAATCAATGCTAAGAAACTTCAAATAAAACTGTCGTATTCTATAAACAACACTAAAGCGTATATAATTTTCAATTCATTTCCTCTTTTAATCTAAATTTTCCTCTATCCCTTAAAATTTTTTTATAGTGGAAATCAATTCAAATCTATTATCCCGTGTTTAGTGCTTTGAATGAATTAATTTTTCTATTAAATAAATAGATCTGGCAATGCCTCGGGAACGTAAATACGATAAATGCCATTCACCGTAAAAAATTAGAGTAACCAACTTACTTTATCGATTCTATAACATTCAATTAAATATTTGAAGGGTTTTACACCCTGAATTTCCGTTGCTGAAATGATATCAGTCGCATTTCATCCGAAAAAGTACGCAAATATTTCACGCTTTGGAATAAGAATCTTTGAATGCATGCATGCAAACAAACATTAATAAATTATTTCCTTACTAAACTTTTGCATTGAACTTGACCTACTTCTAATTGATTAAAGTTGGCAACTCTTAAGAGAGTTAAATGGTTTTCTAATTGCACTCTCGCAAGTAGATTTTTGTTGCTATATCCGGCTTATCATGACTTTTTGGAAAGTTATAAAACCCAATAACATTATTGTCGAAAAAGCATTCGTTCCGAGAATATTCATTCGCTCGCGGTGTTCCGTGAAGACGTGTACTAGCCGATTTCAAAACAATTTAGACTTCATTCAACTTTCAAGACAAAACGCCTTCAGAGCGAAAGAACAACAACACTTCAAATTCATTTAGAGAAAAGTTACTTAATCAATTACACTCGATACGTAACAATATTTTAAGTGTATATTGAATTAAACTTCGTGAAAAAATGGACAAGAAATTACACAGTGGCATACATCATCCCACTCTCCGCCTTCTACAGGAGTCTGGTTGTGAGATAATGCCACACAACCTCATGTATCCGTTGTTTCTGATAGGCGACGATGAAGCAGCGGAGCCCATTGCAAGCATGCCAGGTCAGGCACGCATGGGTGTTAATCGAGTCCGTGAAGTGCTCAAAAAGTTGGTAGCTAAAGGTCTCAGTGCAGTTTTGCTCTTCGGCATTGTAGATCCCAAGCTCAAGGATGCTAATGGGACGCATGCTGATTCAAAGGAAAATCCTGTAATACGAGCCCTACCGAAATTACGAAAGTGGTTTCCAAATCTCTTGCTGGCCTGTGATGTTTGCCTCTGCCCGTACACAAAGCATGGTCATTGTGGTCTCTTGGATTCAGATGGTCTTTGTAATAAAGCGAGTATAGGACGTATTGCCGAAGTGGCTGTAGCCTATGGAAAGGCAGGTGCGCACATTGTGGCACCCTCCGATATGATGGATAATCGGATACGGGCTATCAAGCATGCTTTAATTGCAGCCAAACTGGAAAATCGTGTAACGTTACTCGCCTATTCAGCAAAATTTGCCTCGAATTTTTACGGGCCATTCCGGGAAGCCGCACAATCGTCACCAGCTTTTGGTGATCGCCGCTGTTATCAGTTGCCGAGTGGTTCGAAAGGACTGGCTTTGCGAGCTGTACAACGTGATGTCGAAGAAGGAGCTGATATGCTTATGGTTAAGCCGGGCATGCCGTATCTGGATATACTAAGGCAAACTAAGGATAATTTTCCAAATTATCCTCTATACGTTTATCAGGTATCTGGGGAATATGCGATGCTATATTTCGCTTCGAAGAATGGTGCTTTCGATTTAAGGTCTGTGCTGTTAGAGACGATGAAGGGATTTCGTCGCGCTGGAGCGGACTGTATTATAACTTATTTTACGCCGCTTATACTCGATATGCTTGAGGAGCAGCGAAGTATCTTTAGCAATCTGGTCAATGGTCATGATGACGGCGATGATGATTATGATAATGATCATAATGTAAATGGTCAAGAAGACAGAATTGATTAATCGCCGTGCAATATAAGCGTGTACTTAATAGAGGGAACAGTAGATATTCTATTTATGTAGAAATTAGTTTTCAATATTAATTGATTTTTAATTTTATTCTTACGTAAGGGCAGTTGAATTTTTCTTTTTTTTAGAGCAAAACATTTCGATTTAATTTGCTTTAAAATTTAGATTTTATTGTAATTTTAAGTAAACGGTTGGAATTTTGATATTGTATTTTTAATCATTTCAGTGTTGATCGAAAATATTGCGTACAATATATTTATGTACTTTGACAAAAGTTGAAATTCCAAACAATACTCTCTCACAGAGCTCAAGTTGATTGAAATTTTAATTCTTCACGTTGCATTTTTATTCAAAAGAAAAGCTACCAAAAAAGTTATATAAGTCAGCTTAGACTTCGTGGTAGCTCTTAATTTAGAAAGTGTAAATGTCAAAATTGATCGTTTATAATTAAAAAAAAATGTTCACTCAAGATTTATTAATTATAAAAAACTACATATCCTTTTCCAAAATTTATAATTAAAGTTTAATTTATATTGTTAACTTGTAAATATTAAAAAATATTTAAAATATTAAATCTGTAATATTTAAAACCAAATTATTTATTAACATTAACACCAGCCTTAATTAAAAATTCCAGAGTTGAACTAATTAATTAACTTAAAAGACAATAATTAAAAATAGCTGTTCAGTTGATTTTCCATAAATCGTCTTTTTTTGAATCATACCAAAACTGGTTGAATTTTGTACACGAAACTCGTTAACTTAATGCTTTTTAGTGTAGTTTTAATTACAATAAAATATTTGCGTTCATTAAAATAACTCAAGCATTTAAGGTTCTTGGTGTATTTAATAATGACGCTTATTTATTTGTTGTATTTGAGTCTGTTATTTAAAAAAAGTTAAAATAAATTTTGAAATGCCGTACAGTAGCATTTCGTTCGTAAAATTCTGGATTTATGCATATATGTGTTTATCTTAATTATGATCTCTACAATATAATTTCCGGAGGAGATAACTTAGGTAATTAGAAATGCCGATCTTGGAAAATATCGCTCTCTGAGTAGAATAAGTTGCATGCAAACAGCCGTTAACGCTCCTTGCGAATAGTTGATTCCCGCTACTTAGATTTCGATTCCTTCGTCAAATGAATTATTACGCTGATCAGAGCTAGTCGCTCTGTTCACAAACAGGTAACAACGCCTACTTGTGAAGAGCTGAATATACTACTTACAAACAGGTAGTTGCACTGCTAAAGCACGGATGGTATTTTGCTTACAAACAGCCCTTTAGATATAGCACTCAGCTGACTAAAAGCACCCGATAATGCTTTCAACAAACTGCTGATTCTAATGCTTAAAAGTTGATGATCACTCGGCCTTTAAGGTCGAAGTTGTTTGAACTGATTAATAGAGAAGATAAATATTTTCTTTGTCCAACTTTATTTATATATCTGTCAGGGCAATTGGCATGATACTATAGCTTCCTCTTACACACGAGTTTAATAATGTTTCGCAAACCACAGAAGCTATCTATCGAACTTACATAATTTCATAAACTTTTTGCATTCATTTATAACAAACAATGTGAATTATTGAATTGAATTAAAACAAGTAAGGGTGCTTCGGTCTGGCCAAATCCTACATACCCTACATCCACAGGATATATCCGTATTCCTAGTAGACATAGAGGTCACGCCCATTTTCTGCAAAGTAATTTAGTATTCGTGGTTCAGTTCCAGGATCAAATTTTGTGTTCAATTTCGCTCTATAAACGTAGAAACTGAGCTTTGTAGATGCATACATTCATATAAGCTATAACGAGTAGATGTGGTCCTCATCTGATTTTACCCATTTTCATGGGCGATGTATATACTTTTCGCTACCTGTCTGTCACACCTCTTTTAATGCGTTACAAACGTAGGAACAAACTTAATATACCCTAAACCCTTCGGGTGTAGGGTATAAAAAATTGAATAGATATAATTATCATTATTGGTAAATGACACAAGCCAAATAGAGAGCTGGAATTCATAAAAAACATTCTGATAAAATACTGATAAAGTAAAAATAAACAAAGGGCAAAATAGCAGAGCTCTTTTTTGTTCTAAAAATTTTATTTTAACTCCTATTAAGTGATGAAGTTTCTGTTTAAGCTTCAACTTAAGTACAGTATTCTATATATCTTATTATTAATAATTATCAATGTCGAATTTATCATAGTCATTATTTAGAACTTTTTTCTTATGTGCGTAAATTTTGTCAGAATATGACAAATTATTAACCATTTAATTATAATTAAATTAAATTAAAAATTATGTCTTTAGTTTAAATGCAGTGATTACCTTAAATATTTTCGCAATGAAACGTATACATTACGTGCCAAACAATCTTCATCACCATCTGGTAGAATAAAAAACCTCCAAAAAACTAATAAAATAAAACTATATAAAAAAAATTAAAAAACAGTACATTTAATTTTCTCCAATACGAATTTTTTCCAATACCACGTCTTTATCGTTTAGACGACTATGTTCGAGTATATCAGTATTTTGCATTGGCTCCAAATCTGTTTCTGATATAATCTCTGCTAACCATTGTTCGATTTGTATCGGATGAAAGTTGTCCGCATTTGGATCAATGCCATTCGATTCGAGTACAATTTTTAAATTTTCGAAATTTTTCAGAATCAATCTCTTACCGTTTATCGCTGATGGATTATGTTGATGTGCGCAGTTATGGTTATTCATATTTAAGTTGCCATCCAATGTTATTACTTTTGGCAAGCATTTATCAGTAGCCTTAAGAGATTTTTCCTTTAATTGATTTTTAATTTCATTAAGCAAACGATTGTAGAACTCGCAATGAACAGTATCGTCGTCGTGATTATGTTTTTTATCAATATTCTGCGGGCCTGGTCCTCTTCTGATTTGCAATCGATTGTCATTGTCAATTTTTGTACCATCATTGGTATTCTTTAACTTTTGAGACTGTGAGCATGAACCAGAATTAGCTGAGTTTGTACTCAAGTTCGTACCTGAATGTATTTTACTATCCATTGCAGGAGTTGCTGAGGTCGTGCCGGTGGAAGAAGCGCACGAATCAGTATCGTTAATTGATGACGCCGCCTCTTCGTTCGAACAATTAATGATTAAATTCTCTACATTTCCCAAATTGATAGTCCCGTTGCAGCTATTGATTGTTATGTTTGGTTTAAAACGTTGCTTTTTAGTTTTCTTAGATGTTTCGCCAGAGGTACGTGATTGCATTGATTTTACATTTAAACGTTTCTGTCTCTCTACATTGGATGTATCATTCGAGGTAAAATCATTACTATCATCATCAACATCGCCATCATCATTGATTTCTTCAAGATTCAAAGACGGTATGGAATTAATCGAGCGCTTATTTTTTACTTTATATATCAGTTCTTTAGCTTCAGCTGCAGTTATGTTTACTATGGATTCATTAAGGTTGGAAACGTTATGTTCGATTAGTGATTTATGTTTAGAAAAGTCAACAGTAATAGCTTCGTGAATCATTGCATCATCGTCTTCATCTCCCTGATCCTTTGAATCGCTTTCTCTTGCTTTTGTAACTAATTGATCTGCCTGCAGACATTTATACATTATTTCGTGGTCATTGGTGGGAATAATGTAATCTTCATTCCTCATGTATATATCTTGTAGAGCCAAATTTATACTGTCCAAATTGAATCTTCCGAAAGAACGTATTGCTGTCAAAAGTTCATCCTCATTATCGACTATGAATCGAAGTTCTTGTTGTGATATTTCGGTTTCGGACATGCAAGCACTGCCCAGAGGCTTGGCTGTGGGTGATGAACGCGCCATCTGCTGTGTAGATGTTGCAATAGCATCTATTTGACGCAAAAGCAGTTTCTCGCGAACAGCAAGAGCTTCACGTATGTGATGAAATTTCTTTTCCACATAATCCTTCAGCTGGAAAAATAGTATTAAAAAAAATTTATTTATATGTACGTTTCCGATGTTTTCCTCCAATAATTCACCTTCTGCATTTCCTTCTGATGTGATGAAGTCATTTCTTAACTGATTCACTATTTTTAGGAATGAAAAATTTGGAATTTTGCAATCCTTATTATTTATAAACCCATTACTCTCTGAAACCACTTCCTACGGTCTACATCTGTTTCCATTGAGAAGACTATTTTTGTTTGGTCGATTTAGCAAAATTCACTTATTATGCTGACATTCGCATATCGTTTACCAAATACTCAGAGTTGCCATGACACTTTTATATTAGAATCACCCTTTTAATATGTGTGGCATTTTATATGGTGATAATGAAGAGAAGTGGTTGCGGATTTCAAGCTCGCATTTAAAGTTGATGATGAAGTTGGAGCAAATAGGGAATGGGTGACAAAAATGGTTTTAAGACAAAAGACATATTATAAAGCGGCAATCAAAGTGGCTGACAAAATGACAAAAAAGTGACACAGTGGCTGACAGTAAAAAGTATTTCGTAGAAAGTCTCTCGTTATAAAAGACATTCTTCTTACCAAATTCTACAGTAAATATGAAGAACTAAAAATAGTTGGCGTACATTTATACAAGAACTGTCTCACTCTAAATTGAACTGAACTGAAATTTTAAATGAACATTTCTAAAGAACGGAATTTATTTTATATAAGATAAAAAACATTTTTATCTGTTTTCACATTGTAACGAAAGCTAATTATTTATTTCGAAGCCAGTATTTGTTGCATTAATTAGACATTAATTTGTATATAAAATTTTTGTGTTACAGAAGTTCCGAATTAAAAAAAAAAATTTAATTGACAAAGCAAATTTAAAATATTTAGTTCTTGTACGCGAAATTTCTATCTTGATTTATTCGAACATATCTAGCTGCCAACGTTTTTACTTGAACAGTACACCAACTGACACTGACATTTCCAATTATATTCTAAAGCAATGCACTGAAAGAAAATAGTAGGGATTTTGATGGATACCTTGGATGACACGGCCAGACATTTCGTTATCTGCCGCTGTTCGGATTGGACGTCATGATTGCGTTGCTCGTCGCGAAGTGTGTGCAATTGAGGAAATACTGATATATATATAGATGTGTGCATATGCATATATAACTAACAATTGTAACTAAAAATTAGTTGATTGCTGTGATGGTAAATCGGTGAACTATATAAAATCAGAAAATCATAAACGAATCATATCACATCGAATTTTATGAAACGCTCTTAGAAGATTCTCTGCTTGGTCCAGTTCCACACTCCAGCAATCGTCATCGACGTTAGTTGCTGTTGAGGTGGTGGTGACACATTATCGTTGCATTTTAGGCTACGATTAGTGAGTGCATGCGTGTGCGGGAATATACTATTACGCTATGTAATCGAATTACGTATAAATTTTTGCAAGGAGTATTTTATGAAATTGGAATTAATCGGTATTTCAGTGAAATTATTCGGATAAGAAATACGGCAAAAATTTTTTTCGACAATTCGTTAAACTCCGTTTCTAAAATCATTTATATTTATGAAATAGATTGCAAAATTCTATTAAAATTAACTCAATCGGATTTAGCGTCTACCTTGCAGTTGATTTGGTCTGCTGATTCTTGTGTTGGTGTTATTTTGGTTGATCTCTTTTTGACAGATCTGTTCATTATTGTTGTTTTAGCTTTGTCAATGCTGCAGTGTCATTATTCGGAATGTTTAATAAATAAATAATAAAGAAAATAATAATAATAATAAAAAGTAAAATAAGTTAATAAAATAAGTAAATAACAATGAGTAAAAAATAAGAAAAACGGAAAATAGCACTTGTTAATTTCAATTTAACCTTAAATGACCTTTCAATAATTCCATTTGAAGTTAACCTTCCACCTCCTATCTAGCTGGAATTCATGGTAAAGACGAGAAAATAAGCGAAATGATTTATAAGCTGCTGTTTTAATGTAAGTCGCTTTGTAGTAGTTTGGTTAATATTTTATTAAAATATTATTCAAGCAAATCACGAATTTTTGACTAGATGAAAGAAAGCAAAATATCAAAATCATAATAGAACAAAATATGGTTAAAATCTGACTTATTGAAGAATCTGATTTGACCCCGTTGTTTCGTATCAATAAAAAATATCAATATTTATTTATTCACACTTACCGCAGTAAATCGTCGTGACGGCAAATGGGTTTAATTCAACTTAACTATTTTCTAGTTTCAGCGGTTAAGGGTGGGAGCGGTTCGGCTGATTTTGTGTAAATTTTGTAGTGTTTATTTCTCACTGTGCGGTCTTTATTGTTGTTGTTCATATATTTGTGATTGACCTTTTTAATAAGTTCTCGAGTTAAATGAGGGGAAGCCCTGTGAAAATGATAATATGCCAATCGAAAATGCGTTCTTTCGTTTGAGATAATTTCTCGGTTTCACATGAAATTTCTATATTAATTTCAAATATTAATGAGTTACTCCTTGAGAAAATCAGGTACTTCATTTTAAAAGGATCTTGAAATAAATGTGCTGGTAAATGAAATTAAATTAATTTGAAACAATACAATACATTTTGAGATGAGTATAGGGGAAATGTAAATGAGATATTCCATGGCGAAAATCAGGTGTTTAGTTTTAAAATGAGACTGGGCTAAATGAAATTAGGTGAAATGGAAATAATACTAAATTTTAATTGAATTTTATTAAAAATTCTGAATATCAAATAAGATTTTCTGAATTTTTGACATTTTAATTTTTCAGAATTTATTTTTGACAATAAAAAATTCAAAAAAAAAATATTTAAAGATTTCAAATAGGAAAAATTCTAGCAATTAAACTGGAAATTTATTAAAAATTAAATAAAATAATCTCCAGTTGAAAATGTATAAAAACTAAGTAAATGGGTGAATCGTCAAACAAAGGACTTGGGATTATGTTGAATTTCTTTAAGGTCGCGTTCATGTTTTTCTTGCAGTTTTCTATTTTTAGTTTTATTTTGTTTCAAACTTCAATTAAGTTTTAAATTGTATTAGTGATGACGTTCGTAGTGAAATTTTTAAATCTCATTTGATGGAAATTTGAGGGAATAGGGGTGTAAACCATTATGAGGAGGAAATTCTAATGAATAGAAGTTCATAATAGAACACTCTTCCCCATGAATTTATTCGTGAAAATATCTGGCAACATCAAACGCTAATATTTCTCGATTGTTTATCTCATTCTAACCTCGCTCTCTTTGTGGTGTCTTTCCCTTTCGCTCTCTCACTCTCTCTCTCTCTCGCCATGTGTCTTTCTATTCCTTGCATGCCGAGATTTGATTTTGTTGGTATTATTTGATGCTTCTCGTGCTGTTTTTAAGGTTAATTAATTATTCTAACCTAATTTCCATTGGGTTTCATTGTTTTGGTCGTAACTTTTTCTCTCTCACTTCATTCCACGAATTAATTTTGGTTATCGTATAATGCCATAATTAAAATATGAATTTGAATATCATAATGAAAAAAAAACTGATTTATTCCCGTATTGTTCGCAAATAATTAGAATTTTTTATTATGTTTATTCCATTAGTTGGTTTCTTTTTAAAAATTATATAGAATATCAAAGGTGCCTGAATTGTTGATTAAACATCGAGTTTTAATGACTCTTTATCTCTTTAAAAAATTCCTTCCGATGGCCCGGTCGATTAGTACTGAAAATTGATTATATATGTTTTTTTTATTTTTTTGAAGTCAATAAATTTTAAAGTATATATTTATTTAAAATACTTCAAAAATATCTTCTGAAGAATGTAATTTTAAATTAAATAGAACAGAAACAGCTGAAACGCTTTTTATTGTTTTTTATTTTATCGTTATAAAATACTTTTTTATAATTATCTTTTTCATAATAATCCTTTTTTATAATTATCTTTTTCATAATTATCTTTTTTTATAATTATTTTTTATACTTATCTCTTTTATAATTTATTATAATTTTTTTCTTTGTACTCTCTAATTTTTCATCGACTTTAACAAAATGTAAATAAAAACAATAGAAAAAGTAAAATGTTTTTTGTGTTTGAGCTTCACACAAATTCTACTAAAATTAAACTCGGATTAAGATTGAACTTTTGTGGCCCAAAAGAGAAGTTCAGTTGTTCGTAGTTATAGATTTTTATCTCTACGGCAAAGTTAAGCAATTAAATATGCAGGAAATTTTAAAATAAAACTTATGCGAAGTTTAAATGCAAAGGCTGTGAACAATGGTGGGAATGATTCATAGAGAGAGAGAGAGGGAGAGAGATAGAGAGAAAGGAAAGAAAAAGAAGGAAGCCGGCATGAAACTATACGTTACTTCTGACTGTTTTAAAAATAAAAATATCACTTTGTTTATATTTTACTTCGACATACTTTAAAAGAAAGATATAGAAATACATTGGTGGTATTCTTGTATTAATGATTCTTCAATTAAAAAATTCTAATAATTTTTTCTCTTAAGAGAAGTGTTCGAAGAGACGATTTACATTTGTATGTAACATTTTATAGAAAAATAATGCATACAAATTCATTGGGTTGAGACCAGTCATAAAATCAAAGAATTGTTATTGCATTTTAAAAGTTGTTTTGGCTTTTAGAAATACTAAAGCAAAAGATTATTGTTAGCTAAACATCTAAAATAGAAATTGAAATTCTAAAAGCATGTGAGTCATAAATCCATTTCTATATAAAAATGCATACGCAAAAGACGTTCAATGTATTTTCGGTTTAAGCATGATTTAATAATAAAGTAAATAATTTAACTAATTATTCCATAAATACTATTAAGTAATATAAATTACAAATAATCTCATGTAATACTTCTCACTTTCAACAACAATTAGAATGGCTAATGCAAAGAGTTTTTAGAGCTCGTTGGTGAAAGGCCCATTAAGTGTTTTCAATTAAACTGCTATTGGACATGAAGCGTAGGCTTCTACATGAATGTAAACAGGAGTTCATGTAGTGTTACTAAAAAAGGTGTTGATATTTCTTCGCATCGTACATGAAATTCACGGAAATTCAAAACTTCCTTGAAAGTTTAAAGCCATCCTCATTCTTTCAGGAATGTTATGGTCGAAAAAAATTGTTATTAAACCATTATAAGCAGCATCTTAGGCAGTTACGCCTTTTATGAGAACCAATATGAGACGTGGTCAATTGATCGTGGGTGTAATGTTCCCTCTTGGCTCCTCGTTCACATTTCGCAAGTTTTGAGGGTTGCTGAAGAATATGGCTCGCAAAAATTTAATCGCACTTACTGTAGTTCAGATTTAGCTCCTAGTAACTGCTATTTATTTCCAAATTGTAATAAAAACACCTTAATGAGGGACGACGTTCTGACAATAAAGAGAAATTTTTGTATGATAATAACAGCATAGTATCCACACATTGAAGTCATATTGATGTTGCTTACATTTACATTTTTATGATTACATGGAAAACCATAAATATTATTTGCGTAAACGTAATTGGAATGGATCCAATTATCGAGAATACTTTGAGCACTCCTTCTGTAGCTTACAATAGGGGCGCAACTATTCCTATAGGACAAGTTAATTAAAGTCTTCATGGATGTATGTATGTTTGTATGTATGCTTACATGCATGTAAATGTAAAATACTTTGCTTGGTGATTTCTTTGTTGTTGTTTTTTTGCTCTTGAAATAGCTTTTGTTTTTTTTTCGTATTATACTTTTTTCTATTTTTGTTTCAGTTGTTATTTTACGCCCGGGTCAGATTTTATTCTTCCGGTTTCTTTTTTGTCTTTAATTATTTTCACTTTTCTGTAGTTTTCGAAGTTTTGAGTTTACGTTTTATAGATTCCAATAAACAGTTTTATTACAGTTGGCAGTAATAGTGATCCTACTTGTACTAGTTGTTGTTGTTGTTGTTGTTGACATTGTATCTGTTGTTAGTGGTGGTGGTGTGGTGGTCGATTGTGTGGGTGTCGGTGTTACCGCTACTCGATTGGCAATTTCTTTGCTGTGCCATTATCGTTGCATACTTTGCGCTGTTTTTATTATTGCTATTGTTGTTGTTCCTCAGTTAGTTGTTGTTGTTCTGTTCTGTTTCTGTTTCTGTTGTTGTTGTTGTTGTTTTTGGCGTTGTTAGTTGGGCAACATTTAATTGTAATACATATTCGATTTTATGTGTATGCAATTGCTTTTGCGGTCAATGCAGTTGTTGCAACTGTTGAATTTAAGTGTTTTCATTTCCTTTTCGAATGGAAGGCAATAATAAACCGAAGAGTGAATTTGACCTCAAGCTGGTTTCTCAAAAGAGAGCACTTCCTGGTGGCAGAGGAATTGATACTCCATAACGACGAGTGGAAAAGAATATGAATATATTCCGCATGTAAAAACACAATCTTCGCGGAAAGGCTTCGCGGAAATATTTGTTAGAATCATCGTGATATACTTTCAGTTTTAATTGAAAATTTTCAATATAATTTTCAATAGTTTTGTACTTTTTTTCTCAAAAAGAAAACATTTATTGAAAACATGAAGAATAAATTCTATAATGCGGCAATATAAACGAAAAGTTTCTAAATTGTCAAAAAAATCATCGTTCATGATTTGTCAATATTTATAAGTATTAACCCAAAAAATTGGACATTATTAATCCGACTCAATATTTCAAGTTAAAGTCCAAACAATATCAATATCCGGTAATATTTTGTTAACCCAGGAGAGTCTCTTCCTTCATCTACAACAATAAAATATCGAGTGACGAACATTAAGCAAGTGTTCGGTGAGCAGCGATGGTGATGACCGGAAATGGTAAGGAAAATTCCGAGTTTGGAAAAGAAGAAAATGTGAGAGTTTGGGAATTTAATAGACTAATATTTCAAAAAACTCACATTGCATAACAGAAAAATCTCGATACGAGAAATTGCGCTTATTACCAAATCGAATGAATTGTCGTTTCACAGTCATGAATGATATAGTTCTCTGCTCATTGATTCACCTTTGCTCATCTGAGTCGAAAGACGCGTACGAACCAATCGCGCGTAAGAGGAGTATCAGCTCCAGAGACAGCGTTTACTACAATGTCTGTGAAATGATAAACTACGTAGAAGAAGGCTCGACAATACAATGCCCGCGGGAACATTTTAAAATGACCGCGTGGGAACTAGTAAATATTTTAAGAATTGTGTAATTTATGCAAAAGGGCCAAACCTTAAATTAAATTTGGACTGAAGGCATTTATACGACACTGTATGAATTGATGACGTTAAAACCTTTCGACTGATAGGAAACATCTGTGGGTGTGTGGGTGTGTGTGTTGTGTGTATGTGTGTGTGAATAATTTCAACTAAATGAAAAAATATACTTCTACAATAACGAAATATAATCCCAATCAAATTTTCAATTGCAATTTTTTGTTCCGCAGTAGGAGTGGTGTATTTGTTACCTTCCTCGTGTTTTAGCGGCTTCCGCCTCTTGCGATTAAACAGTTTTTGTTACTAAATTGTGTAATTAAAATTGTTAATATAAGTTTTTGTATAATCTTCAAAATATTTGGAGCTGTAAGTAAAACTGTTCTAGTGTTTTTCAAGGCTTTCTCATCGTTTTCCCGTCAAACAAAGCGTTATTTTGTTTTAAAGAAAATCACATAAATTAAGGTTTCTTTTCTTGAGTCTAAAATAAATTCCCTAATCTGTTTTTTCAGTTAAAAAATATTCAGTTAAAAATTGTATTTCGTCACAATTAATTAAATTGAACTGCCTGTTAGGAGGCACCAATTATATTTAATTGGATGCTGCTTCAAAAAACTTCATAAAAATAAACAAAGATTTTTAAAAGCATAAATATTATAAAAATAAAATACTTGAAAATAATATTTAGGAATTGAAAAAAACGATTATTTACAAGTAGTGTGAAATTAAACATGAATAATGCATTAAAAACGCTTTATATTTTAAAAATAATAATTTTTTATAAAACAAAAAGTAAGCTTGAAATAATAGTGATTATGATTTTTTATATATATATTTATATTTATTCTTATGTTACTGAAACCACTTAGAAAGGCAATAATGGGAAAAAAGACATCGATGCATAAGGGGAACAATCCTGCTGTTTTGAATCAATGTCTGGCAACTAGAATTCAACTTATTTGCAAATTATAATAAACCAGCTGAATACTTGCAATTATAATTAAAGTTAACTAAGTTAATTAATTTCTCGTATCTATGTCTTATCATTTATTTTATGATACAATACGAAAATAATACGTAAATATTTTCGTATTTAAAAACTGCTTTTCAAAACTGATGCCTACCGAACTTTAAAAATTCCAGAAATACCGTTTAAAACTGATGGCAATCGTTCCTAAGGCTGCTTTCATCTGCCGCATTCATTATATTTTAAGATCCATCATTATTTATGTGTCGGATCGGTTACTTCTGGGACTATCCTCCTGTAGATTGAAATCATTTGAAGCTTATCAAAATTAACTAGAAAAATTTCATGTACGTTATTTGGGAATATTTCTTTACTTGCTTTTATATCTTTCTCAAATGCTTTTGTAGTTTTGTTTTCTTCAAAAAAAAAAAAAAAAAAAAAAAACACCAGAATACAAAAACAATAAAAATGTGCGAAAAATTGATAGCTCTCTAATAGTTTGAATGTTTTGTATTATTGTTTTTTCTTTTCTTTTTACTTGCTGCTTTGATGTGTTTGTGTTGTTCGTCTGCCCCTCACGATGCTTATTATTTCCTTGAATGGCAACAATATTGTCGCATTGATTGCTTCTGCCAGTGTATCGGCTTTAAGCTCTAATTTCCGAACCGCCCAATTCATTCGTACGCTTCTGTAACGTCGTTGTCATCGTCAATCTTTTCGAAAACGTGATCGAGCGATGCACCGGCGAGTTCGCCGAATGACCGAGTTTGAAACTCGATAAAGTATCGAACGTACATACATACATTCATTTATACATTCATACATACATTCATTCATACATTCATTCATACGTACATTCATTCATACAAAAATACAACAAGTTGCGGCACTCTTTTGGGTTACCAATCAAATTTCCTTGCATCAGGTCATCTTGCCTTTCCTTCCTCTTATCATTTCACCATCTTTCCTCGTAATCATCTCCTCAATTTGCGCCCGAAACGATCCAAACATTTGAGGTAATGGATTTAGTAAGAGTACGGGGTGGGGCAGGGTGGCCTGGCGATTGTGATGGTGAGAGAGGAAGAGAGAGAGGCTGAAGAGAGGTCTTTATGCAGTATACGTTTCATTTATAATGACTACTTCCATTCCACTTCAGGTCATCATGGTCATCATCATCAACACCACCACCATCATCATCATCATTTCATTTTTCTATTCATTCTTGTCCTTTTTCTCTTCTGTCATTCAGCATGTGGCGCTCTCACCCGCTCTCGCTCTGTCCTTTGTATTTTTTTTCTCACAATTCTCTTCCTGCGCCTCTCACTTCCCGGCCAATAAACGTACTTGTAGATTTCAGCCGCAATGGCTGCAGCCGTGAAGCACAAGTAACTTGGCCAATTTTCTCGACCATCTCGTTTACATGGAAGCTGCATTTGTTAAACAAAAAGCAAATTGTGAGAGGGGGAAACGGAAAGAGAGAGAGTGAGAGAGAGGGTGATAGAGGTTGCGGTAGAGGTAGAGATAGACATAGAGATAGCGATAGAAGCAGAGAGGAAACAGAGAGTACAGCAAAAAATCACAAATCGATCGATTGCACAATTTTGAATGAATTTTTATTAGTGCAATGCTATTTCCACGTTGTTGTTGTCGCTGTTGTTGTTGTTGTTATTGTTGCTTTGGCTGCTTTTGAATAGTTGAGCAATTTTTTATTCGTGATGTTTCGGTTCTCCTTTTTTTGTTTGTTTGCTGGCAAACCCTTCTGGTTATTTTTTGGTAATAAAATTATTTTTTTCCTTTAATTTCATCTGCATCAGCCGCCGCAATTGAATTAATTTTCTTTTCTTTTTTTTCATTCCTATAAATCACATAAAATCATTTTCGTGTTTCGATTTAATAATGAAACTGCTAAAAATTTCATCATCATCATTATGATCAAATTTGATTTTGTAATATTTTTTAAAAAAAGTTCGCTTCATTTCGAAACTCACGAAGATTACATTCTGGGGCTAGTGTGAATTTTTGGCCAGACGAGTAGAATTTTGGATGGATTTTAAGGAAGGCGTATCATAAAATTTAATACTTGATAATGAAATTTCTGCTTGGAATTTTTTTTAGAAATTCAATTTTATTTGAAACCTTTCCGAGTGATTAGAGCATAATTTTGAATTTTAACGGTTTCCGTTCAAGATGGTTTGGTTTTTGGGAGCCATTACTAAAATTATTATCTACGTGAGTCTAGGAGTCTAGGCGGGCGTTAGTTGCCCCATGTAAATTTATTGGACACGAATGACCAACCTGACCCAATTTTAACCCAAAAGAAAACTTATTAATCAAACTCGTCTGCGGCTGAAACCATTAAAAGGAAAGAAGGAAATATCTTTATAATTTCGAATGAAAATGAAATGAAATTTTTAATTTTTTTATGAATCCAATTTACTTAATTATTTTCCTCTTAATTGCAAATGATTTTAATTCGTTCGTTTCTTTTGAAATGCGTAAGTAATTATTATTACTCGCACATTTAATTGCATTAAAAAATTATTAAAAAATTGACTTAATTTTTCGAATACATTAAGGTCATCAACTCCAGTCCGAAACGCGTGACAATTGAAAGCTGCTTCATTCATATTCATATTTACGCGCTCGCATTTTTACTAAAAAAGTGTCCCAGAAGGAAAATTTGGAGTCCAATAGTGTGAAGTGAAGTAACGATTACCGTGTAAGGGAATTAGTAATACATTTAAATTATTTACAGAACTTGCATTTCTTACATTTTACCAAATTTTCTAATATGAATTATATGTCACAATATTTCTTGAATAAAAATAGTGGACTGTAATGAATTTCAAAGGCAATTTATTTTGAAAGAAAATGTCAAGTCAGGAGAATATTGCGAGAATTTATTAAAAGCATAAAATAATTTTAAAAAAATTATTAAATGATCATTAAGTTAAACGAATTCGAAAAATCTAGAATCTAATTAACTATTGCCAAGTTCATTTCGACATTTCTAAAATTAAATTGAAGCAGTCTTAAATATATTTGCACTTTTCTGAAGTCCATAACGTGATTTTGAAGGAATCAAAGAAGGGTAATTCGGCTAAGCGGTAAAAAGGGATTAACAGAGCATTTGAGTGTAAATCGGTATAAATGTAATCGGTGGGTAAGTAGTAGTAATCTTTCTATATAACTTATTTAACATTCCAATTATTAGTAATTTCCTTTCGAGAGGAATGATTTGTGACCTTACTTTTTTTGCTTCATTCCTTCATTGTTATGAAATTACCGCGTGAAAGATGATCGATTCTACAGTAATGCATAAGAATTATTTAGCATTTGACAAAATTACCTAGCGGGTCGCGATTTCATTCGGATTTTTATGTGTGTGCGTTTGTGTTTCTGTCTGCATTTAAATTTCATTCGGTGCTGCGTAATAATTTTTTTATTATTGCCATTGCTGACGCAGCAACTGTTGTCACTACTGTCCTTGTTACTGCTATTACTTTTGCTGTTGTCTGTGCCGTCGTTGTTGTTGTTTTATTTTTTTTATGCAAATTCATTACCTCCAAATAAATCCGCTTACGAACTTTTCAAAAAGTTGAATTTACTTTCGTTACTTTGTATGAATTATTATTTTGTTTTTTACTTTGGATTCATAGTTTTCATTGCAGTTTTGCTTTCTCTTGCTAGGTATCTGTCCTCTTTTTCTTTCTCTTTCTATCCCGTTAGTCTCTAGCTCTTTCTCTTTCTCCGTCGAATCATCCTTCCCCTCCCCCCTTTTCCTTCTTCTATCGTCGTTTGTTTCTAAACAGAAAATAACGAAACAATTGTAAAGCGCATAATGAAGTTTTCCTCTCAAATATCCTGGCCGACATTTCCGGTAATGGTTTGTTTTTGAAAACTTTTCAAGGTTTTTCGTTCTCGTTTATTCAAATATTTGTTGCATGTTCGAATAGTTTTCAGGTTTTATCACCGGCTATTTCCTCGATCTGCTGTTGGTTGCAACGTTCATTACTATTTGCTTTTTTCAAATTTTGTTTTGTTTCAATTTCATTTTATTTTTAGACTTGCTTAATTTTAATGAAGCTGTCAATAAAAAAACTTTGTAAGTTTTTGCTGTTTTTCGCTCTTGTTTTCCATTTACGTAAGTCCTTGCTAAGTCCTTCTTTGAAGTTGTCTACTCTTGTTCTTCCCTTCCTCTTACCATTTCTGATTTTGTACTTCCCTAATTTTGTTCTTTCTCTCTCTTTCTTTCTTTATCTATCTCTCTCTTTCTGACTAGAGTGACACATTTATTTTTTATTGATCGATCGTTTAAATTGAGTTTAATCGTATTTACTCGCAATTTATTTTCTGTTTTTTTACAAGTTTCCGGTTTACTTAAACCACATCTTTTAATCTTCTTAAAATCTAGATAAATGAGATTAATTTCGATTGTTTTTTTTTTCAATTATTTTCATTTTGATAAATTATTGTTTGATTGTTACAAGATTTTTCTTTGATCAATTTTTTGCAATTTATTTTCGGGACTGGCTTTATTGTTTTTATAATAAAAAAATATTATTTTGTAATCAATTTTAAAAATGCTGCTGATGATTAGTTTTCCTTAGAATGTTTGATTGTTTATTCGGAAATGTTGTTTTAATTTCATGAAAAATTTTGAAATGATAAAACAGAATCATTTTCACAAAAAATACCCAATGAGTTAGCAAATCGCAAAAGATTATTTAATTCAGTTTAATTTGATTGATGGAAAGGTGACGACAATTGCTTCTGAATGCTATCAATTTTTAATGATATTTAATAATTGCAGAGTCATCAAACTGATAATTGATAAATTTATAAAAGAAAAAAACATTTCGAAGAAAGGTTCATAAAATTTAACAGGAATTGATTGAATGTATTAAAGCCCTAATGGAAGTTTGAACGAAAATTATCAGACTGTGAAACTTAAACACAAATACCAGCTTTAAAAAGTAGGCGTAACACTAATGCAATTTTACACATTTCCGCAATTTCATGAAAGTATATCTATTCCTTCTTCCGTAATGATGATTTCTGCTAGAAGATATAACGATGATTTCCTGCAAATAAGCGGGTAGGCAGTCGGAAAAATGAACGGACGTATGGACAAGGAAGAAAAAGAATATGATATATGTATATACTATGGCAGGATATATGTATATACTTTCCTATAGCTTTCACATTTTCTTTAATACGTTGCCCACAAAAACTAAAAATTAATATGCCCTATATTTACTTCCCCGCCACACCCCCCCCCACCACCATGAGATGCCGTGTAGGTTGGTCGCTATATGGAAGAACATAAATAGATATAAAAACATCATTTCTTTTTGTAAATTTATATTTTGTTTCACTAGAATCGACATAATAGAAATGTAAATATTATCATATGCAGACGACGCATTCCATTCAACGTGACACATTGGCCAGATCTGTTATAAGTCGTTAATTGCAGACAGATGATGAGGATGACATTCCTCAAACGACTTCAATGCATATTAAATAATATACCTCAGGAAATATTAAAGTCTGCTGCAAAATGTATGCTCGACATAATTTAGTGTGTACAAGAGAAGAAAAGCATATGTGAAAGTGTGTTAAGGGTGAGGGGTGAGGTGAGGTCTGGAAAAATATTGCACGTGAAAACCTATGAACCTAAATACAAAATCCTTCTCCATTACGTAAATAAATATTTATATACTATATTTTTCTAAACATCGAGTTCCCTGAATGAAATTTTAATTAGCTCTTCATGTGCGGTGGAAATCCTTTTTTTTCTTGTAGTTCTTCTAGTTTTTTCTCTCTCTCTTAGTTCGTCATGTGAAAAATCACTTTTCCGTTTATACAAAAAAAAAAATCCTGCGGCGTTAGAACTAAAAATTGTAAAGATGTTGCAGCTGCGATATAATAATTTTGTTTTTACTCTTGCTTTCCTTTCAAGGCACATTTAATCCTTGTAGGACATGTTATTTTTGAGCATTCGTACTCGTTGAATTTTTAACCCACAACGGGGTAAACCTTTTGCGGAATATGAAAAAAAAATTAATGTATGAATACGTAACTGTAACCTACATCGGTAGACTTAATTTGAGAAAAAGGTGAGAAAATGGCGCATTCAATATTTTTTACTGATTTTTTTTATCGAATTATTGTCAAATAGAATTTAATTTTAACGACTATCTGTTTATACAATTCAGCATTAAATCGTCGTGTTTGTTTAGAAAGCGTGATGTGACTACTACTCGTTTGCGTTGAAAAATATATTTGCCTTGTTTGTTTCGAAAGCGATTTTCGCTTGTTTTGAAAACAAGATGTGAATACGTCTCGTTTGTTTTGAAAGCGAGATGTGATAACTGCTAAAAGTGTTTGATGCTTTAATAGCGAGTTGACCTCAAACGAGCATTGGAAAACAGTACGGTTGTTGAAAATTTAATGCAGTAATCGATTGTGAAATTTACTGTTTATAAATTTTAGATTCACATTTGGCGATTGTGGAATTATTTATTGCTGATCTTGTTATTCTTCTTATTTATTATAACTTCTGCTTTTATCTTCTTTTTCCAAACGTACGTCTTCTGCAACGATCTACTATTGGTATCAATTACAACGAATTTTCTAAAGTGTTGTATACGATATACATGCGTTTGAATGTTAATTGCTTCTTTTATTCATCACATTCTTGTTGTTTCCTTGCTTCTTTTATTCATCACATTCATGAGTTCTATCTTGAATACTTATTTATTTCACCTTATTGCATTCAGGACGCCGTGAAGTCGTTAAGTCGTTTTCGACGATTTTAACATTGAAACAAAGAACTTGTTATTTCACAAATATATTCCAGTTGCGTGAGTTCCGGTGCCCGAGTCGCAGCAGCATTTCCTTTTCCTCCAACAAACAGCCTAATATTCCTCCAGTAATATCAAATAAATGACGAACTTAAACAGTGGTCTCTTTCAAAAATTCTTTAATTCTGTTACGTTTTTTCAGAGAATTGACTTCTCGCTTTCTATTGTTCGTGTTGTTGTTGTTGTTGGAGTTTGTACAAGCACGTGCATTTATAAGCATATAAGGTATAATAAGGTTCTTCTCGTTTACCTTCTTTGTCTTACCTTTATTCTCTAGTTTCTCCCCTCTCTATCTCTTTTTCCAATATTAAATATTCATTCATTGACCGAGCATCGGACCGGATCACCACCGCTTAACGACTTTAGCCAACTCACCTTTACAATGAAAGTGACCTGACCCTCACGACGGCGTGCTGCTTTCGTTTAAGGTGAATAAGGTTTCCCCCAATTTCTTTTCGCAGCCGTTTCATTGTTCTCGTTCTTATTCTTTGTTCCTCGTTACATTTACTCAAACTGTATTAGTGTGTGTGGTGATGTTTATTCATTCGTTCGTTCGTTCGTTCGTGCTCTGATTCTCATTGTCGTATATTTTTTTTTCTTTATTTGCTCTTTATTTGTTGACGCCTGTTTACTCGTGTGAATTAATGCATAATAAAAACTCATTTAGCGGTTGAGTGACGGCGTCGTATGAGTAACTTGTTTGAGGTCATTCTTGGGCTGGTGTTCTCATTTCTCATTTTCTGATTAGAAAAAAATTTGCTCACCAAATATTTGTGAAATATATGTTTTCTTTTTATTTAATCAGATTTATTCAATTTTAGTCTTTAATTAAAAAGCTAAAGGAATTTGTGTAATTTAAATATTTATAAATTTATTACACGTCGAATTTTTTATAAAATAAAAATATAATAAATTCAGCAAATTTTTTGTGATTATTTGTTTTATGTCATAATCATCAATAAACTTCGTCGTAACATTTTATTATAATTAAAAAATTGTATAGTATTTTTTAATGGATTCTTTTCATTCATCCTAGACTAATTGATTTCTTCTTCGTTAAGGCTTGTAGTCTTCTTCTCTTTATTCGCCTCAGTAACATTGAACGTATTTGTTCCATAGAAGAATTCTTCTATTTTATTTTTCTTCTCTTCAATAGTTTGCCATTTCTTAGAAATGGAGCGTTGGGAAAAGGTTACAACCAATTCAATGTTTGCAACAACAGTCAACAGCATCTCTCAGTGATTTATAAGAGTTAGTTACAGCCATTGTTACCGTTGTTAGCGTTATTGTTGTTGTTGTTGTTGTTGTTGCTGTTGTTGTTGTTGGTTGCTTCTAAGTAACCATGAGGAATAGTTACTAAGAAGGAAAAAGCAGATGAGGACGATGAAGAAGCAGCAGCACAGGGAAACGATGTGGAAGGAAAAGTATCAAATTATCCTTGCTTAACGAATAGTAAATTCAATGTTCGTAGAGAACAAATCGTTCAACAAATGTCATGTTATAGTTCCTAAGTAACATGCTTCCTCCGTCACACATCCCTCTTTCTCTCTCTTTCACTCCCTTTCTATCTCTTACCTTCTTATTAAATTTGAATTTCTATATATTTCTTTGTCTCTTTAACCTTGCCTTTTGTTTGTTGGTACTCATACGTACTGACACTATAAATAACCTTTTGGTAGTGGTTTCTAATAAATTTTGAAAGTTTTATTATCGTTAACGCCTTGCTATTAAGCTTTTCCGTTCTTTGTTTTTATATCTTCTTTTAGAAGTTATAAAACTACATATTCCAAGAAACTTCTTTCCTAAAACTTTAAATTTTACGAACTGCAAAATGTAATTCAACGATTCAAAGGGAGTGTATGGTTTGGGGTCAAATGGTATAATATTTCATTGGTGACATGTTTCTGCGAAAGCCATTTTCAAATAGCTTTAAAATGATAATGATCCATTGCGTGGATATCTTTCTAAAAAATCGAGTTTAAAATTTTAATACGAATAATTTTTGATTTGATTTTAAAAATGTTATGGCTCGTCATAATATAAGGTATCCTTTCCTATCTCCTTCCATACATTCATCCTTTTAGAAGGTTTCGGAAGAGAAAAATGTATATTTTATTTAATATCTTAATTTATCCTCATCCTTACCTCACCCTTTTCCCCTCCTGTCTTTCACATTTCGCATACGGTAGTATTAGCTCTCTTCGATAATTGGCAATGTCGTTGCCCTGCCCCTTTTTGCGTCTCTTTTTGCGTCTGCAATTTGTATACGCTTCGAATATTATTTCAATTCTATTCTCTAGACAAGCTAAAAGGCGACATCCGTCGCCACAAACGAAATCTCTAAGGAGTCGAGCTACTAGTGGGTGGGTGAGTGTTCCGTCTCGTTATTTATGGTTTTTTCCTTCCATTGCAAATTGATTGACTTGATACGTTACTCGTTGCTCGCTGATTTTGGATCATTTGAGAATAGCTATTGTCGTTCATGCAATTGAAGTGCTCTAACGATTTCTATTTGAATACGATTTTTTTTGTCTTTACTTATTCTTTTTCTTTTTAACATCAGTTCGTTTAAATATATTCATATTGTTTTATATTATTCTGGTTCAATTAATCCTTTTTCTTCATGTCATCCTTAAACTGATTTACTTCTCATAATTTTTTTGTATTTCATTTTATTTGATGTTTGAGTAAATTATACAGTTTGATTTATAAATTGATTTAAAATTAATGGAATTATCGTTGCATTGAACGAGTTGTTTGTGCGGCGACTTGCGGACGACTATGCAATTCAATATAGTATGAAATGATATATAGTAGCGCAAATATCTGAAATACTGTAAAGAAGAAAAAAACTGAATTAAATAAATCGGATCAAATATTATTAATCAAATAATAGTTGGTAATATATACGCGATCATCAAATGGTTTCATTACAAATCAAGTCGATACGCTTTGATTTTCAAAAAAATATAGCAGTTAAAAAATTTTTGGTGTGATTAAAATTAGGTGTGGGCAATATTTAAAGTCGCTACATGGCCTTCCTCTTCGTGTAGAAGTTATTGCATGAATCATTAAAAAATAATTTTAATATAATTTTTTAAAAAGAAACCAATCGTTGGCCCGGTACATTTCACTTACATGTTTCTAGTATCAAAAAGATCGCAACGTAAAGAAGGCCCGAAAGTCCCATAATATTTATCTCTGGAAGACATAATGGTTGCTTAGCGGCTATACAAATGAATTCGCGTAAAAGCATAAACAGTGAAGCCGATGATCCCAAAATCCATGAAATTAACAGATATTTATTTTGCTGTTGAGAAAATAATACAAAAACGAACTTTTTTATATGATCAGCTTACATATTTATATATACACATAAAATCAGTTCATGTATATACGCACAAATATTACTCCGCATATTAAGCATAATCCGACAGCCATAAATAATGCCGGTTCTTTTATAATTAAATCATCCTTCCTTTTTTCTGTGAAAATACAATGGCGTTTTTTCGATTTTTGTGAAAAATTGAAAGTATTATTTTCGGGAATATATTTACCTTCGTAAGATATGTATGTCCATATTGATTGCTATAAAAAATATACTACACCAAATAGCATGGTGGTACTTCCCAAACTTAACGAACATAAACCCGATTTAACAACGAAATTCATATTTGTTGATTAATTATGACTAACAGTATTGTATAAATATTTTTTAAAACTATCAATGAATAATTGATTGCCTTTCGTTGTTTTCTTTAATCCGGAAGTAAGTTTTACTCGTTTTTGATCCCGATAATTCTAAAATAAATTTATATAATATACGAATATATTTCTCTTTGACAGATTTTATTTTTTACTCATTTATTTCAATCAGAATTTTGACAAAAAATTGAATGAAATTTAAAACGAAATCTTAAATTTGTAGTAGATTCAACGTTATTGAACCTTTTCTTCAATTTCTATGTTTTTTTTTGTTATTGATTTGTGTTCTCACCAGGAAGGCTTCCACTCATAATCAAATTTTGACTTATAACCTGACCACTAGTGACCTGACCTGAAGATTCTGAAAACTAACACAGAATAGAGAAAAAGTATTAAAAAATCGTTCAATGTTTTAGAACATAAATAATTCGATTTATGCCATACACTTTTATTAGATCTATAAAATGTTCCTTCTGGTATTGTCGAGCTGACCCCATTTTAACCGATGCTATTGTTGATACGGTTGATATTATTACAGTTTGTTCTTTTGCCGCATTCCGGACTTTAATTTCGCATCACCAACAACAATTCATGGCCTCAACCAAAACGCAACAACTGATGCACACACACTTTGTTCTATTCCCACCACAGCTGACTTCTTTCGATTGACAACGTAATTAAATGTCACATTTTTCAGATAGCTTCTCATTAATTTTAAAATTTCTGTTCTCTCTTGACGAATAAAATATAGAACACACCAACAATCCAATTTTATTCATAAAATCTCTATTTTTTGAAAATTTCAATTATCATCATATCAAGATGTCTTTTGTCAAATTTGTCTTTTTGCCTTACGAAATTGTAACATTTCCTCAAATATTTCCAGCAATTTGTTAGTTACATCGTGGTTGAATTGTTTGTCGAATGGACGGACAGTTATACGTCAGAATTTGTTCCTTCTTTTGACAGGAAGGACATTTATGAAGAGCATATATTTGGAATGCAGAGAGAGAGAGAGGGGAAGTAAGAGTTTTTATGGTTTTCCTCACAACACAGCAAATACTGCTTAGTGATTTATCTCTTTAAGAACACAAACTTAAAGAACTGTAAAATTCGTTTTCACGAATTGTGAAATGATATTTCAATATTGAGTAGAATAAACCTGACAACGTCATCTCTGTTTGACAACCTCCGATTAATGCTTTAATCTCCTTTGTGGCAGACTCTAGAATTTACCATATGTCATCTACTGTACTTCAAATGAATGTCAGTTGGGATCTAAAAATTCGTCTACAATGACAGTACAATGACAGTTAAACAGTTCAAAAATTAGTTCAATCTGTTGTGAAATTAATCTTTTTTATTATGAACTTAAAAATAATAAGGGTTTAGTGATTGAATATTATGTTGTTTTATTATGTACTATTTTTAGGTCTTTTCAAATCGACATCCATGATATTTCATCACTGATTCCCTGAACGATCATAAATGAAATTTGGGAATAGCTCGATATTTATAAATCAAAGACCACTCCTGAATTTGCAGACCGAAAGCCGTTTATTCTTATGTACGTGTGTGTGTGTATTGTATGCATGCGTGCCTGCCCATTTACGCACATACGTATAATACGAAATAACAGCAAATCAGATTGTCTACGCATTTTGGGGTCATTTTAGTTTAATGAATGACTGAATTGGAAATAAGCTATTCCATCACTTTGCGTTTAAACAAATTGCATTTAAGCATTGAACGTTTTCCGTGCCATTAATTCGACCTTGTTCGAAGTCTTTGTCGTTTACAAAATTATTTCAACTATTTTTGTTTAGTTCTAGATTAAACTAATCGTCAGATAAATCATTCCCAGAGAATTGATTCAGTAAAGTAAAGGAGAAATGAATGTAATGCATACTTTAGAAATGTAGTGAGTTTTGAATAAATAATGGCCTTCGAATAAATAACGAGAAGATAAATTACGGGTCTTTAAAAAGGACGTATTATCGTCGAAACCTGTGTTTTGAATAGCAAAGCACTCCTTTTTTTCTTTTTAATATAGAGAGCACACAGACTGCATTGCGGCTCTCGGAAATGGCCAAATTTTATAATTAAATCATACTTAGGTAAAAATAGAAGATTAACTTAATAACGAAATTTACATAATAAAATTTAATGCTTTAAAAGTACAAAATTTGTAAAAAATTATAAGAATATCCTTATAAGAATAAACCTAATAAGCATTCCTCTTCGGGTTACCCGATTATAACAAAATCAGAACGGCACACACCAAGTTGTTGTAGCAGTCCCAAATACATGACTCTAAGTGTATTGAGTTTTCCGTAAAGTTTTATCACACTTCTTGAGAAAATTCTGCGTAAAATTCTATCTCACCTCATTACAAAATTCTCCAAAACTGTACAATAAATGCTACTTCGCTAACATAGTTTATAACCAAAATGGGGGAAAGCACAACTACATAGATATCAAAATTATTTTAGATGCTAAATTTCTGAGTTTTATTCCTAGCAGTTTCTGAGCGTGATAGATATGTGCACATCTACGTATGATTATCATAACGGAACTTGTCAAAAATGGATTCAAAGCCGATCAAATACATAATTCTTTTTAAATCTGAATTTCGGAATTTCACCACACCGGGTGGTGAACGGGGCTTAGTTTAGAGTCTACTTATAAAATGTATATAGAATTTTTTTATCAAATGATCTAAACATGTAAAGCATGTAATTGCTTTGCGTTCCGAATTTTTGTGTGTAATCGAATTTTTTACTAATACCATAAGATACCAACTAATTCCTAGGTTTAGTTGGTTATCAGTTGTTTTTTTTAATATTGAATATCTCTATAAGCAAGAGTATAAGTATTATACCCTTTTAAGTTAATTGAATCACGACTAGAGAAAGGGAGAGAGAGAGAGAGCATTCAATTATCGTGATTATGATGATAAAATCAGTTAGATAATTTTTTTGGACTCATAGTCGTCAAATGGAATTTCATGATGACATTCATTTCATTATTACATTTTTCAAAGAGCATTTTTCAATTTATGACTATTACATTTTTTTCGAAATGACAGGTGAAACTCTCTCTCTCTCTCTTCTCTCTCCTTCTAGGCAACAGCTTTCCCTTTACTTCGTTTAGTGGAAATGTTTTGCAAATTGGATTGAAATATTGTATGGTTTGGCATGGCTGGAGAATGATGTTTTGAAAAGGATCATTCGCATGAATGATGTGCAATAATCCCCGTGGGTTGTGGATGTAATTCGTTTTACAAAGTTATTGCATAACAAAATAAAACCACAGGAAGAATTATCTCTTTAATAATTCATCATTTTCGACGTTATGCTTTATTAATATTATACATATCGTAATATCCATTATATAATTTGAATTGACTTGAATTGTTCTGATGCTTTTGACAGAATTCGATAACTTCTAATGTTTCGTCATGTTGGCAACCATTGTTGGCGTGGCACCATCTCATGCTGAATTAATATCAAAATTGATTTTGACGTAGTGGTTGCAAATTTAATTAATCGTAATTCACAGCACGAATATCCATTATAGTCCTTTTTGTTTCTTTTAATTAAAATTTCCCCGATTCTTACTGTTTTTCTATACACACATAAACATGCATACTCTCTCTCTATTTTTTGTCTCTTTTATTTCATCATAAATTTCTTTTTATTTTTCTTTCTTTTGTTTTCTGTTTTCAATCAAAACATTCTCGAGTTTAATTTTTTGGAAACGATTTTAATGATGGAAAGGTATTGAGCTTATCTTTTTCATTTTCTTTTACTTTTATTTTTTTCACGCTGTTTTTTCGCTTTTAATTTTCTCAATTAAGATAAAATTTCGCATTTTTTCCTTTTTATTATTTGTCTTAAATTCAGGGAAAATATTTAAATGAGTACGATTATTTTTCAAAAGGGAAAAAAGCATTGCATATATCGTGGGTCTTAAATTACAACTGATTTCCCTTACCCTCCCTGTACTACGTACATACAATCGTATACATTCAAACCGATATTTCTTTAAGAAAACTCGATTAAATCTAGCATGATACCTCATCATCAATCATGCATGAAGCATCGATGACAAATCCGACTATGTAGTCGGTGTGAATAAACTATGTTTGATTTTACGAAAATTCAATCAATAAATCGACGAAAAATAAAAGATTAGGAGAGGAAAACTGTTAGGGGAAAAATACGGAAGAAGAACTATTGAATATTTTTTAATTAATGGTTAAATTCAAATAAAAAGAAATTAATTCCAATTAATTGAAAAACAGCTAATTGAAACAATTAATTGGGAGCAACCGATTTTCTTGAACTTGGGGTACTAGATGTAAGTTCATGGTGCGGACTTTATTCAAAAGGACAAACCAATCGGTATTCTTTTGTCTACTTTTGCTTTTGTCTATTTTTATTTATTATTTGTTATCGAGAATTTATTTTTAATTATAAATAAATATGAGGTTAATCAATAGACACGAAAATCATTATCATCGACGTTTAATGACGCCCCGTAAGAAAAACTAATTCAAATCTTGCTAAAAATATAATTATTAATTGATTGATTGATAAAAAATATAAGTATTAAATACTTTCAATCAAATGTCTTAAACAAATGATAAGAGGCAGCGAATGAAAGAAATTAAATTATTAATAAAAATTATCTCGTCAGTTATTTCGAAAATGAATTTTCATCACTGATTCGTGAATGATACGCATAAAAATGATATGAATGAATTTGGAGAGTTACGTAATGATGTGTGATACATTGTAACTTATTCCTATAGTACAATTCAATTCGTTCCCAACTCATTCGTTCATCAATTCGTATGTCCGTCCATCATCTCATCAATCCATTCTGCTTTCAAGGCTTTTGAAGATCAGAAGTGTTTATGTCGTTATTTTTTTATGCAAGTGACCCAATTGATTTCGGTCCCGCCCACTTTTATCAGCTGTCAATTAACCCAAATAATAGTAAAGCTTCCTTAGAGATGAGTAATTGCGTATACTATACAGATGGATGTTTTTAATATACTCCAAGTTTTTGCATCGTTTTGAAGAGTTTGCTGCAATATCAGGATCTTTTACACCCATTATGTATTTTTGTTGTTGTTGTGTTGTTTGAACGAGTTACGAATAAATATACACGTCTTTACTTTTTTTTGTTGCTTTCGCTCTAGGCCTCAAAAACTCGCGCTATTCTACGAATGCGACAAATACATGCACCCATGTACGCACACACTTACAAAACCCTTGTTCCCATGCACACTTACACATACACGCACGTAGAGCGCATCAATACAAAAATGTGGCACGAGTAAATTTGTGTCACTGCTATGAAAAATGTAATAAAAACATGCTTTCATTTACTTATACCATCGCTTTATACCCGTTTCCTCGTGCCCCAAACCCCAACATCCCATCCTTCTCTCCCACTCATTGCGCTCGTTCGACCCTGTTCATTCGTAATAAAGAATTACTAGTAGAACATCAAGACAAGCTGTTCTATGCTGTGGGACGTACCCCGAAGGGGGGTGTGGTGAGTGGTTGAAAAGGGCAGAGAGGGTTGGGGAGTTGGTCGTAAAAGGCATGATGATGGGGCCAAAGTCTTTACATTGTATGATTTAGAGAAAACAAGTAATTTTTCCACTTCGCTTCTCAGAGTCAGCGTCTTTTATTTTCTTTTCTCGATTTTTTTTTCTAATTTTTATTTGTCCTTAGTTCATTTTGAGTATTCATAACATAATGAATGAACAATAATTCCAGATACTTGCTCATGTTTTTATTCAAAAGGGGAAGAATCATACGCACGAATATATTCAAGGCTCTTAAAAACCTTGAGTACGATCCTAATTTTCCCCCTGTTTAAAAAAAATTCTCAAACTTTCCCAAAAAACATTTAAAAAATTCATTTAATTTTTATTTTAAAATTTAGCGGTTAATTTAAATTTATAAGGTTTTGAAATGATTTATCGTCATTTCTCGCCAAGCTTGTAAACCAGTATCGACTATGCACCATCTTCAGGGTTTATTTTCGATCTGAGAAAAATCGCTTCAACATCTTGTAAAATCTAACCCTATCGGAAATCTCAACCCACAACAAGAAGCAAATTTCAATTTCTACGATTTTCGTGACCTTGAAAGCGTACGGCAAAAAAATGAGTTGATTGAAAAAGTTTCAACTGGTGAAAATTTTCTTCACGGAAAAAAATTTCAGATTAATAACATTTTTCATTTCACTTTTATTTGTCACTTTTTCATTTAGTTGTCACTCCCTCAACATTGCTGAAAGTTTTTAACTAAACTTTTGGGTTTCGAGTAGAAGAAACTACTTCAGAAATTGGATGGTTGCACGTGTACTCACCACTCACAACACAGACTGTATAACAAGTGGTGGATTTGTATTTAGTACAAATTTGCAAATGATTCTGTAACTGAAGTCTTATCTGTACTCTTGACAATCTCTTGATAACCTTGACCTCTCGTGTCTATTTGTTATAAATTTCTCTAGAAGTGTCCATGCCGAACACTTTCCAGTGCTTTAGGGATTATGACTTCTAAACAGATTCTTACTTCCAAATAGATTTTTATTATATGCTTGGTAATAAAAGGAGAATGCCAGAAAGGGTTTTATACATTGAAAATCATTTATATATTTTTGCGATTATATAGGTTTAACTTGAGTGTTCATAAACTCTTAATTTCATTATTTGTAAAAGGCGTTATAGTTCCGAGAAGTTTAGTAAATTGTTTAGTTTAGAGAATGTGCAATTATCTTGCATCGGCAACATCGTCTTTAATTAAAAAAGATTTCTTCTAATATTTATTTTCCAAACGACATTTTTGTCAAAAACAAAGAGTGTGTGATGTCCTGAATACTTATCGTCATTCATATAAGAATACATTCTCTACATTCTTCTTCTTACTCCTTTTCTTCATCTTTATTAAACTTTCTAATATAATTGAACCTCTTTAATAACGTTTTACACCTTTCAAAGCCAAAAAATATACTTCAATTTATTCGAGTACACTAATTACATGACTCTGTTCCCTCAATGATTTCCTTAATGAAATCCAAATCCAAGCTTTTAAAACATACGGTCGGCCATAATCGACTTATATATACTTTATACCCTTCCTACACTAACTTGTGGCAACTGCAGTACATGGTTAAACATAACCACTTCATCCTCTCTACACAATTTTGACCCTTTATTTTTCATTATGTTTTTATTTTATGCGACTTCATACTTTTCCATTATTTACCTTGCTTTAGATTTGCAAAAAGCCTTCCAGTGGTTTTGATCCACTCTATCTTTCCGTCTCCATCAGTCTGAATGGTTACATCAAAAAAAAAAAGGAAACGTCGATGGTGGTTGTGAAGCTATTTACACACATACTATAAAGTCAGAAAGCCGGCAGCAGTTATAGTTACTGTGTCGAAGAGAACGGGTGTTTGATGTGGCGCCCACTTCAACACTCAAGCTTTCATTAAATGCAAATACTTAACAGGTACTTATAAAAATTAAGTGCGGATGGAGTGAGAAAAGGTGGTAGTGAAGAGAGAGAGAGAGTGAGAGTAACTGTTGAGAGAGGGCGAAGGGGGAGTGTATAAAGAACAAATTCCGACAAAAGGACTTTCAAGCGAAAAAGACCAGCCGTTCGAGCACCTAGCGATGCCAAACATTATTTTGAACTACAAATAATTTAATTGAGTTTAAGTGTAGAGCTATTTAAAATTCTATCCTTCCATCCAATCCAATTCTCGCGCATTTCTCTTTTTCCCCCGAAGCTCTAAAATCATGCTCATGGTCTCACTATCTGCAACTAATTAGATTCATTACGCTCGGTAATTGAGATTGGGTTGGTTTAATGGAGTTTAGGTTTGTTGTTTCACTCATTTTCCCCGTGACCGATTATCTTGAAAAGGTAGGTGAGATTAATAATTTAAATATTTATTCCTTTATCTTCGGATAAAGAATTGATGCGATTAAATACACTCATTAAGCCTTAAAATGGAGAAAATACTCAAGCTTTGTTTTATAAGGAAAAACTTAAACTTTGGCCATTGAATTCATAAGATATTGGTGTGCTGGAATATAACTTACCTACCACCAACCAACTATTGAGATTAGGAACTTGCTCGTGGGCTGTCTAAAATTATGCAATATTATATACAACCTATAGTGCTCAAAATTATGCAACAATAAATTACATTCATACTAGCTGTTCAGCTCTGAGAAATTCTCATTAAACCCGAAATTCCGAAAAATCCTTACATAACGCTATCAATAATAATTTAAAGCCAAATCCTTGAGATGTTTCTTAAAAAATTTCCTCTTTAATTAAAGAAATAAAAATTTTATCTGCCAGATAAAACAGTATCATCAGCAACATTCTAATTTTATTGCAGATTTCCTGTTGCTGTCACTTCGCTTCTAAAGTTTTCACGTAATTCGAATAAAAAAACACGAAATTTCCATTTCTAATTTAATTCCGTTTTTAAGCATTCACAGTATTTATCATCGTTTTTAGAAGGAGTCTATGTAGTATTTCATCGGATTCTTTACACTTCAGCTAGCGGAAGAACCTTTTATTTTATACATTTTTAATTTCCCTCGTTTGGTCCTTCGCTTCACTCGCTATCTCTTACTCTTTCCTATGTCCTTGGCCTTTTTCTTTCGAACGATATTGTCACTCAGATTTTAGTTGGAAATTGTATAGAGTTTCTTAAGGTATATTTAAATATATTCACGTATAAAAAATTATTACAACGCCTTTAAGTAGGCAACATAAACGAACAACATTGCAAACTATTCTCACTAGTGTCTGGCTGACTGGTTGGCTGACTGGTTGAATAACTGACGAACTAACTGTCTGACTGACTGACTGTATGAATAGATTGCTGCTCGCTAGATGATTCGCTGGCTAAAGTCCAAGAACTGAAGATGTGAGAAGAAATGTCACGTCAAGATGGATTTATTTATTTTCATGCAGTGGAAACATTTTTTCTACCGTAATGAACAGCTCTAGAGAATGTCTGATATGATTTTGCTTATGTGTAAGTTTGTCTACTTACAAGCAAATATACGTGAGTGTTTTTTTAGTTTCGTAATTAAAAAGTGATTTCTATGACGTGACAAAATTATTCCAGGCATTACTAATAATTGAAATATAAACAGGCAGAACCTGTAATTTAAACGTCTATAGCAGTTCTTTATTCAGTAAGAGGGCGTGTGGTTTTGAAACTACTCTCACTAATCCTCGATGGAATAAATACCGCTGCTCGACATTAAGAATTATCTTTACTAAGCATTAATGTAAGAATGTTGACGATAGTTGTTACCAAGTTATACAAGATTTATTCCACATCAATTGATTCAATTTGTTGCTTTTCTTTTCCTTTGATCAAACGTTCAAATTTTTTGAACAATGGTTCGAATTTGTCATTCATGCCTTTTTCATATATTTCTCAAAATTTATTTAGCTGTCTGCATTTTACAACAATTGGCTGTATTTCTCCTTCCCTTTTTCCTCTGCTTCGCCATCGCTTTGCTCCTGCTATTTACCACTTAATATTCCCTCCTTTCGTTCTACTCTTCCGTTCTTTTTTTATTTCTTATTTGAATTTATTGTAGCTACTTTTACTTACTTTTCACGAGCACTTTTACGATTTAAACAAAGTGACTGAATGAGAAAGTGGACGAATTATTGTTTGACTTGGGTAAGCAACGAAAAGTGGTTCGGCGGAGGGTGTGGTGGAGAGAAATGCTGTACAAAACATTACTGATGCCTATTTTTGCTAGTTTCATTTTTTATTTCACTGATGCTTTGTTTTTAGTTTGTTTGCAAAAGATTTCAAGTCTTTCATATTCCTTTTTTAAAGTTTTTGTTATGATTTTTTTTTTTGGAAAAGCAAACTTGAGAAGACGCTACATTGAAGGTTTGTGAATACTAGAGGAATTATTTTATGCAATCCACAGAGAGTTCTCTTTGAAAAGGTATTTGATTTCGATTTTCCTACAACAATTTGTTTATTATTTGCAGTTTGCTAAATATTTATTCCTTGCTTTTTCATTTTATTCACTCGTTTGATCTTGGCATAGTACTCTTTGATGAAGAAAAGAATGACGAAAACGTGTGTGTGAAGTTGGCACCTCATCTTTGAAAAAGTTGAATTTTTTTCGGAGTTCTGAATGCACCCCAAATAGTTCTGGAGTTCTCTGCTATTTTTGGGAATAGTTCCGGCGAAATAAGAAAAACACAAAATTCCAAAGTTTGGGGGTGCTAACTTCACAGAATAATAAAAGAAAAATGGCTATAACTTTTGAGTTTTTGAAAATATTTACTTAGTGTAGAACAATTTTCTCCAGAACTATTGGGGTGCTATTCGGAACTCTAAATTTTGTTTGAAATTCGAAAAAAAAATTTTTTTTTAATAAAAAATTTGAAAATTTTTTTTCCCTTTAGAGTTCTGGATAGCCCTACCGCAAATATCAATATCTCTATTACTGTCAAATATTACTTCAACAAATTATATACAAAAAAACCAATTTTTTTTTTAAAAAAAGTAAAAAATTCTCATAATTTTCGAAACACAACCTGTGGAGAATAGGTCCCCTAACAACATTTTCATGGCTTTGGGGGTGCTATTCAGAACTCCAATAAAAATTTTATATTTTTGAAAAAAATAAATTTTTTACAATGGGTCGACTGTAGGGTGTCAACTTAATACCTCCAAAGTTCAGAACTATTGGATTCTCGACCGGAACTGTAATAAAACTTATATATTTTCAAAGAAAAATAAACGTTTTTGAAGTTTTTCCGAAAATGAAAAATAAAAATTGGCGATAACTTCTAAAATACCAGCAGTAGGGCAAAAAGTGACTAGGCAAAATTTTCATAACTTTGGGGGTGCTATTCAGAACTCTAATAAAAATTTTATAATTTTGAGAAAAAGTTATATTTTACCATGGGTCGACTGTAGGGTGTCAACTTAATACCTCCAAAGTTCAGAACTATTGGATTCTCGACCGGAACTGTAATAAAACTTATATATTTTCAAAGAAAAATAAACGTTTTTGAAGTTTTTCCGAAAATGAAAAATAAAAATTGGCGATAACTTCTAAAATACCAGCAGTAGGGCAAAAAGTGACTAGGCAAAATTTTCATAACTTCGGGGGTGCTATTCAGAACTCTAATAAAAATTTTATAATTTTGAAAAAAATAAATAATTTTCACGATTGGTCGACTGTAGGGTGTCAACTTAATACCTCCAAAGTTCAGAACTATTGGATTCTCGACCGGAACTGTAATAAAACTTATATATTTTCAAAGAAAAATAAACGTTTTTGAAGTTTTTCCGAAAATGAAAAATAAAAATTGGCGATAACTTCTAAAATACCAGCAGTAGGGCAAAAAGTGACTAGGCAAAATTTTCATAACTTTGGGGGTGCTATTCAGAACTCTAATAAAAATTTTATAATTTTGAAAAAAGAATTTTTTTACGATGGGTCGACTGTAGGGTGTCAACTTAATACCTCCAAGGTGCAGAACTATTGGATTGTCGAACGGAACTGCGATAAAATTTATATGTTGCCAAAGATAAATTAACGGTTTTGTGAAATTTGGGTGTTATCGCCAATTTTTATTTTTCATTTTCGGAAAAACTTCAAGAACGTTTATTTTTCTTTGACAATATATAAGTTTTATTACAGTTCCGGTCGAGAATCCAATAGTTCTGAACTTTGGAGGTGTTAAGTTGACACCCTACAGTCGACCCATGGTAATCAAATTCTTTTTTTCAAAAATATAAAAATTTTATTGGAGTTCTGAATAGCGCCCCCAAAGTTATGAAAATTTTGCCTAGTCACTTTTTGCCCTACTGCTGGTATTTTAGAAGTTATCGCCAATTTTTATTTTTCATTTTCGGAAAAACTTCAAAAACGTTTATTTTTCTTTGACAATATATAAGTTTTATTACAGTTCCTGTCGAGAATCCAATAGTTCTGAACTTTGGAGGTATTAAGTTGACACCCTACAGTCGACCCATGGTAAAAAATATCTTTTTTTCAAAAATATAAAATTTTTATTAGAGTTCTGAATAGCACCCCAAAAGTTATGAAAATTTTGCCTAGTCACTTTTTGCCCTACTGCTGGTATTTTAGAAGTTATCGCCAATTTTTATTTTTCATTTTCGGAAAAACTTCAAAAACGTTTATTTTTCTTTGAAAATATATAAGTTTTATTACAGTTCCGGTCGAGAATCCAATAGTTCTGAACTTTGGAGGTATTAAGTTGACACCCTACAGTCGACCCATTGTAAAAAATTTATTTTTTTCAAAAATATAAAATTTTTATTGGAGTTCTGAATAGCACCCCCAAAGCCATGAAAATGTTGTTAGGGGACCTATTCTCCACAGGTTGTTTTTCGAAAATTATGAGAATTTTTTACTTTTTTAAAAAAAATTGGTTTTTTGTATATAATTTGCTGAAGTAATATTTGACAGTAATAGAGATATTGATATTTGCGGTAGGGCTATCCAGAACTCTAAAGGAAAAAAAATTTTTCAAATTTTTTATTAAAAAAAAATTTTTTTTTTCGAATTTCAAAAAAAAATTTAGAGTTCCGGATAGCACCCCAATAGTTCTGGAGAAAATTGTTCTACACTAAGTAAATATTTTCAAAAACTCGAAAGTTATAGCCATTTTTCTTTTATTATTCTGTGAAGTTAGCACCCCCAAACTTTGGAATTTTGTGTTTTTCTTATTTTGCCGGAACTATTCCCAAAAATAGCAGAGAACTCCAGAACTATTTGGGGTGCATTCAGAACTCCGAAAAAAATTCAACTTTTTCAAAGATGAGGTGCCAACTTCACACACACGACGAAAACACTTCCTCAAATAAATATTTAAATAATTGTATAATTGCTTAGCCTAAATAAATTAGTTACTGCCGGTTACCATTCCTTCCTTTGGTGAGCCTTTCTTCATTTGGGGTCGCCACCGAACAACAATAAATCACTCGAATATATTTAATTTCCTTGAATTTCAGCTTTTTAACTACTCGTCGAAACTCGCAGAAAAGAACAACCGCCAGAAAGTATGCAATCTTTCTTTATTCTTTCTTGCTACCACTCAATTAAAAAAAGGCCGAAGAATGTCGTGCTTGAAAATTATGCAAATGGATCTATTCGAAAATTCTGTAATAGTCGAAAACTTATTCAACAAAAAAATTCTTATTTGCGTTTTCAGCTCCATTTAATTTAATTTTATTCACTTCTCCGAGCGAACGCGCAGACAATGTGTGGTTTCTCATTATCATTGCTTTTGCAGGATTTTATTCAAGGACACACACACACAAACAAACAAACAAAAGTTCACTGACATTTTGAAATCGGCTTGCAAAATTTTGCGCGCATCATTCGGTAAACGACGCAACGAATGGCGCGTAATGATTTTCCTTTGTTCGAATATTAAACAGGATGCTTTTAGGAATAATTGAAGCGTTTTTTACTCGCTTCGATTCATTTACAAATAAATTCGTTTGGAAACTTTATTGAAAGAGGGCATATAATAAGATTTTTTTTTCAAAATTTGATTGCGGAAATTATCATCATCTGCATTGCATGCAGTTTAATTGAATTTCGCTTGCTAAAAGGATGGAATAAACAAAATTAATTGAAAAGATTGAACATAAGAATAATGCTCTTAATTGAAGCGTAACAAATAGAACTTACGCTGCACAAATGAAATTCCAAAAGAAAATTTCAAGTTAAAAAGAGAAGATTAAATTCAAATTGAAAATTTGAACTTTTTTCCAAATAATCGCCACTTTTTTCTTATCACTTTTTATTTATTGATAAAATTGAAATATAAACAATTATTTTACAGTTGAAAGGAATCACAGGAAAAACATTTAACAGAAAATTAAAGTCGACTAGTGCCTCTTAATTGACAGTCAATTTTATTATTTAAATAACTGGAATTAAAATAGACTACCAGATGAAAGCAGTAAACGATTAAAATGAGTAAATGTCATTAAGATGTTTAATTAAGAATAAGAAGTTCACTTGGCCGTAATGAAAATTTATCCTGTTCTAATTTTTGAGCAAACTTTAATCGTTGTAAAGATTCAATGCTTTTTTTTTTGGGAAAAAATTTATTTGGAGAATTTTGAGCAACGGTATGCATCACAAAGGTCATCACATTTTTACTTGTATTTACCCTCCAATATGAGCTCAATTCTAACCGTAAATCTTTTTCACTATTGAATTATTTGCTATTTTTTAATGGGAGAAAGCTAAAAGTATATTTTCACCTCGAGAAATATAAAATTACATCCAATTAAAGAATTCTTTTTTAATTCACCATAATTGCCCTTGTACCCTCGATGATTTGTATGAACTTTCTTAATAACTTTATTTAGGTAGAATCGTGAAATAAGAGGCATAAATACTGTTATACTTTCGTAAAAACATTACAAGTTTTGAAGTTTAAATAGAAAATTTATCTATTCTTTTTTATATGACAAAGTAAATGTTGTTTTTTTATAACAAAGTAAATAGTTAAACTACGACTAGTTTTCACTGTGTCTAAAATTCAGGAATAGAAATCCCATATCGCATTTTAGACGCAGCCTAAAAGGCCACTACAGATTTTTCACTTTCTATTTTATTTTTGCTCGCATTGTTTCAAAACACAGTTAGAATGAAAAAGCTACTATATTTTAGGGAAGAAGCGGAACAAGAAGGAGAATTCATAGAAAGAGATCGAAAATATAGAAAGGGAAAACTGAAAAACAATAAGAATTCATTCAAAGCAAGGACACAAAACACTAAACAAAAATGCAGTTGTTTGTGACGTTTTTGCTTTTATAGCCGCGATTATGTTCGTTTCTTTTTTTGTAACTTCATATTCTAGTTTCCTTCTAATAAAATTTTACCTACACGTTCTTGCTGTACACAAAAAAAAACCAATAGCAACTCAACAAAATACAAGCATAGCAATAACGAGAAAACCATCAACAAACAAACACATTTCATGTGAAAAATCACAACCTGTCGTCTGTCCCGTACTAAAATCAGTGTAACCAACGACGACAGATGCTGCAGAACGACAACCGTCAAGGCACCCTGCCAACTTGCGTGACAAATAACCTTTCATACAGCCAGCCATCTTTACGTGGCCACGCCTCCATTGTCCCCACTTTTTTAGCGCATAAATGTTAAATATTGTTGTTGTTGTGATTGCAGTGGTTTCACAAAAAATCATGTCTTTTTTTTATTATTATATTTTGAGAGAAACGAAAACCCACAAAATATTGAGAGATTGGCTAACCGACCGTCACGCCGGCTGCTAAATAATGAATGATACTTGCTCTTTTAGCCGCCTCTGCGTTTTTTTTTGGCGAAATGTTTTATATGTTTATACAATTTTTTCTTTTATTATACGTATTTTTTGCCCTTTTATTTACCCCCCGTTCACACCCCACCCCCCGCCTTTTATGCGGCGTTCGAATATATATAAAATTGCTTCTTTGTTAAAGAAGGTGTGGCAGATATAAAATGATTCGTATATTCTATGTTTAATTATATGTTTTTTATTTAATGTTTTTAGCTTTAAAGAGATAACATTTAATTTTATACAAGTGTTTTTCATCGTTTCAATTTAATCTGCGAAGCCGCACGATCTTACGAATGAAAGAGAGGCATTCAAGTAAAAAGATTAAACAAATTTTAAATCCTGTAAATTAGTATTCATTTCTCCCGCTTATTTGTTACTAATTATTGCTACTACTACTACTACTACTACTAGTACTGTTATTAGTACTTTTACCAACTCTAAAACTACCCATAAGTTCAATGAAATTTTGAAAATATTGAACTTTTAACTATCTAGCGGTCGGAAATCTTGATTATGAAATAACCTCACTAAATTTCATATTTTTTTTCTAATTTACCGCAACCTTTACATTGTGCATTTTTATCAGATTCCTTTTCTTTAGTACTCGATTGAAGTGTATTCGCCCTAAAGATTAGCTTTCACAGGCTTACGTAAACATACACACTCTCACTTACTCTCTCTCTCTCTCTCACACACACACACACATACACACACGCACATAAATACTCATGCACACACATACACATACACACGTACTCACGTACATATATACATACTCATACTCATACACACACTGTCTCCCTCTCACTCTCTCTCTCACACGCACACACACATATACACACGCACGTAAATACTCATGCACACACATATACACATACACACGTACTCACACAGTTATATACATACTCACACACACGCACACACTGTCTCCCTCTCTCTCTCTCTCTTTCACTCTCTCACACACACAATCACATACAAACCATCTCCATACATCCTACACCTCCCCTTCTAGAGTAGGCTCATGAAAATTTCATGGACGTATGCCAATTACTTGGCTAGGCTTGAGTTTTGCCACTTTAGTTTTTCTGTGCATTCCTTTTAAACGTATTAAAAACGTATCATCATCCGGTTAACTAACTCATAGTTTCAGAATCCTGCCTTATCGTCATCGATGCGTGTATCTGATTTTCAGAGTAGAATTTATTGCAGTGTCTGCGTTTTGTGTTGGTTTTTCTTCTAATTATTCTCGGTTTTGTTGGCTTTTCTTTCGTTTTTTTTTCCTTTGGCTTTGGCTCTTCTGTATTGGCAAGTTGTGACGATTTCCTTTTCTTCCTCTTACGTTCCGAAAATGTTGGAGCACGTTAGATGGATTGATTGTAGTGTGGAAAATTTTAATCCCTTGATGGCCGTTATGTAGTTGCAGCCAGCCGTTTTTAGCCGTTACTTACCCTCATCTAATTGAAGCCTAAATATCGGTTTTTAGAAACCCAACATCGGGATAGGTTGGTCACAGCCAACGGAGCTGTAACCTGCACACAAAATCTCATTAGAAGCTCATCCTGAATGGTTAGAAAGAAGCATGTCTATCACTTGGATAGTCAGGCTAATACGTGTTTACGTAATGTCTCATACATTTTGTTCGGTTCGCTTCAATGATCGAGATGGTTGGAAGATTGAGATAATCATTTTCGAAAATCTTCTATAATGATGATAAAAGTGGCCGTTAGATATATGCTCCAGAAATTACAATGACGTGTCAATCAGCTGATCTATGGGTAGCCTATTGAATGACATTGAATGACATTTCGACTAAAACTAGACAGATTTTCTTACCCAATTTGATCGATTTTGTGAAATAGGATGCCTTCGATATCATCAATATCTGACCAACTGAAAAAATTACCTCTTGATTAAAAAGATTCTAGTATTTAAAGCTGGGGTTATTCCTTCAAAAAACGTACCAGATTTATTCGGAAAGAGATTTAGTTGGAAGCGGAATTCGTGATTAATATGATTGGTGAGGTGATTTTTCTCCCGCAACGAAGTGTTTACAGTTTTATGAGAAACGATTGATCCCTGTTTGATCTCTCTTCGTGTTTGAAACTGTTATAGAGCATTTTTACAATCCCAACACGGTCCCGTTCTGACAATTAAAGCAAGTGAAACAGCAAAAACAAATTTAGATTTATTATATTATTTCGTTCTTACTTTAAGTTTAAATTTCTTCGGCATTTTTAGAAAAATAATCAAAACAAGCGCACCAACGTCATTTCAATAATTACCCTGTATATCTTGGTCTGTCATAACAATTTCGGTAACCCAACGCGACCGACACCACGTCTGTTTATTGAGATTATCATAAATGCTAAAATTATAAGTTAGTGTATTTTGTGGTGTAACAACCAGAAGGGCAATTATAATGTGCGTGTTTGTGTTTGCCTGTTTGCGAAATAATATGCGGTTTACACACGATAACAAGTTCTCATTTATGTTTGTGTGTTTGTGTTTCGACGTGATACGCACGTCTACACTGCCGTCCAAAGAGCTCCATCACTTAAACGCCTCGACTAATGAAAGCTATTAAGCATCTCAAATTGCATGAATTGCCAACGCCATGTAAAGGCGTTCGTTGGTAGTGTTGGTTGACACAGCTGGTATTAAAGCTGTCAGCTGTTAGAAAACTTAAATTTCAAAGTACGTTAGCAATATTGTTGATTCTTTAACATGTTTAAGAGGATATGTTTTCTTATGAAAAGAATATTAAATTTAATTAAAATACACAATTTTAAAACACAAATTTTAAAGATATTTGGCGGAGCAATTTCTGAGATCGCAAAATTATAATCGATAATATCAATGACGCCGACGTATACTACTTTTTATTCATTTTACATCGTTCGCATCTAGAGACATGGCTTTGAAACACAATCAATAAATATTTATTTAGAAAGAAAACTGATTAATAAGTTCTAATTTTTCTTGTTTTTATCGCTTACAGATTCCGCGGTTTCAACCGAAGGCGTGAAAGAATAAACAGCGAGATAAAGAGAGAATAAACAAAGCGATACAAGAACCATCCAGTATTTATTTATTAAGCGTAACAACAAAACAAAAAGTCGACTGAATTTATTTAAAATCTTTAAGATAAAATTTTGTGGATGATTTCAAAACAATAATCATAAAAAATAAAAGAAGACGACAAAGGCGCGGAAATTGAATCTTAGAAATTGCATGATTTGACATGGAAAGCAACAATTACAACAGCAACAACGGCAGCAACAACAACAATACAATAGAATAGAGAAACAACGAAAATATTAATAATAAATATTATTAACAAATAAACTCCTAGAAAATACATTTTAAGCAATTTGCAACAGCAATTTTTTTTTTGAACGCGCAAAATACGATGCAACAGTTAGCGATTTCTCGGAACAAAAACATCAATAGCTACACCAACAACAACAGCAACAATAAAAACGCCAACAAAGACCAACAAATAGCAGCAAAAACACATTAGTTAGATCTTAATATTTAATAATTTTAAAGCGGCGAACGTCTTTGTAATCATAATCATTATCAACGAACATAAAAAGGTGAAAGTGACAAACCAGTTAGACAACAACAACAACAGCAACAGCACAAAGGGCTATTTGGGATTACTTGAACAGAGTCTAAGCCTTAAAACAACAACAAACAACAGCAAAAACTAAAAGACGCGGCAGTGGCAGTAACCGTGCGGAAAAAAGCACCAACCAATTCACACAAACAATCACCATCACCAACAATCACCATCACCAACAATCACCGTCATCAACATTCACCAACAGCAACATCATCAACAGCAAATAATCAATCGCAACCAAGAAAAAAGCGACCCTCTGTCTCCTTCGCCTCTCCGCCTTCTTCTTCTTCTCTTCTTCTTGTCGTTTCTACTAAATGAATTTGTTGTGTTGCTGTTGTTGTTGTTGTACGATGGCACCGAATACACGCGTCACACGCAAATGGGAACTTTATGCCGGTCGCAATAAATTCTACTGTGATGGTCTTTTGATGTCTGCCCCTCATACGGGCGTGTTCTATCTAACTTGTGTCCTCATAACCGGAACCAGTGCACTATTTTTTGCCTTCGAGTAAGTAAAGTTTCTAAAAGGAAGATCCTTTGATTTTGCTTTTCTTTCCGTTTAATTTTCTTTTTATTTGGTTTTTCTTTTATACGTTTGTCGTCTTTTGTTTTGGTTGGTTATGAATTTGTTTATGATACTCTACTGCCATTTGATGGCGTTAACACCATCAACAAAAACGTTCACCCTCTATCTCGCTCTCCCCTCACTATTCTTTGGTCTTAACCCTTTAAGCTACAATACCCAGAAAAGACCATTTTGAATATGTTTAACCAAAACAATTGTTTTTTACTTATCAGTGAAAAACAGTCTCGAAAAACTTCATATTTCTTTACTTTAATAAATTGTACTTGTTGATTTATATTTTAAGTATGTGTGAGTGCATGTTTGTGTACATACACATATACAGTGTGTGTGTGTCAATTACTACCATTTGCATTTGTTCGTATTTCATTTTTCCAATCCTCTTTTTTGTCACATAAATTACAAAAACAAAACGAAACAAACTTGGACGTGATGTCCTTCCTCTGCTCCATTTTACTTGTTTTCACAATCATCGTCTCCCATCCTCGTTTTTTATCTCAATAATCGGCCTCTTTTCTCTCTCTTTCTCTTTCTCTCTCTGTCTCGAAATTCAGAAGAGAATTAAGATAGTGAGTCAATCTGTCACTTCAGCCGTTGAGTCGTTTGAAAGTGAATTTAAAAAAGATACGCATACGCACAGAAAAATATATGTGAGATGATTGCATAGTTGTGACATGAATCGTAAATGACGTGACGTAAAATATAAAAATTATTAATGAAGAATGCAAAACAATACGATAGAGACTCGGGTCGCTTATTCGTTAAGGGTGCGAGAGGTAGAGACAGCGATAGACATAGCGCGGTTGCAGATTATTCACATTGATATCGCTTTGCTTTGTTGTTGTTGGTGGTGGTTGATGCTGTTACTGCACTATAACACTTTCGCTCTCTTCTCTCTCTCTCTCTTCCATCAACCAGAAATTCTCAAAAATTATTCTGTTATCAATTCTGTGTGCATTACGTTTTTGTCATTTTGCTGAATTAATTCATGTAAATGCATGCGTGGCTGTGCGTGCGTGTGTATGTATTTGTTTGCACGCGTTGCTTTAAACGATGCCTATGCATTGTTTCGCCTGTTAATCATTTTGTTTTTTATCTGAAGTATCCTCCTCCCTTCACTCCTAACTACTTATCTATGTCCGTTTCCCATTTTCCTCATGTCCTAAGGACTTTTGCACACATACATATTCATATATAAATGCAAAATCATTCTCAATTCCTCTGTCATTTCCTATAAATTTATATATTTCTATATATCTGTTTTATTGTTGTAAAACAAATAGACATTCATTCTATTGTTAAAAACTTACCAAACGGACTTGTTTTTTTCGTTTTCCTGTTCTTTTTTCTTTTTTTGTCCATTCCATATTTCTTTGCTTGTTTGTTGTTTTGTGGTTCGGTTACACCATCTATGCATCACGATCGTATTATCACCGTCACTACTGTAATCATCAGTGACATCGCGAGTGGTGGAAGTATGTTAGGAGTACGAGAACGTTTGTCTGTGTTCCGTTCCCATTCGGGAACACGTCGGTCGTTCGCAGTAGTTGTTAGTGTTTTACACACACACACGATTTCACCGCTTTGAATCTGTTTTATTGTGTGAAAATCATTTGCCGTTAGAAAATGAAAAGGACGAATGAGAAACTTATTGTGAAAACAATGGAAAAGTGACTTGAAAAAAATGTTATCATAAAATATATGTGTGTATGAGTAGAAACGTACAAAGTATATCGTTCATGCCTGTTTACCTCTATTTTTTGAAAAATGGGTCAGAGAAGTATTATTTCAATTTATAGTATTTAAAAAAAAGAATTGATCATTTCATTCGAAAGTAATGCTTCCTAGGAATGGTTTGGTACGAAATAATCATTAGTTTTTTTATTAGATTTATCTATTTTTATATTTATATGCAAATTCTTGTAATAATTTTGTATAATTCTTTTGGAAAATTGTGGAAATATTTATGCTATGAGTTTATAGAGACCGATTGAAAAATAAAATTGTTTTCATATTTTATGCATTCCAACTAAATTAAGACTTGCCTATAAGATCAAGTTTTCGAGATATTATGCTATGTAATAAAAAAATATTTGACTTGCTCTCTTTGGGATTTGTTTTTAAATTAGAAGTTTCTCTGATATTATTTGGCGTCCTTCAACCAATTTTTAGCGACCTACCATTGAAACTCGATCATACAGCTTCAATCTATTTCAGTATTTAAGTTTTAACAACGATCAATTAAGACACGATCAGTTTTTAGGGAATAAAAAAACACAAATATTAATTTCTAAAAAATCAAATATCAGACCGTTCCGATCATCTACCTACCATTTACCTACCGATACACCTACTAATCGTAAGGGCATGAAGATATAAGAAAAACATCGGCCAAATGGAAACACCTCAGACTTCTATAAGCTTAGATTAATAGAAAATCTTTTCATGCATTTTTCATAAAAATCTCTTTTGTTTACTCTCATCGTTCCTGACATTCTTTCCTTATTTCTCTCTTTTGCCCGTCGTTTCTTCTTTCTTAGTCTCGATTCTTCTACTTTTGAATCCATCGTTTCTTGTTTCTCCTCTTTTCTTCCTTCCCTGTCTTTTTCTTACCTTCATTACACTTATCTCTTTCTTTTCCAATGAAATTGTAAAAGTAATGTATCAAGATGCTTGTGATATAATCTATACTATCGAAAGCCATGACAATTTTGCCCCTTTTTTTCAGTTGCCCCTTTTTAGCCAACCGCATCACACCAGCCATCCCGATTGTCGGTGCTGTTTTATATTTCTTTACAATGAGTTCCTTGCTACGAACAACATTCACCGATCCCGGTGTAATACCTCGAGCTTCACACGATGAGGCAGCGTATATAGAAAAACAAATTGGTAAGTAATTGGTAAGAGATTTGATGATAATGTATTTATCAATGTTTTTTTTAACTGGAATGTATTTATGACTAACAAAATATGAATTTCTTTTCATTTTTCAATTTTAATATTCGTTATATGACGTTGTTGTTGGTGTTTTTGGTGTTCGACTGTTAACTCGACTTCTGTTTTGGCCAAAACTCATATTGATTATCTATAGAAGTGCCAAATTCACTGAACAGTCCCACGTATCGTCCGCCACCGAGAACAAAAGAGGTGCTTGTGAAAGGACAAACGGTGAAACTGAAATATTGTTTTACCTGCAAAATATTTAGACCGCCTCGAGCATCGCACTGCAGTTTATGCGACAATTGTGTGGACCGTTTCGATCATCACTGCCCTTGGGTAAGGATATATCAATAAATTAACTAATAAATGAATGAATGAATGATTGAATGAATTAATGAAGGAATTAATGAATAAAAAACTGAATGAGTCGATGAAGAAGTCAATGATTGAGTAAATGCATAAGTGAATGAAGGAATGAGCAAATGAATGAATGTATGAATGAATTAATAAATAAATAAATGAATTAATTGATGAATAAATGACCGAAGGAGTCGATGAATAAGTCAATGATTGAATAAATGTATAAGTGAATGAATTAATAAATGAATAAATGAATAAATTGATGAATAAGAAGTAATTATTGAATAAATGTATATGTGAATGAATTAATGAATATATAAAGAATGAATGAATTATTGATTGTTTGAGTGAATAAGTGAATGAATGAATGAACAGTCTCTTAAATGAATGGATGTATATTTTTTATGCATAGACGTGAGTGTGTGGATATTGATGCCTGTACATGTAGACGTTCTTACGATTCAAAATCTCGCATGTCTTTTTGAAGTTCAAACTGCTAAAGTCAAACGACTTCAAAGGTGCCCACATAAAAATGCAAATACGTTTGTCCTTCTCTTTTTTCTCTTTACATTTCCTCCTCTCATTTAGTTGTGACCTATTACTTTTGTTTTTGCTATTATTGTTGTTGTTGTTGTTGTTTCCGCGACTCTTACATCCGAATACAAATGAGGTTGAATTGCTGGGCGTGTACGCGGATACAGCCTAGTATGATATTTGCATTAAGAAGAACAAATGCCAAGACGCCAGGCCACCACTTCCTCAAGGACTCTTCAAATTCTCTACTTGTGTACCATTTATTAAGAAGGGGAGGAAAGGAAGAACACGACGAAACTTAAGTTTTCTCACCAAATGAGTGCTAGTTGAAGATTTTGTGGTGACTTGTGTGTGAAGGGGGGGGGGGAGGGGGGTCCTCTGTATAATGATGTTGCTTGAATGCGCTTTTTATTTTTTCATTTTAGAATTCTTAGGATGTGCAGATTAAAAAAATAGCAAAACAACAAAAAACACTTCTGAAACTACTAGACATTAAAAGACTGCAATAAATAAAGTGAAGCAATATAAAAATTATTTCGTTAAGAACATTTCGAACAATTCTTTGCTATTTATATAAAACATACTCTAACAAACCGACACAACAGTCCGATAAAATCAAATTAATCTTCAAGGTTGTTTTTTTTCAAGATTTTCCATTAGATTGCGATGGATGAAAATACACTGAAGAACTCAGACGTTTCTTCACATCAATCCATTCACACATTCTCTTCTAAAAAAGCACTAGATTTTTAGTTTTATTTTCTCATTGGCAATTATTTTATAACTCAGGATCATCTAAATGAGTAATGATAAAAAAGTAAATAAGCAATTATATATAATCGGTTACCCTAATCGGTTGTTAATTCTAGGAAAAAATTTAATTCACAATTATTTTGATCTATATATGCACTTCTTTTCTTTTTCTTTAAAACGCATCATTCGAAAAACATTGATAATCATCGTTGGCTTTTTGCATCATCATATAAAAAATTGTTTGATAAACAATAAAAAAAATTGTTTGATTTATCCTATCCATATCGTCGTACAATCGTCTTTAATTGAGTGATTACCACATGATTGCTCATCTAGCACCGCGTCGATTCGTGTCTAGAGCTTTCGCAAACTATGCGAACCGGAGGGATTTTGAAGAGTTAGAGAAAAAAAGTCATTATGTGTGCCTATACGTACATCTGTGTGTGTATGCGGATGTGTGGCTTTTATGTTTGTGTTTGTAACTACATTTGATCTTCTATTTGATTTATGATTGCCACCCTTCAAGCGCACATACTTATATTGCACTTACTTATTAACCACATGTTGTTGTCGTTGTTGGTACTGCTGCACGCATTTACGTGTGATAATTTAATTGATGAAGCCGGAATAATTATGAGTTTCTATTAAGTCAATAGATAAATTTACAAGTAAAAGGAAAACTAACTTTTAATTATATTTATAATAGTTTCCTAGAAATTCTATTTTTAGCTATTTATTTATGTGTTTTATCAATTCTTTCGCTCATTTTCTTTTAAAAACACTTTTTAAAAAAGCATAAGCATATCATAAGCAGATCTGATCTGTAGGGAGATAAACGCCTGAGGTATTTCAGGCTGATACGATCATTAACAATGAGAGAACAGCGAACTAAATGATATTCTGATATTATCCGAGCCTCTGATGAATCTCGATCCTTTGTATTGGAATCGAGTGAACGAAAAAATGCGCTATTATTGAAATTTTAGCTAAACTGCTTTTGCAGATTTTTCACCTCTGCCTGCTCTCTCCCGCTTGCTCTTTTTGTTTCTAAACAAATTATCATTAATATAATTTGTGAGAAATCCTACGAGGGTGTTACAATTTTATAAGAAACGATAAATTCATTGATTTCTGATTAATTTGGTCATTCGAATCAAACGAATTCAAAACGAGCAAGTCGTTTGTTTTGCAAAAATTCACCAATCGCAATTATTCCTCTTACCAAATAAAAAAATCTAAAAAACAGCAACTAAACACACTAAAGGTATTCGATTGCTTACAGTTGTTTGTTGTGCAAAGGGACACGAAGATGAAAGGGAACTAAATAAAACGAACGATTCATAGTCGTTTGTGAATTCAACAACAACCTCTGTATGTTTTGATAAATAAATTTTTGAATGAAAAAACTAAATTATTCTTGAATGAATTTACTTTTAATACGTCTTCAACGTATCATTCCATTTCTTTATTAAAATGATGACAATCAGCTTTTATTATCATTTTTATTATCATCGTTCTTCTTCGTCTTTTCACAAATCTTTGTAGGTGGGAAACTGCGTTGGAAAACGTAATTATCGTTTCTTCTATATGTTTCTAGTCTCATTAGCATTTTTGGCCGTTTTCATATTTTCATGTTCGGTGACGCATTTAGTTTTATGTGAGTACAATATGATACTATTAATGGCATAGCATATAGTTATTAGTTCTTCATAACTCCCACCTCGTTTCCGTCTTTCCTTCTTACCATCTTACAGTAATGAAAATCGAGCAGGAAGTCTTCGAGGTAATCAAAAAGGCTCCATTCACTGTGATTGTGGTATTCATTTGTTTCTTTTCGATTTGGTCGGTAATCGGCCTGGCGGGCTTTCATACGTATCTCACCACTAGTGATCAAACAACTAATGAAGATGTAAGAATATTTTTGAATTGTTATTGAATGATCAGATTTGTGATGAAAGTATTAATCGTATCGATTAAATTCATATCATTTCAGCTCAAAGGTTCATTCTCATCGAAGGGAGGACAACGCGCCATCAATCCTTATTCACGAGGCAATATATGTCTTAATTGTTGTCACATCTTATGTGGTCCAATGACGCCATCATTGATTGATCGGTAGAGTGAATTTCATTAGATTCGAATTATTACCTTATTCGTTTTTATCAAATGTTTTATTTTTTAATTATTTAGGCGTGGCATTGCTACCGATGAATATATACTACAGATGCAGCAACAAACGAGTCCACGTCACCCGCTGAGCGATGTGATAAGTGCTACTCATGTCAGTAGTGGAGCAATGATTACAAATCAACCGATGTTAGGTAGTATCAGTGGAAGTGGCATTAGCGGTGCCGAACTTAAACCGCGTCTCTACGATGAGGTAAGTTTTTATTGTTGGAGTGGTGAATTTGAAATTTAGAAAAATTCAGATTCAATTCTTGACGTTTTTTCCATTCTTTTCTAAATTACTTTAAAATTTTGCTTTATATTTTTCTTTTCTTTTTTTAATAATATCATTCCTGCCGCACCATTTTTGCACCATCATCATAACCGCAACCACCACCATTGCCACTGCCATCATTATTCATCCACAACTGCGCCTACAACACAATCTGCTCGCTCTTCATCGATTCTAAAATTCAGTCAAATATAAATTCATCGACAATTGGTGGCGTTTATCGACCGCGCAGCTACGAGAATTTGCAAAATGGTAAGTCACAACAACAAAAATGTTCAATACAAACCCTGTTGCAGCAGTCATTGCTACAACATCATCAACAGCAGCAACAACAACCCTCGCAGAAACAACATCTTCTGCTCGATTCAAAATCGATGTCGTTATCACAATCGCAAAGTGCGCTGACGGCATCGCAATTACTTCACTCGCCTGCAACCTCGTCGTATCGTTTAAATTTACGTAAATCACTAAATCTTCCATTGTCGCCCACGTTCGATACGCGCAATTCGCCTTTACCGCTACTGCATCATACGCACCATACGCACAAACATCATCATCGTCATCATCATTACAGCCATCAGCAGCTGCATCCGCCGTCACAGCAAAAGCAAAAACATCGTCCATCCACTTTGCAATTGCACTCGACGACGATGACGCTGCCGGGTTTAGCGCTCGCGACAACAACCGCTACTGCTGCAGCCACTTGCAGTAGTACGACAACACCTGCCCCGCCCACAACCACAATACAAACGGTAGCGCCACAACTACCCGCTCCATCAGATTTCAAATATTACTCACCACAGCGGACCACAGACTCAACGAACCTCTTTAAAAATTATCCATTCACAAAAATTCGCGGCATGCGTCGCCAGTCGACGCAATCGATGGACTCGCAAAAGGCGACGGTAGCTGGCTACCAGCCATTGCCAATGCGTCCACGTTATAAACATCAAGAGGTCATGTTCGAACTGAAATCACCGACTAATCGACTGACAATACGCGAGTGCGATTTTGGTGGTGGCGGTGAACCGTGCGATGATGACCAATCGATCAAAGATAGTCAAATCTTTCGTGTCAGTAAGCGTAATCTTTACATGAATCATCGATCGCCATGGAAAGAGCGAGATCGTTATTCGAATCTATACGAGTATTCGTTTAATATCGACTTAAATTCGATAATTGAGGATGCGGCAGCGAGCGATTCGTCATAGTATAAAGTTCAAAATGTATATAATTTTTTCTATGACCAAAGCCGCTGCCGCCGCTCATACAAATCCTATGGCTCTTCCTGCTCCTCCTCAGTGTTGTTGTTGTTGTTAATCGATTTGCCAAAACAATTACTAATACTGTTTACGATAACAGTACTATCACTACTACTACTACTACTACTACTACAACCAAGACTACTACTACTAATAATACTAGTACTAACACTACGACTACTACTGCCGCTACTACTACTACTACTACTACTACTACTACTACTACTACTACTATTACTGTTAATAGTACTAATACTGAAACAACGAAGACTTAAATTTATACAGCGACTACTGTTATTTGTTAAAAGATTCAAACACTTCACTAAATTCCGAATAACTTTGAAAAGAAAATATGAATCTTATAAACGTATTCGAGACTCGTACAAATTTAATAATACTTCGAAAGAAATGTTCAAAATGATTGAACAAAAATTAGACTAATATAACAATAATAATAATGATGATGATGATGATGATGATAATCACGATGGTGATGATGCAGATCATAATAAAAGATTATAGAATTAGTTTCGATTTTATCATATTGTTTAGGTTTTTTACAATCGTTAAAAATGAATTGTGAAAATATCGAATTGTATTTGTATTCAAAAAAAAAAATACAAATCTTCCAAAAGTTATGCCTTAAAATTAAAAGTGTTCGAAAACGTAAGCAAAATGTTATAAACTGTAAATGAAGAACAAAAAATACAAGAGTATAAAAGTTAAGGAAAATTAAATTTTACCAAGACAAATCTGTATGATATAAATTCAAACGTATGTGTTAGATGTATTATTTTAAATTATTAAGAAATCGATTATTCTTTAATTACTCTCAAGTTTTCTATCATTTTCTCTATCCTAAACATCATTTCTTTTGTCTCTTTCAAAATTTTCCAAAAACTTCCAAAAAAATTGTTTTGGAAATGAAATAAGGTGAAACAGATCGAAATCCAATCATTTCATTTAAAATTTCGAAACTTTTATTTACCAGAAAATTTGAATTCCATTAGCATTTCGTAGGCTTCTTTTCTAGATTATTAATCAATTAATAATTTATCCATTTCTATCTCAAAAAATATTATCGATGGCACGATATGCGCTTGTGATTTTTATGTAATATGAAACGATTTTTCCAAAATTCAATCAGCGTTCTTGTAGTAATTAATGAAGGGTATAAGCTATAAGAAACTATCCCTATCCACACCTACGAATTTACCTCGTTTATAATATCGTTTATCAACTGAAATGCAATAATTATTCCTGTTCAGTCGTCATTTTTTTAGAAAGGAAATTATTTGCCTCTTTCATTTCATTTCATGAAGAACTGATTTTTTTAAAGTTCTTCCATTAATTCTTCTATTAATGATTAATTCTTTCTATCTACAATTTCTAAATACTTTTAAGAGTTCCAAGATGAAAGTTTGAATAGTTTTTTTTAATTTTTCAAAACCAAATACATACATATAAATATTTAATTAAGGTTTCATTGAATCTTTACCAATACCAATAATACAATACCAATAATATAAAATAATTATAAAGAAAAGAAATTCGACTTAATGAAAATTATTACTGAAGTATTGAAAGAAATAAATCAATAGAGAATCATAGGTGAAAGATACAATAAAATCAACAATATAATAATATAAGAAAAATGCAATAAAAGCTAAAATTACTGCCATTTTGCATTTTAAACGAAATTAAATTCGATTTAAGAATATAAATTGTTCGAAATTCGTGAAATAGAAAATCTAGAATTTTTAACTTTTATTATTAAAATATAAAGTTCAAAATTAAAATGATGATAATAATTGAATAAAATAACAACAATAATAATAATAATCATTCAAAAAAATTAACTGAAAATTCATCTTTCCAAGTTCTTTCAGAATTTTCAAACAATTCGCATATAGTTTCAATAAAAAATTGTACACAAGGTTTTAAATATTTTATAGAACATAATTTATAATGATCTCCTTCTGAATGCTTTCCTCTTTACCGTGAGTGACACACACAGGTATTATACATGGTATTCTGCATATGTTGCAACAGCAGTTTCAAATCGACAACTTGAGTCGTAACAAGGTTTTCCATATTGTTTGGAAAGGATATTCATTTCTGTCCTGTTTATGTAGGGCGTTTTTGAAAATTTGAAAGAAATCCCAAAAGGAATACATTGTCAACATCTACAACACCTCGTGAGGGAGGAATTAGAAAGCCAGAGAGTATCATGGCTTCACATGATTCTTAAAACTTGCCAATCGAGCTAATCGTTTTTTTAGGAGTGAATGACAAAAAGGAACTTTTGAAAGTAGAAAAACGTTTCAAGTGATATAGTCGTATACCATACTCGATGGTATATATGTTTCTTAGTACCATATTCTGTTATTCCTGTATTTCTTTTCAATTTCCACTCATGTATAAATGTGACGTGGACAAATTATCCTCATCTTCCACTCCATTTTTGTTAATTTGAATCAGTCTTAGTGGTCTGGAGCTGTTGTAGTATTTTGTGTTGGATCACTATTTAAAAAAAATATTATTTACTGTTGAATAAAAAGAATTATATAAAAAGGAACTACTTCGAAGGTGTTCCAATAAGTTCAGAATGTGTTAATTCCTTGCGGGAAGTTTCTATCTTGGTTTTAAAAATAATAAGGAAATTTTCCATGCCATTTTAGTCTTCCTCTCAATTTAGCACTTCGATATATGAAGTGTACGTTTTATTACAAGGATATTTTAATTCATATTAAAGGGGCGGAGTGGGATGAAATTGTATTGATTGCATTTAAAAATTTTCGCACTTAATTATATTAAAAAATTATTTCCAATATACATTGTTACTATTATGAAAATTATTCGATAATATTAAACTCGTTCATCTCTTTGTTTTTAATTTATAGTTAACTATAATTATTATTACTAAAAATCACTCGAAGAAATATTTATTTTTGTAAAGCGTTCATGTATTTTATATTCACCAAACTTCAACTCCGGTAATTTCTTCGTCCTGAAACCGAAGATTGTAGGATCGATGTTTGTCACTCACAGTAATCATTTTGTTCTTCGGTTTGTAGCTCATTCAAGGAGATGTGGCGAATACATTATATTAAATATATTCTTGTGCAAAATTAACAGCTGAAGCTTCTTTTCTCTCTCGTCTACCTATTTTTAGCTAACGAAATTTATAGCTAACGAAAATTCATTCGTGCTTATAATTTCTCTACTTGAGGCATATATTTGAAGTTTTGAAATATTTAGTCCAAAATCTGCCACATCAGGCTGATATATATACCTAAAAATGGGATATTCCCCCATTGACTTTGGCCAATTGGTGACTAATATCGCGATTACTGGAGAGCGAAATTAGTCGAAATCTCTCTCTCCCATGTTTACCTCGCCCATTTTGAAAATATAGAAATTTGACCACTGCCACACCTTCATTTCAAACGAGTAATAATTCATGAATTTATACTAAAGTTGTAAATTCGGTCAAGACGAAACAAAATTAAATTTTAAATCGTTCAATAAAAGATATATTTTGAATGAAGAATCTGTTTTAAAAAGCAATTTATTCTGAGTTTTATTAATTTAATTTAATATATAATTTTCTCCATTTCTTCTACTTGTATCTTTTTGGCTCTAACTCTTTATCTCTTTCTTTCCTTCGTGCTTTCCTATCATCTACACTGGTTAAATATATATTATGTATATATAAATCGTATTTTGTATCGACTTCTCTTGTCATCTCTTTCTTTTTTTAATGCTTCGTGATTAAATGAGCTTAAGTCCAAAGCAAAAAAGTCCAAACAAACAACCAAATCAATTTAATCAATTAATACCTAGTGGGTGAGTTTTATTTGTCGCTATAGAAAATCATATTGAAAATTTAATAAGCGTATGAAAAGTTAATGTTTTAAATAATTTCTTATCTCAATAAATATTTAGTTTAGTCAATTATATATATAAATATTTATTATTAAATAATTATATGCTTTTTAAAAATATACCTAAATTTCATAATATTTACCTTAGTTAAAATATAGTAATCCCACCGTAGATTTTTGTTTCTTATGAAAGAGAAATATAACAGTTTTCTAATGCTATTTCATTTTATTAGTTTTAAGTCACAAATAATTTCTGTTTACTTCTGGGCTTGTGCTTTTCATACAATTCACATTTTCATATCATTTGAAAATTTTTATAATGATTTTATTTAAAAAATAACAATTTCTGTTATTGATTTATTTTTCTTATATTTCCTTCTTTAATTTGAAACTCATTCCATCGCTCCAAAACCTGACAAATCGTCCGTCTACTTGTCATTCAATAATTATCGATATTACGATTTTTATTATCACAATTTTTATTAATGCAATATTTTTTTCTTCACACTCTGCCTCTCGTTGAGTCTCATTGAACGTCTTTGAACGTTGGGCGTTCTTCATTCCTAACATTCGTCTATTGTTTATTTTTCGTTATTAAGAAATTCGCTCGAAAATTCGGCAAAGGGCAATTCTCTTAGCCCAAGCACATTTCATGGTATCCACGGTTTTGACATCTCCTCTGTAAAAATCCAAATTATTCTTTTCCAAACCGATATTCGCAACATAAAGATCTCTAATTTATTTCGAAGAAAAAAAATCTCTCCGATGGCCCACACTGAATATCGAAAGTACAAATTATTATTGTATTAAATGGTAGTTAATCCGCACAAGAAACGACTTCGCATTTTTTTAGAAGCCACAACGATTAATATTTTTGATATTTTCCCTTCCCAATGCAGTCTTTTTCACAAAAGAATAAATTGCCGTTTAAAATCGTTTAAAAATTAAATATCGACTATTTTTAAAGCCGACTTAAAGATATTAACTACTCGGAATGTGAAACATTCGCTTTTACAAAATATCGTTTTTCTAATTCACGAGATTATTTTTAAGTAAAACATTTACTTATTATTACTTTGAACTTTTATTTGCGCTTCTTATTTTCGTGAATATTGTTTTTTTACATAAATTTTGGCATATATTTTCTATCAATTTAATTTTAATTCATTCTTGTGATAATTTTTAAAAATACTTAATACCTAATAAATTAAACAACCAATTAATATCGCATTTTTTGAGAATGTATAAAATATTATATTATTAGATGATCTCTAGGTTTTATGATAATCGTTGGTTAAAATTAATCGAACTGAGGAAAGTTGAAAAAACAACTATAAAAATATCGACAATAACTGTTTATACTATACTTTATCTATTTCTGTTATTACTTTCAGTTTTACTCTATATATATATATTCCATCATTAATTTCACTATCTTCCTGTTTGAAATAGTTATTCCTACTACCCTCAAAGATAGATTCGTAGTCATTTTTCACCTCTTATTAGTTACACTTTTCCTACTTTTAAAGCCTCCTTTCAGTATCAATGAGTTATCCATGCTAACTTTATTAGACGTCTTCTAATTTTGGTAAAATGTTCTGTTTTGTAATTCGTACACTATTGTACACTATGGCTATTTTTACTCCTATTGTAATTACTTTATACTTTAATTCAGCTGTTCCTACTGATTTGATAATAAACTTTCACATTTACGTCAGTTATTTTTATTACTTTTATATTTATCTTATTAAGTTTTTTGATGAATTAAATTTACTGCTCGCATAGTCATCATACAATGTTTAGGCGATTTTTTTACTATTTTCATAGTTATCTTACACTTTTTATCAGTCCTCCCCTACCTTTTTCTTACTGCTTTTAAAATTGTCATAGCTTTTTCTAGATTATTCTTATTACTATTTTTATAAATATTTTATAATTTTATTTCTTTTTCTGTTCTTCCTACTGCAGGACTTTTTTCTGTTATTCTCACTAATTTTATAGTTACCTTACAATTTTTATTAGTTGTTCTAACAACGTAAATAATTCTCTTACAATTTTTATGATTTGTTTTAATACGTTTCTAGAACACTTAAGGTGTTTTGAATATTTTTGATAAAAATCTCCACAGATGAGTTACAGTTTTAACGGTTATATTTAACTATACATGGTGTTACCCATTTTCTCGATCTAATGTAATTTTAACCAATGATTATCTTTATATCAATACTCAAATCATTCCATCATTTTATTTGTTATTCTAAATTCTGATGCATTACTTTTTTGTATTTTCTAATTTTTTAATTATCTTCTTCTTCTTCTCTTTTCTTTATCGCAGGAAATTCCAATAGTTTAGCACATCTTGTCGATAATGAAATTCCATTATCACAAATTGAAAGTCCCCAAAGCCAAAGCCAGACACATTCCCATGCCATTCACCAACCTTCCGTGCGTCAACATCACCAACGCAAACGTCAGCAACAGCCGAATGCTGCGGGCATCACAACAAATTCTCTGCAAGATTGTCACGACCGTGATACTCTCGATGATGCGAATGCACTTGGGAGGAATATGGATAATAATGCTAACATAAATAACGATGACGATGATGTTGTTGTAGTCGATAATAATGAAGTTATTGCTGCGGTAGCAGCTATTGCTGCTACCTATAAAGCAACAAAAAATCGCAATCATTTATCTGGAAGCTATAGCAATTTATTCAATGCAGAATATGATGCAACAACAACATCTATAGTCACACCTCCAACATCGCCCAGTGCATCAGCCAATGTCGGTGCCGGTGTGGGTGCTGTTGCTGCTGCTGCGGCTCTTGCTCCTGTTGACGTCGGCGCCGCAGTTGCTGCTGAGATAACTGCTCCAAGCGATACAAACTTGCAATATATTCCACATAGACCGGATGAGTCGTTACCAACAAACACAACAACAACAACACCAACAACAACAAAGCTAAGCAATGCAACAACGCCAGGTCGTTACTTCAAAGGATCGTCGCAATTGGGCTTAGCAGCAGTTGTTTCTAGTAATCTACCCACTTCATCATTAACAGACGATCAACCGACGGCGACGCCATTAACAGCAATAACACCTCTAGCTTATAATAATCAACAATCGCTTAGCAACATTCCACAAACCGAGAGTATGTACATTAATGTTCCCACCAATAATATGGCGTCAACTATTGACGACGCCGATGGTGTTAATGATGGAAATGTTCCATTTGTTGCCGTTAATGAGCCAACATCATTATCACCACCAACACCTCCAACAATATTGACGCCATTAGTGGGCAATATATCAATACCACAATCGCACAATAGCATAAGTCCAATTGTTGAAAATCAATCAATTCATCATGATTCCAATGTTCATGTCTATTCCAATTTAATCGAGGAACGTCAACAGCAGTTACAACAACAACAACATCACCCATCTCAATTGCGCCAATTGCAACGCCAGCAACAACAACAACAGCAACAGCTATCCCATATTACCGCCATCGGTTTGAATTCAATAGAAAATAATCACACAACTGCTCGCATATTCACCACATCGTCATTACTAGATGACGATTTGGATTTAGATGATCCGGTAAGCGCATCATTTGTGGTGCATACAACTGCGTCGCAGTCAACGCCAGCAGCGGGACCGGCGTCGTCGTCAGCGGTTGCGACAGCATTAACAAGTAATAAACAATCCACTTCTGCAATCACCACAAAATTGATGCATCATCATGCCAAACGCAAAATGGGCGTTGTCAGTATGGATCCGTTAAAAACATTAACATCAACAAAACAATTGCTAACGACATCCTCTCTAAATTCTTCGTCTACGTCTTCCGTTAATGATGGAAAAGTCAATGCAAAAACCGATCTAACACCGAGTCGATTGCGTTTATTGCACGACACCACCATGATCGATACGGCTCTCGATCTGGATAGTATAGATGGTTCGATTCAGGACATAGGAAACAATCCACAGATGTGTCTGATGAAGGAGAAGCAACAGTTGCAGCATCAACACTAGCCATCGATAACAACAACAACAACAACAACAATAGCATCTCATTCTTTTTAAGGAAATTATGATTGCATGTAGCTTAAGAGCAAAAAGCGACAACAAATTAAAATTCGATCATAATCAAAAAGACATTGACAAAGGAGCCAGCAAGTCAGCCCCGCCCTGCAAGTCAGCCCCGCCCTGCAAGTCAGCCCCGCCCTGCAAGTCTTCTCTTCTAACGAGAATGCTGTCTTTGGGAAATTTTCGTTTAGCGAGAGAGCTTCTGAAGTCTTTTAGTTGTACGATATAATGGCGTAATGGTTAATGGCCATACTTTCCGCATCTCATAACAATTACTGGATACTTGATCTCTTCTCATTTCAAATATATTGCCACCTGCTACCGAACAATTACTTCGACGACGCCTTCTATAAACTCTTACTTTCATTTGAGCTTGAAAATTTTCATTTTTATTTTGAATTCCGTAATTCGTTTCAATTGGTTCTCTTATAAAAATAGTCGTAGTCTCGCTTGCACATACCTTCACGCGCCCCTTTCCACCCCACCCAACAACTCTTCAACACCTAAAGGTGGGTGAAATATTTAGTTTTAATTTCGAAACGTTAAAAAAGTTATTGCGGGAGGACTAATAGCCCCGCCCTCTCCCCGTCGAAGTCTAGCTTCGTCATTAATTCTGTTTTCAAATTACATTCTGTTATCAATCTTGCTATATCTTTCAGCCCAACCTCTCTCCAATTCATTTTCAATGTTTCTTAAATTATATATATTATACTCAAATATATAAAATCGTTATTTGTTATGACTTAAGCGTATATATATAGTGCTCGTCATTGCTTCTCTTGATTTGTTTTTCCTTGTTCTTTATTTTATATCATTTAATAAGCACTTATTTTTTCCAATGCTTATACGAATGTGCTTTTAAAGAAAGCTATATAAAAATCAAAATAAATCAATATGGTGATTATTATTAATTATAATGATTTTATTTATTTATACATCATTTTTTCTTCTCATTTGTGACGATTTATTATTGATTAGATGTGCGCATATTTAACTTTCTGTAAAAAGCTTAAAAAAATTTCATTAATATTATTTTTATTTAATTATGCTTCTAATTATTATTTATTTTTAATTAATTTTAATAAAAGTTTCAATTGTTTTACGCAATTTTGTATTTAGAGAATTATAAACTACTGACACGAATTTTGTTTAATAATAAATAGCTTCAGGTATTTGTTTTTCATTACTATTTACGAAATTATTTTTTATATAATTTTTTGTGAGTTTTTTTATTATTTAATCATTTAAAAAACTATCATTAATAATATTTAATTTAAAAAAGAAATAAAAGTCGTCTATTATTAATTTTATAAATTATAAAACGTAAAACCGACAATATATTTTTTGCAAAAAATATTTCTAAATTTTCTATTAGTACTATACAATAATTTATATCACAATTAAAAATATCAGTCAAGGACCAACTAATTAAAAATTAATTACCTTTGTTTCATTTTACAAAATGTTTGTCTTTAAATTAAATGAAATTACCGTTTCAGAGGGTTTATCAATGTTTGCGATTAAAGAAAATCAATTATTTTTTCTTTTAATTTTTTACTTTGAATAATTCCAACATACATTTGATTTCTGTTAATCATAATAAATCATTAGTAATGAAAACAAGAAATAATAAAATGCATTTAAATTAATGTGCCGCTAACATGACCCAGTAGGAACTTCAACCAGTACGAGCTTGACTTGAACTAGTAGGGACTAAATCCAAAACGGATTTGACCCAGTAAGGAATTCATCTTGTTATATTTGCAAGTTTTCTAAAAACGATTAAATAATATTTCTGTAAAAATTATCAGTACCAATAAAAACACATTAACTAATATTTGTAAAATTTTTAAAATTAATTTCAACACACAAACTAAACCATAGCAACGACTTAAGAAATAAACCCCTTTAACGCATAGAATTGTTTTTAGAGAAAGGAACTTAAGAGAAACGAACCCTCTCAGCCCCTTTATGTTGATAATCCAAATGTTGCTGATAATGATAATAATTCTGAAAATGTTATTGATGATGATCATGATGATGATAATGAGAATGTGTTATTAGATTTTATATTTTATTTTATATGCTAGTTTTTAAGTAATTATGGTTAAGAATTTTGAGTGTGGTATAAAAAAATTAATAGCAAGCAAGACGTAGATAATCGAAAATGGAACAAACATAATTAATAAAAGTATTTAAAAAAATTTAAATTTAAAAATACTAATTAAAATTAAATGTATGCATGGAAGAATAACGTAAACAACCAATTGTAAAATATTAAAATTTGAATGAATTATTTGTTAAAAAGTATTTAAATTATATATTTGAAAAGAAAAACAAAAAAATGAAACAAATAAACGAAAAAGAAAATTAAATATTAAACGATGAAATTGTGAAATTAATAAGTTAAAATGAAATATTAAAGAAATAAAGAAATATGAATATTTATATGAAAAAAAGCAAATAATTTTTCTTTGTTTCCAGATTATTTGTTTTCCAAATCTTCATCTGCAAAATTTTCTATTGATTAAGCTTTCCTTACTTGGGAAATATGCATTTTTCGAATTCTTGTGCGTCCTCAAATTTATCCTGACAAATTAATCCTCACACGCATTGAAATCATCTTGCGAACATATCTAAAAATCCAATCTCATAAGCATCGATTTTTTTATTGCCACCCGGTAAACAACCAGGCGATCATGAATTAGAAGTGGCTTATTAACACAACCTCATAGCTAATACAGAAACCTCTCGTCCAACGGAAACGCACTCTGTATAGCATTGCCAAACTATTAAATTTGACAGGACATAGAGCCATCTATTTGCGAATATCAATAACTATCCTTGTCGATAAAGCAGTGTCAAAGAGACGTGTTTTGTTTGTGCAAAACGCAAGTTGCAAGGCGAAATCGAGTTTCAAACAGCTGATCAACTAGACTTCAAAATAATTCCATCAAAACGTATTGGCTCATTGGTTCTTCAGCTTTTCTTAAACAGTATTACAAATCAATGAAATGGATGGAAATATTAACATTTTGAACGATTTAATATATTGCACATCAACAATTATCGACTGCTTAGATCCCGAAGATATGGATGATGGTATAATAATACTGAGTTTATTAGAATGTTGTGAAAGCGCCTCGAAATTACCACCGAAGAAACGAACTTGGATGAAGGCTTCGAGAGAAGAACGAGAATTTGATAAATTCTCATTTACAACAGAAATGGAGGGATTGAATATAAATAGAAATAAAGCGTCGTTGCTGCTTTCTCTTGTAAGAAATGATCTCACACGCAAGAATACCGTAATGCGTGGTGCTATACCGGCTGATGTTCGACTAGCTGGAATATTAAGGTCCATCATAACGGGCGAATCATATAGATCCACCGATATGCATACACAATTATCACAATCATTTCTTTGCCGGGAAACACCGATAGTTTGTAAAGCCATTTGGAAAAATTTAAAGGATACGTATTTGAAGGTATAAATTGGTTATGAAATAATTATAAAATTTAATAAATTTTTTTCTGTTAACATCAGCTTGTGATGATGATATATATCAAGAACAAAGCAATAATCACAAAGTACACTTCCCCAATTGATCTGCAAAGCCATATACCCTCCATACCATACCGTATTGTACGGATGCTTTTTGGCAGATTTATGTGTCGTCGTATTATTTGACAAGAATTAGTCTAGCAGCTGAACTCAGTGTCTGACTGACATTGAAGTGGCCACGTTATTTCAGTTTTGCTGATTTCCTTGACGAAGCATTCTGTCTTTCTTAACGTTTTCGTATAAAATACATTGTATAGTCCAAGCACTTTCTTCTCTAACTCGTCCATCATTAATTTTGCTTATTTTTTCGCTGACTAGTTTACCTAAACGTGCGGTTTCAGTTTCAAAATTATTTACAATCAATTGCTTTAAAGCCATGACTTGTTTCTGAAGACCGGTTAATTCAATTTCTTCCTGAAAATGAAAAGTACTGATATTAAGGAATCAACTAGAATTATTAAAAAGACAGAATATTTTACATTTGCGTTATTTTTCTTGATTTTCTTAGATGAATCTTTTTTCGTATGATTATTTAATATTATATCATCTCCGACATTTTCGTCATCATTACCGTTTGATATGTTATCATTGCTCTGATCAATATTTTCCAAACTATATTTAATCTCACGTGCAGTTGTTTCTCGAATATTTTCATCCTGAATCTTACTCATTTTAAAAACAACTTGTTCTCCAAGCCAGTCATATTTGTTTTCCAGTCTTCTCTTTAAAATATTTTGCAATGGTTGCAGGGTATTTTGTATTAATATTGATGACTTTCTCGTCTGCAAAAAATAAATTAGTTTTATTAATTTTTAGTTTCCAACATCACGCACAGAATGGAAAAGTATTGCCGAAGGTTTTGAGGAAAAATGGGAATTCCCGAATTGTTTGGGAGCTCTTGGAGCGAATCATATCAACTTTCGTTGCCGTCGCAGCGAATCCGCTTCGACCGGCATGGTCCTGCTAACCCTGGTTGATGCTAATTTCAAATTTATATATATCGATATAAGTAACTCAAAATCTATGAGTGATGCTGAAGCATTTGAAGCCAGCAGTTTAAAGAAAGTCCTGGAAGATAGAAACCAACCTTTGCCACATGATGAAATACTCGGAAATGGTATTACACTTCCACATGTGATTTTGGGAGACAACGAATTCCCTTTGAAGCCGTATTTAATGAAGCCATTCAGCAATGATACGGACATAACAAACGAAAAACTCATTTTCAATAAACGTCTCTATCGGGCCAGAAGAGTGGTTGATCATGCATTCGCTTTACTTTTTCAACGATTTAAAGCGTTTCAAACTGTTTTAAATTTGCGTGTCGAAAATATTGAAATTGTAACAATGGCATGCTGTGTTTTGCATAATTTCTTATTGCAAAATGACGAAAGCTATCAACCATGCTTTGCATATATCCGAAATGAAGCAGAAAGCCAAACGTCCAATTCTTATGTAGAGTCTGAAGAAGCTTTAAAAGTTCGTGAGGAATTTATGGCCTACTTTATCGAAGACGAAACCGAAGTTTGGAATATCGAAGATTAAAAGAAGATTTGTTCATCTTTAATCAGATGAACAAATCCCACTTTATAAATTTAAGAATACATTTTAATTTAATAAAGACAGATGTTTATAACTTGGACCCATCGAGTTTAAATTGCAAAAATCTTTTTTACAGTTAACAGACTCCTGTGTACTGTCTAGCTTAATCTAGATCTACCCTTCTCTCGATTGGCCTTATGGTTGGCAACAAATCAGGATGTATTTTTCATTGGAAAGCAGTCAACTTACTGGATTTAATATAATCGTGTCAACTTTGGGTTTCGATGACGTATCCAAGACTCGATCCTCCAAAAACCTTAACTGATCATAGCACCATAAATTCGGGCCATGCCTAGGGTTGGTACCGTCTTCGGTATTCTTTTGTCTAAATTCTTCAGCAAATTGCGCGCACAAATCATTAATTTTTGATCTTATCTCAACCAGAGTAATATCGTCGTTCAGTTTCTTAAGTTCTCTGTAAATGCTGCAGATAGCATTATTTCTCTTTTCTTTATTCCTAAAATCTTGGTGATTGACTTGGTATAAGACTTCATGCTGCTGCCATAGAAATATTAATATTTCAACAAGATCACTTGACCACTCAAATCCATTCATCGTCAATATAATTAAAAAATGTCAGTGACACTCGCAATTTTTTGGGGAGGTTACATAACATAGTCTCCACCACAAATTAGAAAGATATGTAGAAACCTTCTGCTACTATAGTAGGTTTACACCGGCCCAAAATGTCAAACTGTAATCACGCATTTCAAAGCCGTTTATTTTTGCAGGTTACTGGTTTTACAAAAGTTTTGCCAAACATTTTCCTGTACATGGCATAAGTGTCACGTTTGGCATTTCGATTCCGCATTCCCTATATGAACACCTATATGTTAAACAATATAGTTACCCTTGTTGTCCACCTGCATAGACCTAATGTGCCGTAGTGTGTCCTATCTTACTCTCTAGATTTTAATGACTCGTTGAGGTTTTGGTAGCGATTCATCGACTCAATTTCAGATATTTTTTTCTATAGTCGTCATAATACCGCCGCCAAAGCGCTGTCTTTATAGCGCTACTCTACTGTTATGCGTTACTATGTCGTTATAGAGATTTATCTAGAAATTTGTTATTACATTTTCCGTCTTAATAATGTTTTCGTCTTGCTATTCCTTGCCTTCCTGTAGTCTTGTGCAGCACTCTAATACTCATCTCTATGAAATTCGTGATAACCTCATTAAATGCCAAAGTCTTATCAAATAGACCCAAATAACTGTGGGCGGAGTAACAGCGCCCATAATCGAGCACCTTGCCACAGTTTCTTTTACGTTACTTGGTCCTTGGTTACCAATTTTCAGCTAGTCTTAATTAGCATGTTCTTATTCCATAGTACGTCACATTAAGACATCTCAGTTGCCTTTTAACTTTTAGGTGTCGCTACGTTTAGCAACGCGTCACATAAAGCGGATTTTTTTTGAACTGGGGCTTCGGGTCATTAAAAAAACCATGGGAAAATTGGAATGATTTAACAACTCAAAGGAAGATACTACACAGAAACAAAATTTTTGCTGTTATTTTTGTGCAACTAATTTGCGTGCGTAAAATATTTTAAAATTCTGTATAGGCAACACAGCTCATTAAAAAATACAGCTATAGCAGTCTAAAACAGTTGGAAGAAAATGGAAAAGTCAGTACGTTCTAAACTATGGATTAGGCGAAATAGTTTATCGATGAGCTTTATCTACTGCATTATCTACATACGCTATCTGCTTGTGGCGTAAAATTAAATGGGACGAAAAGCCGAAAATTGTCCCAACAATGTTGACAATCGCTATGAAAGGACGAGCAGAAAATAAAAACAATTTGACAGTTTGTCTAATTGAATTATTGATTCAGATGCAACAGATAGTTAAACTATGCTATATGAGAAATTTTTGTCTGTACTATTGCATTCATTGCTATTTTATGTTTTCGACCGATTTTACCTAAATTTTCTTAGAATATTGACGTTGAGACACTTTATTGGTATCCTAATGTACGAATTTAACACTTAGTCTGAAAAATTGCTACAACTTATTTATCTTAATCCATCAGCCGTTTAATTATACTCCCAAAAAAATGCACAAAAATAATATTCAATAAGGGAAAAACTGGTCGGAGTTCATTTTAATTACTTTTGAAAAAATAATTACGAAACTGAATTCGAATTTAATTATATAGAAAATTCAGGTAGAAAATCCTTGTATGCTTTATTAATTTTCATTAACATAAATTAGGAATAATCTACAGTAGTTCTTTACAAATGCTGATCTCACTGTAGAATGCGACGCTTTACCCTCCCTTAAATGTTGGGCTCAGAGGAAACTGTTCAACAATCGATTATTACCGCACTGTGTCCCAGTAAGAATGATTTGTAAAATTATTGACATAGAATATTGAACTTATCGACACAAGGTAGCATCAATTTTTAGGAGCCATGGCAAAACATCCTTCACTTTGAAACGATACATGTTGTCTTTAGCCAGTGGATTCGCCTCTAAATATATGGTTTTTAGATTCTTATTCTCCTTAAGAACCTCAACGTTCTTCCAATTATCAATGCTATTATCATTTAGCCATAGTTCATCTAAAAGTGTCAATCCTTGTAAATTTTCTATCGTTTTTATACGATTCTTTGCCAAATCCAAGGTTTCTAATTGCGTATTTTTATCCAAATTCTCGATTACATCTATCCCATTTTCAGATAAATACAATTCAGATAGATTCTCTAACGCATCAAGATTTTCGATCTTTACAATTCGATTGGCCTGGAGGCTAAGGCAATCCAGCATCACCAGCTTATTCAAATTTTCAATTTTCGTAATTTTGTTTTTACCTAAATACAGCTGACGTAAATTGACTAGTGTATCCAAATTTTCAATCCTTCTGATTTTATTATCACCCAACTCAAGCATAGTCAATTCGGTTAGCACTTCAATATTTTCAATCGTTGTGATTTTATTTGCACAAAGAAAGAGCTTTTGCAATTTTACTAATTTATCCAAGTTTTCGATTTTTGTGATACGATTAAAACTCAAATCAAGAATTTCCAAATTTACGAGTGAATCCAAGTTTTCAATTACTGTAATTTGATTATCGTACAACTCCAATTCCACTAAAGTTGTCAGAGTGTCCAAATTCTCAATTTTCTTGATTAAATTCCATCGTAAATATAGATGTTCAATTTGTGTTAAAGGTTCAAAATTTTCCAGCTTATCAATCCTATGATGATTCAGATCCAATTCTAAGCAGTTCGGATCAATAACAACAATGTCCTCTATTCTTGGTAGCGGTTCCCCTGCTTCGTCGTTTGTATTTATACATTCATTTTCTATTCCATTGTTACTTTTATTATCAACAGAATCGGACATATTTGATAATCTATACATCGAAATATGTCCACCAATTTAGCGAAATTTTACGATACCGTCCACCCAAAATAAAAAAACATCAAAAATTCAAGCATTTGACAATAACAGTATAAGGACTACTGTAAACATAATAGAGATGTTGCAAATGAATAATTGCTGTTCGAAACTTCTGTAATTCGGATATTTCGCAATACCTTTTTTTAAAAAGATATTGCAGTAAAATAGTAGTAAAGAATGAAATTGTAATAGCTAATTTCCCTACAGTGCTGCTTTACGCAAGGCAATATTTGTTTTCGACTTTGTTGTTAGCTTTTAGATTGGAAAATAACAGTTTTCAACATTCACCGAATTCGTCGCTTTTAACAACGGTAATGGATGCACACGCTGCCACGAGGAAAATAATATAAATCAAGGTATGAAAATAGTGAAAAACGCGAAAGTTTCCGATACGGAGCACATTCATTGTCGTCCGCATTCCTCTACGAAAATTCACCTTCTCGTTACATAACTCAATCTTCGAATTCTAAGTTGAAAATAAATATTACCCACTAGGTAAAATGTGATGATATAAAGTGGGTAAATGGGTAATATTTAAATAGTATAAAACATGAGTTAATAAAGTAATATCTGCTAAATTTTAAATTTGAAATAAGTGTATTTAAAATATGATAAATATTGAAATAAAATTACACGAAAGTGAAAGGATAAGTGTAAAAGGATATCAGCGCTCATGTATACAAGTTTACCTGATTATAATACAAATATTGCATCTATTCATTACTTAATATTTACGATCGTATATTCTATAACAAGAATATGTATAACCTTATATAAGAAAGTTCCTGACAGGATTACGCCGGCTTACGATTCAAGGGTTTAACAGTACTTATCTTAGATAAAATTTTCTTTTATGTAATTTTAACTTCAATTAACCTCCAGTATGAGAATTCTATACAAATACAAACGCAAAAAAGACAAATAAAAAGAATACAATACAAAAGACTGTGTAATAAACAGAGAAATTTTTCAAAATCCCAAAGGGGAAATTTTGGCGAGACCTACCATGAAATGTGTGGCGAATTACTTGTCACAATAAGAATATTTAGCTGATTTGACAGTGCAAATTTTTTGGCAAGTTAAGGAATTTAAAAGAAAATAGTAATCCGGCAAGGTCTTATATGAAGAGACTTCATAATAATTTGACAATCCTCCTTATTTGGTTTACCTCTATATTCTTATCTACAAAATCGTTACAATTTTCCAAGAATTTTAGTAGCAATCAAAATTCTACTTTAACAACAAAATTTACACTAGTTTTAACGGAGTACATATATTTAAAAAATTATGGATCGTCATCAAACTTTAAATTCCTTTAAGTGGTTACGAAAAAATCGATTGATTGCTGCTGCGGTAGTCCGATAAAGTGAGAATACCAAACTGTCACTCTGGGGAGAGGGTGCTGTGCACCCAATTATTGAATTCTCCATTTAAGCTGCAGGCAACAAACTTATAGACATTCGTTTAATTTTGCGGCTTCATTCTTCAGAAGAACGTACCAAAAAAAAGGACCAATAACAGCTGAATTCGGAACATAGAGAAAATTGTCCGCCGGCTAATCCCGGATTCAAGCCATCGAAATAGACATTTACATAAGATTCAGGGAAGTAATAGGTAAACTTATAGATTTGTATGTATAAGTCTTACACGAATTATATATGTACTTAGAAGATCTAATACATACGAAAATACTCGCAAATATTATTAAATTGTTTCTATTAATTCTCTACTAAAGTTTTATTATTGTAATTTATTATTAATAATCTTATAAGTGATAGTACGATCCTACAGACTTCGTCTCTTCCAAAACAGCTGAGATGTTTTAATCAAAATTAGTTTTTCCTTATGGTTATAGAGTCATACCAGATTCAGTTGACATAAAAGCGGTTGTCCGAAGTAATTCCATTTAAAACACTTCAGATGAAAATTACAAACATTATTAAAAACAATTTATTATGTTTGTGTTTATACTTTTTATTAACTAAAGGAATTCAAAAGATAACACTAACAATTTGCTGTATCACTGACATTTATTTACCAATCTGTTTATTGTCTTGTTTTTCATTAACCTATGCATGGTTGTTTTGATCATTGTAAGAATAGTTAGCGTCAGGATTAATGTCGGTTAATGAATTCGGTCGAAGTAGAGCCCTTCAAGACGGCATTGAAGAAAGCGCAGAAGAAATGAATGTTGAAATTTGATCTTTGTTTTTTTTAAAAAAAATTTGGATAAAAACTAGTAAGGTATATTTTTTAATAGATTATATATAAATTTGTATTATATTTTTATTACGTATCATTTAGTTTTAAATTTTTGTTCTCTTCTTCACAGGTTTAATTATAATATCAACATATCTCGCTCACTCCACTTATAGAAGTTCTAGCAGGAAGGATTAAACTCTGGAGTTTTTCCTTCTGCTGTGTTTTGAATAAACTCTGGAAAATGTTCTGAGATACCCTTTCGGTAAAAAAACAGGATAAGCTTGAATTCTATTGTAAGTTTGTATTACTGTAATTATAATTATGGTTTCATGATCTAAACTTAGGATTAAAAAAAGGCGTCATAGAGTCTAAGCAGATGATAAGAAATCGCTTAAAATGTGAAAGCGTTAATGGTGTTAGAAAGTTATTTGAATTCTATTACTTCTAATTAAAAATAATATTATAACTGTAATAAATCGAGAATGAATATTTCAATTAGTAATCAATTTATTTCCAGATTTCCGCTTTCTTAATGGCGGAAAGTACTGGCAATTCTTCGCTGCATATAAAGCAGGAAATCGATTCTTCCTCATCATTAATTTGCTGCAGCCCTACGATATCCTCGGCAGTGGGATCCAATCGTTCTAATTCATATTCCAGTAATCTCAACGCTAGTTCAATAGGAAATCCCTCATCATCGACTTCAACGAATCTATCCGCCGGTGATACTCCAAATAGCAGCGGTAATAAATCATCGCCTTCAATTTCTCCTGAGCGACAATTATGTAGTTCCACGACATTGTTGTCTGGAGATGTGCATAGTATCGGGATTAGTTTTGGCGGCGATGGAAATCCTGTAAATATTAATACTGTGTCTTCTGGTAATGGCTCCATACGCGACGAATTGCGCCGTTTATGTTTGGTGTGTGGTGATGTCGCCTCCGGCTTTCATTATGGTGTGGCTAGCTGTGAGGCGTGCAAAGCATTTTTTAAGCGTACTATACAGGGTAATATAGAGTATACCTGCCCCGCGAATAATGAATGTGAAATAAATAAGCGTCGAAGAAAGGCTTGCCAAGCATGCCGTTTTCAAAAGTGCTTACTTATGGGAATGTTAAAGGTAGCACTATGAATTAATTGCTTTTCCTATATTTTCTAACTCTTTTCCTTTTTTATATTTGAAAGGAAGGAGTACGTCTTGATCGAGTGCGTGGCGGTCGACAAAAATACCGTAGGAATCCTGCATCCAATGCTTATCAAACGATGCAGATGTTATTTCAAACGAATACGTCATCGTTGGATGATGTGAAAATCCTCGAAGTACTCAATTCTTACGAGCCCGAAACACTAACGGTTCAACAAAAACCTCATCCTACCACTACCGACATAGCTGCCATAGCTTCCGAAGAATCCCAACAATCATCTAATTGTGCATTTTTGCAAATGAGAGACCATATCCTGAACAGAACTCCTACCTCATCAAACTCTGCAATTTGTATTTTCCAAAACAACAATAGCGATCCACACGAGATTCTATGCGTGCTCGCTGATCTCTATGATAAAGAGCTTGTGGGCGTCATTGGCTGGGCCAAACAGATACCTGGATTTCCCGAATTACCTCTTAATGATCAAATGAAGCTTCTGCAAATATCATGGGCTGAAATACTCACGCTTCAATTAACCTTCCGTTCATTACCATTCAATGGTAAATTGTGTTTCGCTACCGATGTGTGGATGGATGAATCCATTGCCAAAGAATGTGGCATTATTGAATTTTATTATCATTGCGTGCAGATCGCTCAACGTCTGGAACGCCTATCTCCACGCCGAGAAGAATACTTTTTGTTAAAAGCATTATTACTTTCTAATTGTGATATTTTGTTAGAGGATCAGACATCATTGCGTTCATTTCGAGATGTAATCCTTAATGCGTTAAATGATGTTGTCTATTTATTACGGCACAGTGCTGCTGTGTCACATCAACAGCAATTACTATTATTGTTGCCATCGTTGCGTCAGGCTGACGGTATACTTCGTCGATTTTGGCGCAACATTTCCCAACAAGGTGGTGTATCAATGAAGAAATTATTTGTGGAAATGTTGGAACCACTATCAAGGTAAAATATTAGGCAGAATTAATCTTTATATCAGAATCGAGATCCTTCAGTTCTCTCCTCTTTCTTGCTCTGTATCATATAATAATGAAGCAATATTTTCCGGTTCCGGTGTATCGTAGATTGCCAGAGAAATCCTTTCTCAAGCTAAATTCGTTTGAATACAAATTTACAAAATACGAAACCGTCAGAAGCCACCGAAAGATTTAGAAATAATTGTCTTAGTTGAATATTATTGAACGTGAAAATTGAATAGTAAGCTTAAAGTTAACTAAAAATAACATTGGCCGTGGCAAATATAAAATACCTCATTTAAAACAAGTTTCAACAATATACAGTAATTAAGTAAAACGAACTAACTATAGAATTTCTAGTAATTATGTAATTGGTATATACATATATATATAATCGTTTACATAAGTAACTTATAGGAATATATTAATCAAATCAAATAGAGCCGTAAACATAATGCCGACGCTATCGGTCTTGGATAGCAAATGATTTTGATGTTATAACCGTTTTATCAAAAGCTTAGAACGAAAAACAATAAAAATTTATATACAAATTTTACATAAATTTAGAAGTGTCAATAAAACCATAATCCTCAGATTGCAATTGTACATTCATTTCAGTATTCCTTAACAGTCCTTTCAAATTAAATCTCAGACATAAAGCAATTTTCAAACACCTGGCAAAGGAATGCTATAGGAGATTGATTTAGTGCCGTTACCAGTGTGGCTGTTATCCTTTCTTCCCAATAGTCTAAACACTTTTGTGTTCAATGGTTATTCAAAAAGTTCAAAAACTATTTAAATAAAATCTTATTTTTAAAATCAATTCAAGAAGACACAATTTTAGGATATAAATAAGTCGAATAAACTATTCGCTTACATAATGAAAAATATACTTATAGAGTAAAAAATTTCTAATGCACAATAGAATACGATTCGTACGAGATACGGGCAACACAGTTTTATTATTATTCCAATATGCCACACCTTCTTCAAGAAAATGGTGTCGGTGAATTGGCTAGTTGGTTTTTATATACCACGTTATACGAACTAATAAAATTCCATTCAGATATAACGACATCACTCCCCGATGTTCACAATGTGACTACAATCAATTTCCATTATGCAGGCTATATTGGGATCATATAATAAGGGGGAAAATAATATCGAATGGCTCGTTAAATTAATATTGTAAATGATTTTATCTGTTTTAGTAAATATTTGATCAGGATCTCAGTGCAAAAACTTACATTTTAGTCCGTTAGATAAATATCTATCAGGTACAACATTTATTTGGTAAGAAAAAGTTATAGCCAAATCATATGGATAATAATCCAGTTTTCGATATAAACTTTATTAATCTTCGCCTGGATTGAAATGGAATCGACTTTGACTTCGTTTTATATCGGACGATTCGAAATACTTGTTTGAATTTTCTTGAAAAAGATCTGATCGTTCAAGTTCCTTGCGAAAGTAGTCAACAGTATTTAATAAACCCTTTTGCAGTGAAACTTTTGGTTCCCAATTTAACCGTTTCTTTGCTCTTGTAATATCAGGTTTACGTCGTTGTGGATCGTCTTCGACTGCATCGATTTGTATAACTTTACTTCGTCCGCCTACCAATTCTTTTATGATCAATGCAAACTCTTCTATTGTGTGCTCAACTGGATTTCCCAAATTTACAGGTTGAGTATAATTCGAAGCCATTAATGCGATGAGACCATCCACTAAATCAGAGACATATTGAAACGAACGTGTCTGTTTACCATTACCATAGACGGTAATATTCTCATTACGCAATGCTTGTAGTATGAAATTTGAAACAACGCGACCATCATTCATGTGCATTCGCGGGCCATATGTATTAAAAATGCGAGCCACACGCACCTGGACTTTTTCCTACAAAATAGAAATAATCACGATCGGTTAAAGCAAAATTCAAACATTAACCTATTTTGAGGAGAGGAATTTTAAACTCACCTGCTTAGCGTATGCGTAACTAAGCGTTTCGGAAACTCTTTTACCCTCGTCATAGCAGGCACGTGGACCTATTGGATTCACATGTCCCCAATACGTTTCCGGTTGAGGATGAACTGTTGGATCTCCATAAACTTCTGAAGTGCTGGCAATAAGCACTTTGGCCATTACACGTTTTGCCAACCCCAAGACATTTATAGTGCCCATTGTGTTGGTTTTAATTGTCTTTACTGGATTATACATGTAATGTGGTGGCGATGCTGGTGATGCCAAATGATAAATTTCATCGACTTCGATAAAAAGTGAATTGACAATATCGTGATGAATTAGTTCAAAGTTTTCGTGGCCCAACCAATGTTCAACATTGCGTTTGCGACCAGTAAAAAAATTATCTACTACAATTACTTCGTGTCCTTGCACCATCAGATCATCAACCAAATGTGAGCCAACGAAACCGGCACCACCTGTGACTAATATACGTTTCCGATTTTTATAATTGAGATATTTAACTTTCGGATATTTTCGTGGTATATCATTAACCTGAAGGGCTGAGACTTTCGCTTCGAGTTTTGCTAATTGATTCTTCGTTCGTTGAAGTTCTTTATGCTGCTGTTCTAGTAGTTGTTGTTGTTGTCTATAAATTGTTAACAGATCACCTTCCACCTCACTGATGGCATGTCTGGGTCGTATTACTTGTTTTACAGAATACAATTGATTAACATTCTTTTCCGGATTGATGTCGATGCTTGTTGGCTTATCGAGTAATATTACACTTTCATCTTTTAATAATGTCTTATAAATGTAAATAAGAAGTAATAACGAAATGCCGACAATAGCGCAAATTTTAGTTCTTTTTCTGGAATTCGTCATTTTATGTAGAATTTTATATCACAAGTAACTATGCAGTGATGATTATTTGATTAATTAAATAGTTGTAAATCGTTCGTTAAATTAATTATTTAAAAATTTCGCTTACTGTAAAGTTAATCAAATTATTACAGTTTGCGTGGTACCGGGAACAGAACTGCGAATAACAAAACCTCGCAAGTTGCATAAATCATAGATTAAGATCGTTAGTGATCGTTACATTAATTTTGGAAAAAATGTAATTTATAGCATAACTGCTTAATCGTGACAATATTTTCTTTTCTTTCTGATTTTTTATAAATCACTTAGTTTCTACAAAGTTTTCTACATAGTTTTTTCATTCCTCGCCTTGTGCTATTCCCAGTCCTTGGCCGTCGCAAAACATTTTAATCAAGAAAAACCACAAACACGATTTACCTCACTATTAATTAATAATTAATTATGCGAACTTTTGACGTTCGTCAATTTGGCAATTTCGGTTTTAGTTTCGGAATAGAATTAAATTTTGCAGTCATTCACTTTTGGAGATGTTTCTGAAGTGCATCCTTTTTTGTGAGATATCAACTCAGTGAATTGATTTTGATAAGATAATATACGACCTTCGGACTGTTCTCTGCCATAATTTTTCAAAGTGTTTGTGGTCTTTGACCTGAATGTTAGCTTGTCGTTATAATTAGTGAGTCTGATATACAAGAGTGAGTATTTTTATACAATAAATATGTATACTAATTCTTTAACCACAACTTTTTTATGAAGTTATATTTTGTTCTCTCTCTTTTATTTAACATATATAATTTTATATAGACAATAGTAATAGCGCTCACTATAACTCTATCAGGTATAGTAATATATATGATAAATATAGTCTATTTGGTAATATTTCACAAAATTGATAAATATTAAATACATTTCATTATTTTTTATTATTATTCATGAACATTGTGTTTATTTTACATGTATTATTTTGCAGGATATCTGCGAGAAAAATTCCTCTAAAAAGCACGATTCATGGATGGTAATTCATGGATTAGAATGATAAATGAATAAATTAAGTAATTAAATTGAATAAAGCAAGTAATTATTATTTTTATATTAATTTCTTAAAATTTTGAAATTTATATACTGTGTAAACTCTTCAAATATTAATTTACAATTGGTCACCATATGACATTGGAGAGTAATTTCTAGTTATAACTCCTCAACAGATAACGTTTGTTTATATTTTCAAGTTTATATGATGTCACATCAGTTTTAACATACTAAATTTATATAAACTTGATAGTCGAAATACAATTATATATTAAATTCGTTGTGTTTATATAAAAAAAAGTATGTCGGCCTGGATGAATCAGTCTGGAAAGATAAGTATAATTGACAGCAGCTGTCTCGATGATGGTCAAACTTCGAAGGATATAAGTGGAGTCCGGAAAACCGAGTTTCATAACAAAAGATTGAAAAAGGATTCGCAAATATGTTATGGGTTGATGGACTTTCTAGTCCATCGACCTAAGCAGGCATCGGTACGGCGTAAATTAGCTGCACATAGGAGAAAGCCTGTTATAGCGATTAGGAGAGATCACATATTTAAAAGACGTGGAAAGCAACGCGAGCATGGAAGAAGAAAACACTATACGCGTTTAAAAAAATCCATTTTACGGTGCAGACAGAAAGCTAGCACAGAAGATAATAATTTTGTTGAAGTAAAACAAAACATCAACACACTGAATCACACAGGTCACACAAATCAGGACAACGGCACATCAAACTTCATCACTATACATTCTCGACGGTTTAGGGAGTAAGTTCATGGCATTTGTTTTTACAAGAGTTGCATCCAAAAACTGCACAATTGCATGAATTTTAAAATTGTTTCAAGTCAATTTTATTAGTCAAGACTAATAAAGTTTGGCTGCAAAAGAAATACTTAACTGTTTTTTATCAGATCTGTATCTGATTTTCACACTGCCACCCATCCTCAAGGCAGATAGAATCAATCCATATCGCTGTAGCTCTTTGCTTATTCCGTAGGTACTGCGATAATTGCACAACACCACTTCTTTGTTCCCTAACTCAATCCTTACTCTCGAATTTGAATCGTTTCCAAAAACGAGCACATGCACGCAACGAAATAAAAGCGCATGCAAATCGTCGATTCGTTTTGGGATTCCGAGAGGTTAAGAATTATATGCAAGTTGGCAAAGTGAAACTACTTTGTATTGCAACGGATGTGGAAGCATGCGCTGGCGAAGGTGAGTATTACAAATGCAAATTTCAACAACTTCACTAATCATACAAAATAAACTCTGAAGATTATTAAATGTAAAACAAAACCAAAAAATACATTAATTCATATATTACTTATTTTCCAGCTGGTATAGATTCTATAATAGCCGAATTAAAAGCTGAATGTAACGCTAAAAATGTACCATACTTCTTTTCTTTGCGAAGGCGACAAATAGCTTATGCATTTTATAAGAAGGTACCCATAAGTTGCGTTGGCATTTTGAATTATGATGGCGTCCGAGATACAGTTGCAAATATACTCGACGAATTGGAAAAGGCCCGCGTTGAATATAAGCTTTTGCAATTGAATAGAACTGATGAAATCCAAAAAGAAAATTATATGAGCTCCATGTTTGAAAAAAAATGTGCCCTAGTTTAATTTTCAGCTGTATTAAAATGTAGTACATATACGATATATCTTTTAAATAATCTTTCTTTTGATAATAATTCTATCTTAAACTAATTTGCTTTCTTTTGATAAGCTTATTATTCAATGATATATGTGAACATTGAAACTTTAAATTATAACAGCATTTTATAATCCAACGAAAACATTTTTAAGCATTTTTAATATTATTGTATTGTTACAAAATTTAATCAATAACTTGGTGACACATTTCCGTGTTAGATGAGTTCGATAAGCTGATTCTAAACAATTTGGAAATATTTCAATTTTGCAATAAAACTTCTGTAACACTATTAACTTCTAATATAAAAATTTGGTTTAGTACCAAATCGAACATATATTATAAATTTGAAATTTGCACTGAATATATTTTAAATGTTTATGAATTTTTTTAATGGAATTTACAAAAAATTCATATGAAAGATCATTGAAACTATGATTTGATTCATACTCCTACAGTTGATGCATTAGTCAAGTTAGTATAAGGTGGTAAATCTGCTGCTATTTCCTTTATTTGCTGATTTGCTAAATTAAACTGAATAAGTATAATTAGATAAGTGACGACACCGCCGCACATTCGATACAAAGTTTTCATGCTTAAATTGAAGAATCCATTTGCGGAAAAATCCACGGTATGATTTAGTAATTTTAGCGACAGATGATTTATCTGCAAATAAAGAATATCGATAAAAATATTCAAGAATATTTAGTTTATTTTGCATGTAGGTATCTCTCTAATAGCACTATAATTCAAAAGCACAGTCTCGAATAGGACAATTAAAACATGCGCTGATTAAATTATTATTAAATTAAAACAGTTAATAATTGCGTTATTAGAGAAACACCTATCTATGAAGTTATAGACAATTTCATATAGATTATTATTATCAGCCATTAGCCCACATTTATGCAAATAAACTGCACTGCGTTTTGCTTCTAGTGAAGTCAACCAACTAATGAAAAATATCATTGTGGTTCTACCAGCTACATAAATTAGATAAACAATGGCTAACCAATAATTTTTCATCGTACGAAAAATTGCTGGAACAAACTAGAATAGAACTGATTCGATTAAATTTATAATCTAAAGAATTATAGTATGAGGGAAATGTTTACCTGATCTTGTAACTCACAGTAAACAAAATATAGACGGGATGTAAATGTAACGAATGCATGAGCCAAACATATTAAAATTTGATAGTTCCAAATTTCAGTTAAACTTTTACCAATCTCACATAATTCATTGTGTATTCGGGAAAAATGACAAAGTTTAAAATACATTTTGTTTATATTATTCAATTCACTGCCGTTAGTTATCCTCGTTGAGGTGTCAGGGATCTTTCTTACTGAAAAATCACGCCAGGAATTAATTTTTTTAGACCCAAGATTAGTTTAATTAAAATTAAAAAATTAAGCTGGAATAACAATAAAAGTTACTTCATAAATTTTGTATAATTACCTGATATCACATTGTTCCAAGCACCGATTGGCGTTGCCTTAGTTTCACGTGCAATTGTGCTTATCCTCCCGTTAAAGCTCGCGAGACCATATTTTTTTACAGGCGATGAAGAAAATGTTAATAAGTCAGAATTTATATTAATAGTTGTTGCTTTAAATTTCTCATGGGTTTCCGTAAATTTCTCCAAGGCTTGGTTAATTCCAAAGAAGCGTTTTTTCAAGGCCATAAAAATTCCAATAAACCAGATTTTATCTAAGGAACAATACATGTTCGGTATTGAAACTATCCATAGTATTAAACTCAATTTCGCACAATCCGAAAGTAATACATAAATCATAACTATGAGGATAATTTGTGTCATTAGAACAATCGTAATCATTAGGCGTGTAAATCTTGCAATAGTATTATCAGTTATTGATGGTATGTTGATGTTGTAGAGTTCTTCGTCAATGATTTGTATCCGTTTAAAAATCTCGTTCAGATTACTTTGATTACGAATGGCGCATATTTGATCAATGATCATGATTAAAATATTAATATACGAAGTAAAAAGTGCGACCAAAGAAGTTAATGCATCTAAAAAAATATACATATATTAAAAATTTTCGAAACGGACGATTATGGTGATGATAAATTCTTACTTTGATCCCTCTCTGCTTTTTCTTCATAACCTCTTGCTACATGTGTTACGAAAATATTAAAAGAAGTTATGATTATCATAATTAGAATGACCCAGATCGATCCTAAATTCGATTTTTTCAATATTCTATCGCGATGGAATGAACGTAAGTTTTGTGGGATTATTCCTAGAAATTTGCAAATAAAAAAAAGTTCTTTAAAGCTGGATAATAAATTGGATTTTGCGAGAAGTGCCATTTCTTGAAAAACAATTCACCGGTACTGAACTCAACACATATTAAATCCCACGGTCTACTTGAAGTTGTGCTCTTTACTGATTCGCTTAATAAATGAATTAATTCTTTTGTGTGCATGGCACTTAGTTTAATGAAAATAAGTTGTTAGGTAAATATGTTGCCTTTATCACGACACATGCCATCAATTCCGACAATTAGCAAATGTAAAGAATCCTTGGCCTTGGTGTTGAACGTATGAAGACCTATTTGCTTTTTTATTCATAGTAACAAACATTTATCATTAGGTTTGTCATCCCTTTTCATTTCAATCCCTTGAAATATAAATAAATAAAATCAATACCTCTCAAATTTCTTCCATTGCTTAAGAAATTGTTTCAAGAAATTGAATTTATTTCGAATTTTATTCAGAAATTATTCTTGATAAATACATTTCAATATCAATATGTCTCAGGACAATGAGCAATTTAAATTTGTTAATTAAATCAAATTAGTTACCATCAACCTCAATTGAGTTTAATTCTTATTTTCTACGAAATGTTAAGTAATTGCAGAAATAATTTATAATTCCATGAAAAGTAATAAAGTAATATCTAAAAGTGCAGAATTATTCAGAATGTAGATAAATTACCAATTATGTATATTTCATATATATAAGTATATTCAAATGAAAACTTCAATTTGGATCTGATGATCGTTCATTAGTGGTATTTGCAAGCACAAGCCCTTAACACGCTTCTCATCTTCTGCTTAGCCTTCTTTAATGTTGATTACGCTTTTTTTCATTTTTGCGTTCTTCCTGAAATGTCAATAATTTACAATTAATTCATTCGAATTTGTTATATTTTCAAATATTTTAAACTATTTAAGAACTATAAACGGAAAATTTAAATTTAATTTCAATTAATTTAAGTTTAGAGAACTAATTTAAAACCAAGAAGTAACAGAAAATTTTGAACAAAACAACAACAATAAATAAACTTGCTCAGTTATTTAAATATTCAATTGTATTCAATTAACTTGAAGTATCCCCTTTGCTCTCTTTTTTCAATATTCAAGGTTTCATTAGTTGCTTTGGGCTTTTATTTAGTCACTCAACATGTCTTTAAGCTGGAAGAATTTGCTCATTTAGCGTCAAGAAAATTGTTACAAAGAAACAAAGAAGAAAAACAAACTAAGCGCTATTTTTAATTTATCCTCCTTATTTAATACTTAACGGCTCTAACTTAAGTTTTAAAGAAAAGTTTAAAGCTGAATTTATGTAAAATTAAATGATATTGAAATAGTTTTATTAACAAATTACTCTTACAATTTTTTTCTTAAAAAACGTGTCTCAATTTTAAGGGGAAAATTCTGAAATTTTTAGCTTTTAAAACGAACTTTAAAAAATATCTGAATAATAAATTAAAGATTTTCTAAAATTCTTCTGAGATCTCTGAATTGAACATTTATTTACAATGTCTATGAATAATTTATGGAGTAATTCTCTGATAATCTGATCTATGGATCATAATATTCATTACCCCTACCCTCCCTCACCATCCATAATTGATTTTAATTATATTTGTCGCTCATTAAACCCCTATCAATTTACCTTATGCGTTAAAATAATCAGTAAGCGCCTAAACATGCTCAGCACATCAAAGAATAGATCTAAAGCATGTTGTATAGTATCCCGATTGCCCATACGACATTTCTCAACAATATTTTGTGTATCGTATAAGACAAAGGCAGCCATAACGAACACTCCAATATAAAGTTGAGACTAAGGAAAGGATAGAACAAAAAAAAAAAGGCAAAATTAATAAAATGGAAAGCCACTTAAAAACAATGAACTTACCAATTGGACAAAATATGATCGGAAAAATATATTTAAGAGGCTAATTAGGGCCATTGTATTAATGACACTCACTAATATACCGCCTAGAAACAAGAATTTACCACGTTCGGCAAGCAGTGCAGATAACGATAATGAAGCGAAGGTTATAACGGTTCCCATTAGTGCGGTAAAAACAATGGTTGGATTAACTGAAATAATATATTGTATGAGCGGTCCTAGTGTTTGTCCCGAAAAAAAACCAAAGCCAAGCAACATTCCAAGCCGTCCATAATAATTCTTTCCGTTGTCCCTGTAGAAATGTAAGGCCAGTACGGTTACCAGAGATCCAACCGCAGCTAAAATACCGGTATCCAATATGTTAGCTATATTCAAAAGAATTCCAACAGCTGAAGAGAGTGTCGCAAAACCGAGTACCATATATACTTGGGCTAAATGATGACGCACGAAAGGCTCACTAAAAGTAAAAAATTAATAACAATAAAAAAGTTATTTTAGATTATTCCATCCACGGACCTATTCTAAGAAATTTTAAGAAATTATTATACCGTTTTTTTTTAACAACGTCTATCGAGTAAGATTGGGAAACACTGAAATAAACACACGATTTCAAAGGATTGCACACGTTATTGAGATAGCTTAATCAATTTTTGATTTAATGCAAATATAATTTTTAATTGCCGATATTATTTGGGACAAAAAATGTGGGCATTATAGTGGAAAACTACTGCAGTTTCCGTCGAGTTAAGAAAATTTCCGTTGTCATGAAAACCACCATCAGTGACTAAGGTCTGTTCTGCGGCTAAAAGCCTCAAAGGCTAACAGCCATAACGCAACATCGAAGCGACAGATAGGGAGTAGCTTTCCATACACAGATTGTGGAGTAACTACTCCAGCTACTGCAGAGTACAGATTTGTTTTCAGCAGTAGTGGTTTTGGTGATTTTTATCCAAAATCCCGAAAAAATTTTGCATAAATGCCGGTTATTTGTTAAAAACTAAACAAAAACCGTATGATTTTTGACATAAATAAATTTCAAACTTAAGCGAAATATTGAAGAATATCTTATTGAAGAAGTGCGACAGTTTTTGTACAACTTGATTTCTGGACATTATAAAATGGTTATTGCAAAACATAAGTTTGTCAAGACCTAACGGCGTGTTTGGGCTTTCCCGGCAGTTTCTTTTTTTTGTTCGGCGAGGTTCTGTTTTGCCAAAAAATACATATGCAAAAAATTTCTTCAATGCCACACAAGGTCTTCTGGTCTTAATGACGTCTGCACGACATGTCATGGATGCATTGCAATAACTTATGAAGAGACACTAATGCATTACAACAAATGCTTAACAGTTATTAATTCATTTAAAAATAACAATTGGAACAATTGTTTCAAAATTTTATAAATATGGAGGCGGGCCTAGCACAGGAAAATAAACATTAAATATTATAAAATATATATCACTAAAAAACAGTAGTCATACCATTTATATATCTACAAGTGCCTGGATTAACTAATAAATTTATATCTGACTACTCCCAAACAAAAATTTATTGCAAATATTTTTACTCGAGACGTCGTAATACTTACTATTTCTCGCCCAGACTATTCGAGAACCGTTGAAATGCAGCCGTCGACATTTTTCGGGCTGTTCTCCGAGTTATTTGCTTTGATGCTATTGATTTGAAGAAATTAAAAACTGAAAATTTTTACTGCTTTTCACAATTTGATTGGTAACTCAATGACGCTTCGATAATATTTTTATTTCTCCTCCAGACTTCTGGCAATTTCACAAGTGTTTAGCTAACTAACACACGTAATGTTTTCTAATTCAGCTTATATTGTGTAAACTTTTATTTTCAAATCATTGCAGAGTTGCCATATTTATTAATTCATTAAAGAGTATTAACATTTTCGAAGTTCAGTTTTGCGCTTCAAACGAAAATAAATAATAGTTGTTACTTCAATTTTTCTCTCAGCAATTAATGAGTAAAGAATTATGCATACCTAGAGTTGTTCTCTAATTACTCCGGAGCAGATTTATACGCTTTTGGTGCATTTGACTGAATACAGAATCGCCAATTATTCGGTCCAATTAATGAAAATTCACAAAAGGATATATAAATTTTTAAGGTATAGTCAGTATTTCCAATACAGTATTAATTTATGCTGAACCATTTCCATATGGTCGTTATTCGAACATATCAATTTACAGAAATAAATTTGCTTATATGGCAACACGTTCGAAGCAAAGTCCGAGTGTCGAAAGTTTTGGACACGTCACATATTTCTGGCAGCGTTCATCGCATACGTGGCCTATTCCGCATCCTGTCCAAAAACATCTGATAAATCGATCGAAAATGGATTTCAAAGTAATCGAACTTCAAAGCCAAATGTTCAAGTTGATAAAGAATGGGAAACCGAGAAATTACTTAATTTGTTTCTGTGGGGGATGAAGGCCATACCAATCAACCGATACATATATATATATATATATATATATATATATATATATATATATATATATATATATATATATATATATATATATATATATATATATATATATATATATATATATATATATATATATATATATATATATATATATATATATATATATATATATATATATATATATATATATATATATATATATATATATATATATATATATATATATATATATATATATATATATATATATATATATATATATATATATATATATATATATATATATATATATATATATATATATATATATATATATATATATATATATATATATATATATATATATATATATATATATATATATATATATATATATATATATATATATATATATATATATATATATATATATATATATATATATATATATATATATATATATATATATATATATATATATATATATATATATATATATATATATATATATATATATATATATATATATATATATATATATATATATATATATATATATATATATATATATATATATATATATATATATATATATATATATATATATATATATATATATATATATATATATATATATATATATATATATATATATATATATATATATATATATATATATATATATATATATATATATATATATATATATATATATATATATATATATATATATATATATATATATATATATATATATATATATATATATATATATATATATATATATATATATATATATATATATATATATAAACCTCAACAATATGATTTTTTTGATTTCTTTTTAAAATTTGCGTCACAGTAATGATGCCCCATATTGGGATTACTCTGATTCTGACCCGTTATTTTATCGCAAACCAATCGGAAGTAAAAATTAGTTTTACTTTAATTATCATCTGGTTATAACTTTTATAAATAAGAGTTAATAATATAAACAAAATTCAAATAATCTTACCTGGGGCACTAGGATCTTATGAATATCTGAAACATTTATCATCACTATGAGTTTTGAGGATTATTTTTCCTATTACTAGAAGTAATTTTTTAAAATAAATTTCCACATTTCGGAATTTAATTATGAGAGACCAATGGTCAAATTTTGTTAATCTCTGCAAATGAAAATTTTTACCGATTACTGAATTCCTAAAATGCATTATGGATTTCGATGACGGAATATCGTTTACATAATGAAAAATTGCATATCATTTTTACAAAATTTTTAATACTAAGAATAAAATTTAGTCATTTATAAAATCTGTTCAAATTAATACTTAAACTCAGTTACGTAAATTCACAATTAATTTGTCTCAATTACAATTAAAAAAAGCATCACAAAATTACCTCCGAGTCAGGCATAACAGAGTTTATATCACAGTATATATATCACAGATCGGTAAGGAGAAATGGAGTATTTCCTGAATGTGATCAATAATTTAGAACAGCTTTCCCCGCAGCCAGGTTACAAAACTTTTCTAATGTAGGATATTTTCGTGACAAACATTTGTAAATTTATCATAATTATTTCCTAACTAATTGGTTATCTAGAAAATATGATATTGAAATTTAATATCTTTAAGAGAATTTACAAAAGATGAAAAAACTATATTATATATTTATCTCATAAAGAAATTCAAAACTGTTTTTCTTTGAGCAATAAATTATACAAGTGATATTTTGTGAGCAGAAAATTACGAAACGCCTCTTCTTATTTAGATTTAGGAACTTATACAATTTTCATTGAATCAGATTACTTAAGGTATGTGAAATATGCACATATCTTTAGGATAAATATAGATACAGCTCACGATTTACACGGTTTATGATTAGTAGACTTCTGATTTAAAGGGAAATTGCAATTGCAAACCTCCCATAAATTTTAACCCATATTAAGTAAATTTTAACTTCAATGCAATCGCAGAATAATTTATATAAAAAAACCAATTAATTTAACGATTAACTTAATGTCTTAAATATTATAAAGTTAGTATAAGCCGTGCAAAATGATTTGACATTGACATATTTTAAATTAATTATCTTTTCAAAATGTATATTAATTTAAATTATATTTAATATTTATAAATTTTGAAATTTTTCATCACTCCTCATTTCGTAGAGTTAACCGATTTAAAAAAAGAATGATGAAGCAATTTTGTTCGATTTCTTATAAAAAACTACCTTCATTAAATATGCTTTCGGATTTCGGTGTTTTTAATGAAATCGAATCATGTGTATTCTAAATATCATATAAAATTAATGTTTTACCTTATACAGCCATAATACATACTTTTTTCACTCTTCAGTTGCACGACGTATTTCTTTAGCCTAATCGTAGTTATCCTGTATTACCATCGATTTTATACTATACATAATAATGTTTCCATAAAGATGGCCATACGGGCAACGTACACAGACTCATTAGCAGCTTATATGATTTATAAATATAACGGTATTTTTTAATATTGCGAAATTTATGAAATTCTCAAATGAATTAAAAATACTTTCTACAGGTAACGAGCAATAAATGATTTAAAACATCTTGACTCAAAACAATAAAAGAAATATAGTATATCGAAATGTCAACAATTGGAATAGTATGAATGGGCCTCAATTTATAAGTCTATTTCTCAGCTTAATCTTAAGGTTAATTATACATAATACTGAAAGAATCTAAAAACGGTTATATAAATTAGATTGATAATTCAAAGGGGCTTTTGGCATTCCTTCATCTATTCAATTATTTGTGCATAATGTTGAATTTCTCTGACAGAAAATGTATTGTCGTGAAATCGATATAATCCCTTTTTTATTTACTGATGTTTTAAGATATTTCTCATGTGAGAAACTTTTAATTTATGTCCATTGTTATGGCTTTTAATTTATTTAATTTTCGTTCATAGTTAATCCGCATTCTTATTTCCTTAGTTTATTATTTTTGCTATAAATTTCATTTAAACCTTTCGTTCAATATTTTAACTAAACCAACTTAACTTTTGTTTTTAATTGTTCAATTTTCTTTACTATTTAATTCTCATACATTTAAATATTGACGCAAATATTTTTTAATAATGCTATCTAAAGCTCTTAGCTTTTGCACCTTCACAAAACAAGGACGTAGTGGTGGAATAAAGCCATAAGCCCCTCTAGAAAATTTAACGTAATTTACAAAGGACCTAAATGCAGGGAGCAGTTAACAACACACTGTCCCATTCAAGCAAATAATAAAGTGAATAGCAATTTGAAGTAAATTATTTGTATTACGCCAAGATGAAGAAAAACATACGGTATTCTTAAAAAAACTTTTTCAAAAAAATTTCATTAAAAATCAATTAAGATTGATTGAATTTCGGTAGAGCTTTTACATAAAACAGCAAACCTGCTTGTAATATACGATATATAGAATAAATATATACCAGAATACAATTATATAAAAACTGACTGCGATGATTTTAACTGAAGAAATTAATTATAAATCGGTAGGTTGAAAACAAACTCACTTCTTGGTCTCAACATTTAGTTATTAGAGACCGGAAGTAGTATAAAGAGAAAGTGTGTACAGATTTTTTTGCAATAATACAATTTATATAACCTAATATTTGAGTTAAATGAAATCATATCAACTATTTTTCTATATTAAAATGTTAGTGTTCAAAGTTGGTGAAGGAAAAAGGCGAAGGCAATAGATATGAAATAAAATTAAATAAATACATAAAAAATTAATTAATTTTAAGAACAGAAATATCAATTTAACAATTATACAATACAGAAATAATTTAAGTGAAGCCAAATATAATTATCTTAATAAATATATATAAAAAAGACAATACAATTGGTTTTGGTTTGATTTTGTATAATTTTCTTTTTTTTTCTTTAATTTAATATATTTATTAATAATTTTAAATATCAATACATTCGTGAGTTGTTGCTGAGATGCTGATGATGAATCTTAAGATGCTGCGGCAAATTGTGATGATCAACAGCAATCTGATGATCTGTTGCTGAGTGAATATAAAGATATATCTTTATTTTGAATATTTGAATATTTCTTCTCCTTCATTATCACGATGAATGTTTAATTTTCTTTTGCAAACAGCATACAGTTTCATTCGCTTTTTTGCCACGACTCTAGACTTCGTCGCATGATGCTAGAAATTTATATGAAATTTCTGCGTTTATTTTCATTCCGTGCAAGATCAATCTATTTATCTAGCTGTCTAAAAGTATTTTGTAAATATTAATTTTGTTGTTGTTAATAATAAGAATAAAGGTTGGATTTAATAATTATATAATTGTTTGCTGTTATTGAAACTTTTCCATCTGCACGCTTTCTCTTTCTCAATTCAATGCCTTGAACGATGATCTTCTCGTCGATCGCGTTCGCGTTCGCGATCACGTTCACGATCGCGTTCTCTATCGCGATCACGTTCACGTTCACGATCACGATCACGATCACGATCCGACGACCGATATCTTTCCTCATAATAACTCCGCTTCGACGATGTAGCTTCACTAACAGCTTCAACAGGGGCATCTGGTGATTTTCGAGGACGTGCTGAACGACCAGAGCTAGTTAATTAAAATTGGGAATAGAAATATCAACAATAATAAAAACTGTTAATAAATATACACGCAAAAAAATACCTGTCATCCCTATAATGATCCGGGAGAGCACGTTCCCTTTCCCTACTTCTTGAACGTTCACGGTATCTGAAATATCGCTGTTTTATAACTTTAATTCAAAAATATCTAATCCGACAAAACTACCCAGCGTCTCTATCACGTTCCCTTTCACGTTCTCTTGAGCGCTCACGATATCGTGATGTTGAACGCTCTCTGCGTGGACGAATACGATGAACGCGTTCACGTGATCTTGATCGTTCACGGCGATTATAGCTTTTCGTCTCAATACCATGTAGAGTGTCCTGTAATGAGCTAATCAAAATTTTACAACGTTCGTCGTGAGCAACTTTCGATTGCTTTATCAATGAAATAGCGGTCACTAAAGTTTCTATAGCACTTGAATATTCACCAGCAGCGGCATCAGAAACGGCTCTAAGAAAGGTAGAGAAGGAAAACAATAATAAATATTAATACTTTAAAGCAGAACTTTTGTTCATTGTTTGCGTGGCACGTACCTCGCTATAGCAGAACTGCTAACAGTACGATTCCTTCCCATTATCTCCTCGAATTCGACCTCTGTTAATTGTGGACCAACCATTACTTGTTCCGGAAACGAGCCGGGTGGTTTTGCTTGCGGCGGTCCAGGCCATGGTCCGCGTGGTACCCCCTGTTGACTGAAATGAGGCGGTGGACCATGCTGTGGCGCCATTCCCATACCTTGCTGTGGTGCGCCAGGTGGACCATGCGGTGGGCCACCCATAGGCGGAATACCAGAATGCTGCGGTCCTCCCGCTTGATTAAAGAACGCTGGATTTACATGAGGTGCAGGACCACCATGCGGTGGTGGTCCACCCATTTGTGGCGGGCCTCCAGGTGGACCACGTGGTGGACCCTGCATATGTGGTGGTCCTTGTGGAGGGCCACCGGGAGGACCTTGCGGCGGAAATCCGCCATGCATAGGTGGCCTACTCCAGTCAGGACGAGGGCCTCGTAGTGGCATTCCGCCTGGCGGTCCCTGGAACTACACAAAACGCGTTAAATAGATTAATGCCTTCCCCAACGAAGCATAAAGCCATTATTATGAAAAGCGTTCATGCTCTTTGCTAATTGTTAATTCTATATTATAGATCTGAAATAATTGATGAAATCTGTGTGTTGTTTTTAACTCGTAATTATTCATCTGAATTTGTGCTGAATGCCACAATATTATCAAATAGCAGCAAAATCATGTGCAACTAATCCAAATACATGAACCCAATTGAGTTCCAGCAGAAGTATCGCCAGCATTAATAGAATTCTACACCGACATCTTAGGTGAACAACATTTTAATTTCGTCGATATTAAAACTATTCTAAATTCCAAACAAAAATGTGTTCGCTAATTCTTAAAAATATACTAATAAACTACTTTAACATCATGATTACAATAGCAATAATAATAATAATAACAAAATTTCGTACCGAATTTATTTATAATTAACTAATTGAAATATTTTACCATTTGAGCACGCTGCGGCGGACCAGTGGGCGGGCCAGGTCTCGGACCATTCGAACGTGGTTGTCCGCTCCATTGTCCCGGATTCGGAGCATAACGCGTTGGAGCTTGCTGTTGAGGTCCCATAGGGACTCCCTGATGCATTTGTGGTGGCTGTTGTTAGAAAAGCAGATGTGTGGATGTTGTGGGCGTTGTCAATAAACATGGAATAAACGGAATAATAACAAACGTTCTAATAATAAATTCAAATGGATTTGTCTTTACAAATTTATTACTAATTATTAAATTGTCTTTAATTAATTGGAACAATAATTGTTAATTATAAAGGATAAGACGTAGAAGTTATTCTGAATTATTACAAATATAATAGATAACTTTATATGATGTGAATATGAGAAGAAAATTCTGATATGTTTTGAATTCAACACTACTTTAAAAATTCGACACTATTTTGAATATGCGCCCCTCATTAGGCTATACAAAATCAAGTGTACATAATTCGATTTTAGAAGGACCATTCGCGCATGACAATCTTTTTTAAACAAATATATAAAACAGATATCGGTTTTGCACCGAGATAAGAGTTTAAGTATGATAATTGGTTCCGTCAGACACTACAATTATATAAAAAAGCCAATGTCACGTCGCATCAGTTACTTTTTTACTGCTTAACTAAAGGAATTATAAAATATTTTCTGAGTTTATAACAAGACCTTGTTACGAATTTCCGAAATGAGAAAACTACAAAAATTATGGAAAACTCTCTAAGGACTTTTTTATTCATAAGCATTCCATAAAATCAAATACTTTTGCATGTGATGGCTTTGGATCATATCAATGATTGAGACGCTGGGTAAGCAAAGCGCCGACTTCGCATTAAACAGTATTCTGGTATTATGGATATATTTTGTTTACGCAAAGTTAGTTCAGGATTTTGTTGTTCATAATTTCAATTATTTTCCATATTTTGTTTGCCCTCAGATTTTTTTAAATACATAAATTTTTCCTGTATTCAACATAGTTTTGAATATTCAAATCATTTGCCAACAATGACCCCTGACTCCTAAAGAAAATTGGTAACATACCTGCTAAGAAACATATCTAACTAATCAACCGAGAGGTTCTTAAAATTGGAAAGTAACTTAACTGGTTTTAAGTAAAGTAAATAAATGTTTTTTTAGTTTAAAAATATTTTAATTCTGTATATTTTCCTCATTTTGATCTAATACTGCTAAGTATTATATTGACTAAATTTGATTGTACAAAAGTAAAGAACATAAACAGGATGAAGGACGTCGATAATTTTTATAAAGTAAATAATAGCATTAAAACAAAAGAGTTGTGGATGTAATAACACCACAAAATAAAAATTTTTCATGATCGTACAGATCTTACATGGTCAAATAGTTATACTCATAGCCCCAGTAGAAGGGTAGGATTGTATATACCCGTAGGCAATTGGAGATTGCCGTTAGATATCCTAAAATATGAACTAATAAATATTAAAATACTAAAATAAATATTAAAATATTAAAATATCTAGCCTTATTATCTTCTTTCGATTCCAATTTTTTATCGTAATTTCATCATGCTAATAATACTCAATCCTCTTTAAACTTTCTACAAATTATGTTTAATATTCTGAATGAAAATATTTCTACCAAACTTAAGCTTATTAATAGAATTAATTTACATAGTTTTCCAATTAAAAAAATATTTACATTATATATTTTATATATACCTATTTAGGTTCATGCATAGCACATACGCTTCCAAATTAAAATAATTATGAAATAAAAGAAATAATAATGACGTATAAGCACTCAGTACAATTCAGATAAATATGTACACAAAAATTTAAAGAGAAAAAAAATAATTTAATAACTTATAAGCTTGACTTTTGAAGAAATTCAATTCCTTATAGACTTTTACAAGATTCAATACATACAAGTATAAAATATCTAGTACCTGCATGCGTGGTGGTCCTTGATTAGGTCCTACTGGTGGGCCTGGCGCCATATGCTGTGGCCGAAATTGTCCGGGCACCATATTAGGATTCATCATACGGGGAGGATGACCAGGAGGGATTCCTTGTTGATGTCCCGGTGCCATAGCAGCTGACATGTTGGGCGGAGCAGGACCTCTTGGTGGTCCATTTTGCTGTTGTGGCGGAACGGGGCGTGTTTTTTGCAAACTTTCAAATTGATTTAGTGCTTGTTTGGTCGGATAAGTCACCACTGGAGCTTGACCATGGAGTTCCTTCTTTGGCAAACGTTCAAGAACTAAACGTAAACTGCCTTCTGAACCCAAGGAAATAACACTGAAACCTTTCGATTGACCATTCGAACGATTTTCAAAAAATTTTACTTCCTGAAAGTCCGTAACTCCAATATCTCGCATAACATTAGATATATCCTGATCTGTTGTCCACTGAAATTAAGAGATTGTTTTGAAAAAATTGCCGAAATTGTAAATTTAATTTCATTACCCATGTGAGATTACCAACATATAGCTGATATCGTCGGCCTACATGATTTGGAGCCAAACTACTGCCGCTCTGATGGTATACTCCATTTGACGCCGCGCTGGACGATCCATCTGCACCCGGTGCGCCTACCGCTGCACCGTCTCCACCGGCGGAAACACCTCCAGACGTACCTGTGGCGGCAGACTCGTTAGGGCCACCTATATCGTCATATAAATCAACGCCATCTCCAGCAAAATCGTCCTAATATTTATTTTCTTATAATGTTGTAATTTACTTTATATGAAATTTGTACAAACTTGATTTTGGGCATTGAAATCTTTATCCAAATCCTCAGCATATAGATCAAGTACCACGCCGTCAGCCATTTTTCATTTCCAGTGGCGCACGGCTTACCACGGAACACTCGTTCAAAGGTATATATATGTAAAAATTAGGCTACGCGAAAAATCACAAAATTTGATTCACCGGCTTTGTATTTTTACGCTTTCTCTCTTAATTCTGTTGAACACTTTTATACATTTCATATAAAAAGGAATAATTGAAACTTTATGCCATCGATATTCATATATTAAATATGAATTTTGCAGAAAAATATCTTGAAAATTTTTGTTAGTATTCTCCTCCGCTAAGTATAGCTAAACTAACGAGAATTATAAGAGCGAATGCGGCGAATACATGTGAAACCAGTGTTACTAAACCATTTCTTACAATATGCTTAGAAATAAAATATGCATTAGGTAAAACTCATATTAAATTTTACAACGAATATGATATTTAATAATATCAAATAAAGGCAAGTTCGTTCGATCAATTAAAACATTTTTGAACAAATTATTTTTACTGAAAATTAAAACAATTAAAATTTTAAATTAAAATAATTTTTTTAATTAAGCGATTTTAAAAGAATTTCTTACAAAATTTTATAAAAAGTTTGTAAGTAATTTTAAAATCATACAATCAAATAAAACTCCAAAAAGTTTTTATTTGTGTTTATTTATTTCTTAATCATCAATATTTGTATTCAAATACTATATAGAGGAGATTGATAGAATACTTTGCAAATGAGTATTTTTGGCGTTCCTTCACAAAGTTTTACGATTTATTATTTTTTAATCGTTTGACAAATAAAACATTATAATTCAGAAATTAAAGACAGCAAATTAATATAGCTAGGATTGATTTCATTATAAGAAACGATGAACATTTTTATCTCTAATTTATTTATTGACGCTTCGAAAAGGTCACCTCGTTGATTCGTTGCACTCATATTGGGCAAGGTACAAGATTTCTCAGCGAAAAACGAGATTTTTTAAACAAATTCTGGAATTCTTAAAACTTCCAGAGCCAGTGTGCATGAATGCACGTGTGTGGATGAATGAAATAGCTCTCATAGAAGCGTCAACAAATAATTCTTGAAACAAATATCTACTTAATGTCTAATATGCTTGTTTAGTTCTCCACAGTCAAACATATGCATAATATTTTATTTTGCATATGAATCTAGTGGAACATATGTTCAGCGAGCACATTTGGAGCCAAACTCTCCAAATCCATAGATGGGTTCAGATATCCCACCCATAGAACCCATTTATTCAGTTCGTCAATCAATTCCGAGACAAGAACAACAATATGGTACAATAATATTGTGAATAGCAAAAACTGGAACAACAGGATAAACATCAGGTGTAATGTTAATGAAGTCAAAATCTCACAAAGTAGGCGTCAAACAGTTGACAAACTTTGACGTTCCGTAGTGCTTTTTAAAGGGGGAACTTAACCCTCTTCATAAATGTAAAAAATGGAATTGAGAATATCAATCCAAGATTTGATATCGGGGATTATCAATGCATTATTTATAAGGGTCATCATTTGTAGCGATTACGAATTCAGGATCATCACACTCAAGAAATAGGAGTGTCTTCACTAAGAAATAAACTGGTATATTTAATTGGATATCCGATTCATTTTTAAAAGTTTTACTGCATTCCCAGGGTTGCTAGATTATTATCTGCACGAATAATCAAAAAGAAAATGAGGTAAAATATCGACCTAATCGGTTAAGAGCTGTTAATCTGCACTGGAGGCGTCACGTTATATGTCTTGATGTGCAATCGGGATTATTTATGTAAGAAGATAATAGTGATGTTTGATATGAAATCCCCTAATTAAGAACTTTTAAGTTAAAGTTATTTACTTAAGAAATTTTAAGTTAAGTTAAATTTTTTACCAATATTACATTGGTAACTGTAATATTATATTAGCAACTGTATACAAATCAATAGGTATTGAATTATTATGCAGTTCTAAACTATGACTTATAAAACTCAATATCTTCGGAAGAATAATAAACAGGTAAGAACGCTACTTTCGGCCTGACCTTAGTTCATATACCCGTATTAATAATAATATAATACCCGTATTTTGAATATACGGTTTAAATCCACGAACCACGAACCACGTCTCATGTAATACTACGCCGCCCTTTTCTTGACTAATTTCGAGATTTTTAACTCATCTTCAACACCACATTTCCAAAAAAAGGTCCACATGATACAGTATTATAGTGCTAGTGTCACGTTTATTTTGTGTGAATTTATATTGTCCAATATTATCATATCGTCCATAAAATGTTAGCTTCAAAATTTCAATAGAGACTGAATAATTAGGCTTTACAATGTGATTGCATAAAGCAGTAGGTGTGGCACTAAGTAAATTTTGCATATTTTCATTACCAAACAAACTGTTACGACAAAGAATATTTGTAACGTATTTCACGCCGGTACCTCTTCCCATTCGGCTGCAATCTTGATGTACACAGACCGATAGATAGATAGACAGAGAGACAATAGACAGACGGACAATGCTAAATCAACAGTTAATACACTTAATATTTTAAAACTGAAAATTTTGAATAGAGAGCCATAGGAAGAAAATAAACTTCGGATATTTTGTTTAGAAAAGTATTTACCGATTACAAAAAAATAAGGTTGTAATAATATTTATAACATCCGATTGCATAAACTTATTTAAAAATCACGAAGGACTAACGATTCTTATCAACAATCGATATTTTTTCAAAAATATATTTCACATTTGTAAAAGAAACTATGAATTACAGTTTGTTTGTTTTATCTGATTCTAGACTAATACTAATTATGTAATTTACTTTGATAACAATTTTTTTTGTTATTGATTCGAAATACATTTATCATAAATGTACACATACCTGTACATCCAAATGTATGAAACTCACACATCTTTTTCTTATCAATTCAATGATAATGATTTCCAAAAAGAAAAAACATACACGATAAAATGTCGAAGAACACAAAAATAAGTACGTTTGATAGCTGATTAACAAAAAAGTAAATACCGAAGCGCAGTGATTCAACAGATAGACTTCCAAAAAAGAGTTTGCAAATGTATCGTAAAGTTCGCAAACAATCTAGTTATTAATCGATCGTTCTCTAAATGGGAGTGAAACGAAGCGAGAAATATTTCGGTTAGCTTAATTTTTAGGTTAGAAAATATTTTCTTCAATATTAGAACGCATCTTTAAGACGATAATAAATACCGTAAATAATAGTAAGATCATATAAGTAAATATTTATATCCTTTTGTAAAAAGTCGTAAACGTTTATTCAAACATTTAAATTTGATATTTTGGTGAAGAATATTAATAAATTCCTCATTTCAAATGAAGATGCCAATTAATTATACAGATAACTTTCATGGTTTACGCAAAGCTGCTTTTTGGGCCGGAATCTTGGGTTTGGTAAGCGTGACAGACTTATATCGATAAATTCTATCGAATAATTATTGACAATTTAAAAAAAAACAACAGCATTTAATTGTTTCACCTCCATCCAAACCCTTTTCTCTTTCTACCTTGTTCTTTATTTAGGCACAATCAATTATCTGGATCGCTTTAACTGTAATTGGAATTTTGGCGTATAACTGTTTTGTCAATCTTCCATCATCGATAAATTTTGGCACGATTGTCAGATATGTGTTTTTCTATTTATACTTCAAAGGAGATTGCGAACCGGAAATTTATCAGCCATTCAATTTCACGATACTGGGCACGGTTGATAGGATTCTAGATCCTGCTCAAATTCTAATATGGTCGAGTGTTTATCTGGCCGTGTCAGTTTGTTGGCTATTCATTTCCGTTTTATTGTTCATTTGTGCGTATATAAACGTATACAAAATTACGTTTTCGAAATAATTGATGGTGAGCATTGCTAACGAGATTTCTTGTTCTCCTATTTACTCAAATCAATATAACGTAAAAACGAAACGAAAAGGATAAATTCGTTTTGATTTTGACTCTAATCGGTTTGGTTCTTTTCCAGTTTTCGTATTTTGTGGGTAATTTCTAGTGTTGGGAACTATCGACTAATTTTAACTATCAATAGTTAGTAAATGTATGATTTTAACTATCGAATGATTTTTTTTCATTCATTCATTCATTCACTTACTCGACCTACTCAAGTTCAACTCATGCGTTGACAACATAATCAACTGACTCGTTTCTTTTGTTTGATTAATTGGGTATCGGTTTTTACTCTCTGAACGATTTCGGAATTACTAAGAACTAACGAATGTTTGAATTATTCCATAGTTTCTAGTAATTATTCATTCTGGGAGACAGATTCGGGAGATCGTTGAATGATTTCCGAATTACTAAAAACTCGAAAAAACTACGTAATGAATGAATAATTTACAACTATCGAATGACTCGATAGTTTTTATTCGATAGTCCCCAACGCTAGTAATTTCTAAAATAACGAATCAGAATCGACGAAAGTCAAAAGGTAAATGAGATTATTGTTTTCGTTTCGCTTTATCGAAACGAAGTTCAAAGAATTTCTTCTTTCGCAATCAATAACCAAAACGATATTCTTATTTCAAATATTTTGTTGAATAATTTAATATGAAGGAAATTTTCTCGTTTCGTGTCTCACATCAATATTTCGAAAGGATCGCAATAGGAGAAAAATTAATATAACTAAATTTAAATTAATCTTTATTTTATAATTTAGATTTACGAAAAGACGACGTCAGTACATTGATCATTGGAAATTCTTACGCCTGGACAGCGGTTACATTTTCAATTTGTTGCATAGATTTGGCTCAAGGAATTATTTTTGGTATCGATTACGGTAATTTTTATCGGAAATCACATGAATTCAATCTTGACGCGGGCCAACCGGATGTGATTGATCCGAATGGCGTTTTGTTACTTGCTGGACAGATTAGTGCTGTTACCATGATGATTATATCATTAAAAGGGTTCATATTCTGGCTAATTAATATTGGCCTTGTAATATACTTACTCCGACAAGCATATTTGTCAATGGATGATAAGGATGAAAATGTGAGTAAATTAAATAAATTCTCGTTTATATATAAATATTTATGATGAAGAAATATCTACTTAAAAATTTATATCTGCAGGACATTTTATTTATGTCGCGAAATAATGAATCCGATGATATTCCAACAACTTATCCACCCATTAATGCTTTCGAAAACAGGTAATATAAATATTATATATTACGAAAGAATTTATGGTGATACTGAAATTATGTATATATTAATTTAGCGCAAATCAAATAAATATGGGCTATAAAAATGAAGGATTCACCCCTGATAATCATTCAATTGGAACATTAGAGATAAATCATGAGGCAATTGCACGAGCGGCTCGTATGTCTATCGATAGCAATCTGCAAGATCACCGTTTTCGGAATTTAGAAAGTTTCCAACAATATCCACCGCCTCGAACCAATAATTCTAGAGGAGAGGATTCGAATAAAGAATTGGAAACATCGCCGACAAGTATGTCGGCAACATTTCCGGCTCCAGATTATTCTCCACAAATGATCAGATTAAATCAGTCAACACAAAATGGTTTGCTGCGTAATCAACGATATTGAAATATTAGATTTACGTTATACAGTAAATAATAAATTGAAATGTATATCGAAATAGTGCTGCAATAAAAATATTTATATATGTCAATGTCTGTCCTTAAAATTTTACATAAGACCTTTTTATTAATAATTTCGTATCGATACAAGTCGGTAACACTTACCAAACCCAAGCTTTCAGCCCAGAAAGCTGCTTTACGTAGATCATGAAAGTTATCTGTATAATTATTTGCCGTCTTCACTTGAAATGAGTAATTTATCAATATTTTCCACCAGGAAATAAAATTTAAATGATTTGAATAAACGTTTGCCACTTCTTACGAAATTACATAAAAATTTCATTTTTAAGGCGACAATAAATACCGTAAATAATAGCAAGCTAATATGAATTAATTATTCACTTATATTAGTTTACTATTATTTACGGTATTTATTGTCGCCTTAAAAATTCGTTTTAAATTATAAAAAGTACTTTCTAACCTAGTAATTAAACTAACTGTAGAACTGTTATTCGACGAACAAAATTTTACAATTTCTCAAATTGAATTTTTTCTTCACGGTTAAACTTACTTATCGACGTGAAGAAAAATAAATGTCATATAGATGGCACCCATAACGCTTTTATTCGCCGCAACTTGAGCTAGACGTGTCAAAACAGATTATTCGTTCTCCCATTATCCGAAATGTGTGAATAAGTTTCCATCGGAAATTCAGTCGGGAGTTTACTAAGTTCTTAGTCAAAGTTGAGAGGTGTTTTTGCAACTATTATCTCACGTGAAACGCGGACGAAGGAATTAAACGCGTCATAATAATCTCAGTTTAAGGCCTTGTGGGGGAGAAACAATAATTTAATCCTAAACTCCGGGTCTAGTAATAATGGCTGGCCAGAAATTTCAATACGATGAAAGCGGCGGAACTTTTTGTTACTTTCTGTTGTCATTCCTAGCATTGATTCTGATTCCAACAACAATTTATTATTGGCCACGTAAAAAAAAGGAAGGTGAGTAAGAAAGTGATGGTGGTTATATTGGAATTGTGCTTAAGGAGGATCCCTCAGGACTCTAGAAACGATTATAATAGTACACAAACAAACATACGATGCCAGGGTCACGTCAGTGTAAACAGCTGTTGGCAAAAGGACCAATTAATAAAGCAATATATATAGATTCTTTTGTGTTTCCTGTAAGAGTGGTGCGAGAGAGAGAGAGAGAGAGGGAACTTCGTAACTCATTAACTTAACATTATTGCTGACGTTTATGTACGGTGAAAGCTGCGCGCTTCATAACCTAATCATGATAGAATTAAAGCGAACCCATAAAGTGAAAACAGTCATATCGTGTAGAAGCACTAATCGGTCTTGCTCTGTTTTCACAGACAAACTGGGTTCTTCTTAAGCATCAATGATTCCAATTAAAAGACATTGTGCAAACTTCAAAAACTTATCAGAATGTTTAAACTCACCAATTCAATTAAACGAACATTAGCGTTAACGTAACCAATTACGAATTTACACGGATGTTATTTTTGAGTGGCAGAGAGACGTAAAATTTTATTCCGTAGATTTGAAATATGTACATCGCTAACGCATGACCATAGATTTGAGACATGTAGGAATAGTCGTCACCGTATTTAAATATATCGGACATGTATTTGTCTATTCATTTTTTATGCTTCAATCATTCAACGAAATGACCATCTTCTATTAATTCCTAGATCCAAGTAAGCTGAAAGATGAATGTCAATGCCCAGACTGTTTAAAGAAAAAGGTTATTCTGGCATCATCTGAGCCGTACAAAGCCCTCAAATCATTTCTTATTAAATTATCCCTAATAATGGGATGGTCTCTACTGATATATTTAGCCTATCGTGTGTCGCAATTTGAATATGAAACATCATCATTTGATCCATTCGAAATTTTAAAGATTGAACCTACAGCATCGATGGCTGAGATTAAGAAAGCCTACCGTAAACTGTCGGTTATTTTGCATCCGGATAAGGAGACTGGCGATGAAAAAGCCTTCATGATGCTTTCGAAAGCGTATCAAGCGCTTACTGATGAAGTAGCAAAAGAAAATTATGAAAAATATGGTAATCCTGATGGTCCTGGAGCCATGTCGTTCGGTATTGCTCTACCATCCTGGATTGTTGAGAAGGAGAACTCTGTTTGGGTTTTGGGTTTATATGGTTTGGTATTTATGGTTGCATTGCCTTCAGTGGTTGGCATGTGGTGGTATCGTTCAATACGATTTTCCGGCGATAAGGTTCTGCTAGACACATCCCAAATGTATTTCTATTTCATTCATAAAACACCACATATGCTTATGAAACGAGCTTTAATGGTATTGGCAGCTAGTTTGGAATTTGATAAACGTCATAATTCACAAGTTGTAGAACGGCAATCCGATAATGAGGAAGTTCCGGCGGTAAATAAGAGTATTAAAATATTTATTCAATAAATAGTCACAATTAAACTCTTTATCATTTCAGTTAATTCGTCAATTACCAAATTTAAATGAAAAATGTAAAGAGCATCCACTGTGCCGCATGTATTCCATTAAGGCGCGTGCAATTCTCCATGCTCATCTTGGACGTATACCTCTCAATCCTGAGACGCTGGAAAAGGATCGACAATTTATTGTAAAAAAATGCCCGTATTTGATACAAGAAATGGTATCGTGTGTACATCAGCTGGTAATGTTAGCCTACGCTAAAAGAGGTACACATAAATTAACATTTTCTTCAGTTCTAGAGTTCTTGAAACATATTCTAATAATTTGAATTTGTACAATTTTACAGTACCCCGCCTTCCAAGTATAGAGACTATTGAAAATTGTATGAAAATGTCACCTATGATTATACAAGCTCTCTGGGAATTCAAGTCGCCGCTTTTGCAATTGCCTCATATAACCGAAGATAATTTGTATATAATGAATAAAAAACGTCATGTTAAAAATTTGCAGCAATTTGCACAGTTAAAGCCGGAAGAGAGTCGTCAGCTTCTGAAAAACCTAACAGATTTTGAATACGAAAATGTAATGAGAGTCCTAGGGAAAATGCCTCTTATAGATTTCTCAATCCGTTGTGAAGGTAGATAATTGCATCGCAGTATTGAGACGAATGCATTTTATATTTAATTCAATTTTCTACAATTTTCTTTAGTAATTGATGACGAAGATACGAATGTGGTCACAGCAGGAGCTATCGTAACAGTTACTGTTACTCTAATACGAAAGGACATGAAAACATTATTTGGTGATACCAAAGCACCGGAGAAACAAAGCATTAAGTAAAGCATATTGATGAGAGTATCAAAAACAAATCATAAACTTTATCTCTTTCGTAATTTAGAGATAATGCTGGTGATCATGGTCAAAATGGTGATGAAGATGGTGAAGCCGGTACACCTGCATCCTTACCAGCCAAAAAACCTTCAACTTGGGCACGCTCAAAGAAAGGCAAAGGTGGACGAGGTGGCAAGAAGCCGCTGAATCAAAAGAAAAAGTCACTTTCAACTAAAGCATCACTTACTGCTACAGCAACGACACCAAACACGACCGAAACGCAACAAACGTCAGATGCAGATTCTGATGGGGACGCAAGTGATATGGACGATAAGGATTCTGTTTCAGTGAGTGGAGGCGAAGATGATGAGAAGAATAATAAGAATAATTCATCATTGGATGATGATGACGATGAAGAGTGGGAAAGACTTCAATCAAAATTAAATAAACGCGAAAAATTAGAAGGAATATCACGCATTTCGCACACTGTACACTGTCCGTTCTTCCCTGAAGAAAAACAGGAATATTGGTGGACTTATATATGCGACAGAAAATCACGAACATTGCTAACGGCTCCATACCACGTAACCAATTTAGTGGAAAAAGAAGAAATTCAATTGAGATTCACTGCTCCCAGATGGCCGGGAGTTTATACATTCACAGTGTGTTTACGATCGGGTAGGATGCAAAAGCAATTTGGATTGGGTTGGGTTTGGGTGTAAATGTATTGGGAAGAAATCTGATTGAAATCCCTAAATTATCTTGTTTATTTTCTTCTTTGCCGTAGATTCCTATCTTGGCTTAGACCAACAACAAGAGCTTAAACTAGATGTCAAGAATGCACCAGCCGCATCCACAGATCATCCACAATGGGATCTGAGTGAATCCGAACCGGAAAATAATGATCAACAGGAAAATTTAAGTGAATACACAACTGATACTTCAGACGAGGATGACGAGTAATAATTGATTCTTCCAAAAAAAAGGCAAACATGTATAAATTTCAAATAATAGATTTTAAGCTAAGTTTTTTACAGTATATTGGTAAAAGATTTTTAATGTCTCAATATTGGAAAGCATTGATTAAAAATATGGAGAGAAATGAGATCCAGATCAGTCTGAACTCATTTTTCAGTTAATTGACGATTAAAAATTACAAGCTAGAAGCATTTAAGTTTAAGTTTTGTAGAAAAAATAATTTTATTACGATAATATATTCATGTTTAGTAAAATTATTTCGATTGATTTGTAGTGACGAATAATAAAAAAAAATTAATTTTGTTTTCAACATAAATATAAAACTAAAGAGAAAACCGACCAAATAACATTTTTGAATAGATGCAGAATTCCAACACTCTAATTTTCAGGATCAATAAGCGTCATGTACCATTATTTCAGCATTAGTTGAAAGCGGAAAGTTTCTCCTGCTCAATGAAGTCTGCTGTCGTTGGAATTCCTGGAATAGAGCTTCGCTGATACGACAGTTTTCCCGGAGACAAATCCTCTCGCTTTTCCTAACATCGCAAACAAATTAAAAGCAACAACAACAACAATAATGTTAAATAATTTCAAAATTAATCATCCCTACAAAATTATCACCACCAAATTAAGCAAAGTATATCACGGCCGTGGTAAAAAAAATTGAACGAGGTTAAGGAATTGAAGCAAATAATTTTGGGTTTGGGAGGGCCTAGATGATATTTCTTGAAATGGAATCAACAGCTGAAAAGGGTTGCTAAAAGGTAGCCAAAGGGTTCAAGCAATACGATGAATGTATTTTTTTATAATGCTGTATTTTTTTTTTGTTTTATTTTATATAAACCCAAGGCAGATGAATTCATATCAACAAACCTAGAAAAGGCTTACGTTAAATATTTTTATAGTAAATTAAACACACAATATCGATGCAGAAGTCCTTGATCCCAAAATCTGATTAATAGTTAAACCATTGGTGCCCTACACTAATGGTTATAGTGGTCATACATACACATTACCTGCATACATTATACACTATAATAATATCGTTTTACAATTCCGCCAAACCTTATTAGATTTTTTAGATTTTTTCCTCATGTCCTTCATTAATTGCTTCTTTCATTATTTCACTTTCTAAAGATTTTGCTACTTCTTTTTTAAGACTATCATCGATGATTTCCACATATTTAGGTTTACTTTCTTCTGAAAACACCTCTTGCGGTTCTGATATATTTTTACGTAATTCGTCTGCTACAATTAGATTATTTTGTGTTGCGTCTGTATGGTTTTCTTGGGATTTATCAACGTCATGTGAATCACTTGCAAACTTTTCAGTTTTGTTTAATTTTTGTGCGTCATCAATCTTTTGAGTGGACTCAAGAGAGTTGACCAAAATGTTTTGTGCGCTATCAATTTCATGAGACTGGTTTGATTTTTGCTCTTCTCTAACGTCTCGGGACTGATCTAGTTTAGGAAAACTTTCATGCTCTTGAGTTTGGTCCACTGTGCCATGAGCACTTTCGACATTTTGAGATACATCAAGTTTCTGTGAAATTTGAATTTCTTCAGCTTGGTCTGGCTTATGCGGGTGGTTTACAGTTTCATTTACTTCATGGGAGAGATCCTCTTTATTAACACTTCCAGCCTCTTGGCAATGTCCTATTGTTTCATGAACGTCTTCAATATTTTCTATTTTGTTTTGTGCGAATTCTTGACATCTATTTATTTTATCAACGCCTTGAACTCCTTGAGGTTGATCTCCTTTAAAAGCATTTCCAACTTCTTCAAGTTGATCCCTTTTAACAGAGTCCCTTTTAAGAGCGTCTCCAACTTCTTGAAGTGCATCTAATTTAAAAGCGTCTCCAGTTTCTTGGGATTGATTTAATTTAAGAGCGTCTCCGACTTCTTGAGTTTGGTCTAATTTATGAACATCTTCAACTTCTTGAAGTTGATCCCCTTTAAGAGCGTCTCCAACTTCTTGAGGTGGTTCTAATTTAGGAGCGTCTCCAGTTTCTTGGGACTCGTTTAATTTAAGAGCGTCTCCGACTTCTTGAGACTGGTCTGATTTAGGCGCATCTCCAACTTCTCGAGATTGGTCTAATTTAAAGGCGTCTCCAACATCTTGAGGTTGGTCTAATTTATGAACGTCTTCAACTTCTTGAAGTTTATCTCCTTTAAGAGCTCTGACTTCTTGAGACTGATCTAATTTATGGGCGTCTCCATCTTCTAGAGGTTGGTCTGACTTAAGAGCGTCTCCAACATCTTGAGGTTGGTCTAATTTATGAACGTCTTCAACTTCTTGAAGTTTATCTCCTTTAAGAGCTCCGACTTCTTGAGACTGATCTAATTTATGGGCGTCTCCATCTTCTAGAGGTTGGTCTGACTTAAGAGCGTCTCCAACATCTTGAGGTTGGTCTAATTTATGAACGTCTTCAACTGCTTGAAGTTTATCTCCTTTAAGAGCTCCGACTTCTTGAGACTGATCTAATTTATGGGCGTCTCCATCTTCTAGAGGTTGGTCTGACTTAAGAGCGTCTCCAACATCTTGAGGTTGGTCTAATTTATGAACGCCTTCAACTTCTTGAAGTTGATCTCCTTTAAGTGCTCCGACTTCTTGAGACTGATCTAATTTATGGGCGTCTCCATCTTCTAGAGGTTGGTCTGACTTAAGAGCGTCTCCAACATCTTGAGGTTGGTCTAATCTATGAACGTCTTCAACTTCTTGAAGTTTATCTCCTTTAAGAGCTCCGACTTCTTGAGGCTGATTTAATTTATGGGCGTCTCCATCTTCTAGAGGTTGGCCTGACATAAGAGCGTCTCCAACATCTTGAGGTTGGTCTAATTTATGAACTTCTTCAACTTCTTGAAGTTTATCTCCTTTAAGAGCTCCGAATTCTTGAGACTGATCTAATTTATGGGCGTCTCCATCTTCTAGAGGTTGGTCTGACTTAAGAGCGTCTCCAGCATCTTGAGGTTGGTGTAATTTATGAACGCCTTCAACTTCTTGAGCTTGGTCTATCTTGCCTTCAAACTTTTCTAATTCATATGTTTTATTAGTATCTTCAAAGTTTTCAGCTTCGCGCAATTTTTCTGATGCTGCGCCTTCCGCCTCATTTTCCGTTATTTTTTCCAAATTATCATTTTTCTCAACTGAATGCTGAATTTCTTCAGTTGCTGATTCTAAATTGATTTCTTCTTTTGAAACTAATGCTTCATCACCGTTTATGTGTTTATCACAATTTTCATTATTGTTTTGGTTTTCATTATTCTGTTGATCACTTTCTTTTGTAAGGTCGTTATCATTATGTTCCTCTGGAATGATTTTAATCTCATCAATGCGTTCTGAATCGTCTTTTCCATTTTGTTGCTTCATTATATGATTATCATCGTTCTTTTCGACAATGACTTGATCAAACTGATTAATCTCGAAATCCTCTGATTCTACAATTTCATTATCTTTTTGTGTCACGTGGATTTGAGCTACTTCGTATGCAGTTAGGATGCTCTTCTTCAGGATATTAGTAAGCGAATGTGTTTATCGTCACACGGATAATTCCCAGGAAATGATGAGAGAGTTATTTTAAGGGAAGAAAATTAAATATAAGAACTATAGGTGAAGAATGAGAGGTTAGTGAAATCAATTGATCAAAGCCAAGAAAATTAGAGGACAAGCCAGGGTTTTAAAATCGGATTTCAGTGATTTCGAAAAAATTAATCCATTTATGTTCGAACAAATTAATGCAAATATTTTTGTAGATTGTAGGTACTGATTGCACAATGCAATTATTAATAGCCGTAACAGATTAACGGATGATTAGATCAGATTAAATAATTTTTATATAAAGCAAGAACAACAAATTATCGATATTTTAGGCAATCATTTCGTCAGGATTTTCTCCTCTTCCCATAAGTCTTAAACAGGTGGTAAGCCACATTGTTTTATTGAACTGCATTCTTCTTAGCGTCATCTGCTGTCAGTTATTTAATTTAATTCAAATCGGTTGATTTAATCGGATTAGATCAAGAATGGAGCATATTGCGGATATTACAAGCTTTAAGAGCATGCTGTTAATTAAAAATTAATTCATTTTAGTGGATTTGATTTATAAGATCAAATATTTGGTTCAGTTAGTGCTTTTCCTTTTGAGAAATATCACATTTATAAAAACTTATAAGTTGATCACACAAACCTCTTCAACACCGTCCACAATATTTTCTTTTTTCTCCTCAAGATTAGATTCTTCTTGAGTTCTATTACCTTTAATTGTTCAAGAATAACATTGATGAATGAATAGAGGAAATTAAAGGAATGGGATTATTCCAAGATTTGCATTGTCTCGTTTCTTCAGTTGCCTTTCAACTGTTTGACACCACTATGGGTGAGTCCTTCCGAGTGGTTATGTCAAACAGTTAAAAGGCAACTGGAAAGACGAAACGAGATGAGGCGATATGAACCTTGGAATAAAAATATATATAATATTTAAAAAATTACCTTTCTCTTCACTTTTCTCAGAATCACAGATTGTGCCATCACTAACGATCGTTTTCTCAGCGATTTCTGATGTTTCTAATTTAGGCGTTTCTTCTGCAGTTTTATCATTCTTAAAATACAATTTCAAAAATGAATTTCAATAAAATTTTATCCGCTTTAGTTATAACGTGCAGGTAACACAGCGAACGAGTAAGCGAGATAAAGAACAATTATTGGATTGGTCAACAGAAGATTTATGCGGGACAGCTCCAAAACAAATGTACGCAGTACATAAGCACAAACTGGTATTGCAGAGCCCGCTGATTGCTTGTCACTGAAGGAAGTGGGTTACGCGACGATACTTAAGTTAATAAGGAATGCAGCCAACTGGTTGGTTGTTTTAAATTCATAACGCTTTAGTTAGTTTTATTAAGCATTAAATTAGAATAAACTATACTGTTAAATTTTACATATTGACATATGACAAAAGATAAAACACTTCTAAAATAGATTTCGGCTTTTTTTCCATTTAATATATAAAATACCTAAATTACGAAGTTTACTTCTCTTTGAAGCTTAAATAATTGGATTAGAATATGTAGTAGGCGACAAAGAAAAGTGTAATGTATAAAAACTGCTTGCCGGGCAAACATTTGTAATCGTTTGTTTTTTCTTTAAAAAAATATTAAATAGATATCTTTTTTACTCAAACCTCTTGTTTCGCGATTTCATTATCGTTAACAGTTTCGCTATCTTGAATCTTGCTTTTAACTTCCATCTCTTCCTTTTCTTCATTTTCCTTATTTTCACCGTCATGTTCATCATGAATTTTATCAGTTCCAGGATCGCCGTTTTCATGTTTCAGTTCAATTTGAGCACTGGATACTGCTGTGGTATCGGCCGGTGCTAATTTTAAGAATTGTTCCAAAGTATCGATTTCATTGGCCAAATCGAAGGCATCATAATCTCCACAATATTCTTCCTCATTGAAAATTTGCGGAGGCAATGGATGCCTTGGCTCCGGATCACTAACTGTAGCGCCATTACTTGTTGATTTTGTTTGCATCATTTCCTTTTCACATTCCTTACCCGGTTCGGTGATATCGATGACGTCATATTTGATATTTTTACTATCAAGAATCATGAAAACACGTTGTTGCCGTTTCTTCACCTGAAAATATGGAATGCTTTATAGGTCGTTTGAATCTCTATTTACCAAAATACATTTAAAACAATATTTAAAATAAATATTTATTTTAAAATTTAAATTTATTTCATTTAAATCAATTAATTTATTTATTTATAATTCCCGTATTTTTAATTTATTTACTGAATTTAGTTTTCTTTTAAGACTCTAATTTGAAATTGATTAAAAGAAATAATTCCAATTTGTTTGTCTTAAACCGTTTCCTGAGACGCCAGCTTAGTGGTAATTATTAGAAGAAAGATGTAAGAAGTATCAAAAAAAAAACGGGTAGACCATGAAATATATTTTTTCGCGAAACTGAGGATTGACGCGGTGATGAGAAGCGACGCCATTAGGCACTACTTTGTAGGTTATCGTTATTAATTTTTGTCATACTAGTAATCTAATAAGGTGTTGCTTAAGGACAAATTCGTTAGGGCATATACCGCAAAATAAAATGAGCCACACCGCTACTATAGGAATAGGATGAACCATGATTTAATATTTCCATAATTACGAGGCTATTCCCCAAGTCAAATTCTCGGTACGATTTTTCCAGTTGGTTTTCAAATGTTCAACACTGCTATATCGCAAAATATTACTTTCTTAAATATATGGAAAGCGAATGGAAAAGAGGCGACAAGACGCAAAGACAATTTGTAAAAAGGACATTAATTCAATATGGCAGAAAAAATAATCTAATAATAATTCATAGTATTGAGAATATCCAGTGCTTTTCTTAATTCCAATTCGCAAAATATATAAACATCTTTATAATTAGCAATTTTTATTTTGCCATCCTGTATTTTCATAAAAACAAATTGGTGGCACGTACATATTATTATTACATACGTGTATTATATTTTTATGCCCTCGCATTAACTAAAGTCGAATATTTACATTTAATCTGATAAATCGAAATACTCTTCAACAACAGAAGTTTTAGCCCACTGTACCTCACCAATTAAATATCAAGGCCTAACAGCGTCTTGCACCGGAAGATTTATTCATTTGAATAACCAAAAACAAAATTGACAATACATATATCAAGGCCAATACTTCTGTATTTACCAGAAAATCTATTTTAAATTATAAAAACAGACAAAATGCGTTTAATTCTAACAAAAAAAAACGTCAAAATCGTATCGAAGGAGCGAAAGAAAAGATAAAACAAGGAAAAAATCCAAAAAGGCTATGCCCGAGGGCGTCGCCATCACAATGATTTGATTTGTCATGAACTGGTTCGCTAAATTACCTCTTTGTTTCCAGACATTCCACTGACATAAACTTTTAGTCCCATTTTGGAAGTTTTATGCACGCAAATCCTTTGCAAATATTCCTTTTTTAGAAGTTTTTCTCGTTGTACGTCGTTGTTGTTCTTCAATACACCAAAACTTTTTCTAATTGATTTTCAGCTGCTACGATCTTCTCCTACTGGTATCTCAGAACTATCGTTAGTAAAATTTCGCAAAAACACTTGAATTCTTGCAGTTGGAGAGGTTTTTAAATTTCTGCAGAACGCAGCAATTAACAATTATAAGAATGGGAAGAATGGGTATAAAAATCGAAGGAATAGTTTCACTGCTTTCACAATTCGCTTTCCTTTCTTTCTTGTGAGGAATTCAAATCAGAGTCAAAATCATATTGCGAAACACAATGACAAAGAAAAATTGATTTAAAGTTGCCAGATTGTCATAGAATTGTCGGGTAACAAAATTCATAATAAAAAATACTCAAATGTAACACTAACAACATTACCGATCAATGAACAAATGTTTCATAAAATCCTTTTAACATATTCCTTAAAAAGAAAGAAACACATAGGTTTAGATAACGTTTCCAGCTCTCAAAGAAAAATACGTTCAAGTAAATTAAGAAATAATTATGAGCCATAAAAATATTAACTGCCTTTAACAAAAAATATTGAAACTTTCATTTGTTTAAATATATAAATTAATTTAAATAAAGAATAATAAACTGTTTCCTTTTCTCAATTTAGCATACGCCTGGATAAGATAATGAGAATTGTTATTGTGAGTTTCTGTCACCACTTGCCAAATTTGATTTAGGTCAAATCGGTTTCGGGAATGTGCCATCATTAGTGTCGTTTTCTATCAAATCATCAAATATGATAACTAATGAGGGAAATTCGTTTCAAAACTTATTGATAAACTATTTAACAAGATAGCTTCCGTTGACGTTACGACAGTAAATGAGATATAGGATAATCTTTACTATTTCGTACGAAATTTCGTCATTCAAATTGCAAAATGGGACAGATTTGGGTTGAATTGGGTACAGATTCTCTAATTAATGTGTACTAGTTTGATCTCATGCTTAGCGAAAGAAAGGCGCTTATAATTTTAAGCATAAAAATTTTGAATATGAATAAAACCTTAGGGAGTTGTGCATTTTTCCCACAAGTTTTGCTTCTTGATAGTAAAATGTAATTAAATAACGAATAAAAATATATTTCTGTAAAAATTGGATACTTTTATTGGTCTCTGAAGGTTTTAAGAATATTATATTCGGTACTGAATTGACTAAAATATTATATATATGAATCCTCTATGGGTAACATATTGTAACTAAAATTGTATTGTAACTGAAATAAAGACAAAATTTAATGGAAATCAAATAACATTTAAAGAACAATTGCGAAATGAATAGGCGGCGATTAGGAACAAGCTAAGTTAGTGGAAATATAAGGATAGAAATAATTCAAGTGTTGACTTTCTACACCATTTTCAAGTTTAAATGAAAATAGATAAAGTGTAAATGAGAAGACGTCAATTGAAAATTAGATTTATCTATGTGAAATTGAAAATAGAACAGATGTAAATAAAATAGACCACAAATGAGCACCTCAATTATATTTGTTCTATCCTCATTTACTATTGGGAATGGTGGGACCAATTGAGTGATAATCAATGACAAAGTAATGAAATCATAATAAATGGAAATTGAAGACAATAAGTGTAGTATAGTTCAAAATTTGAACAACTGAATAGCTACAGATGTCTTCAAACATTTTTAAAGTATTTGCCAAAATTTCATAGCATACTTCCGAGTGTTGCCGTCTATATTTCAGCAAGTGTGGACAATGTTGTTATTTATCCTTGCAAGGGACAATAATTATTGTAGTATTTGTTACGATAATTAACAGACATAAATAATGTTTTATTAAAAATAATTAGAGCACGTAAGAACGCTAACTTTAGAGGCTATAATTTCTCCTTATCCCATAATCGTGATTTCATCGCACGCGCAGAGCTAGATCGAATAAGTAAATTTCAAGTAAAAACTCGCATGAGATCCCAATTTCGAAAGCATTAAGAAACGATTCCATATTAAGTGTTCATAGAAATTTTACTTAATCTCAAGTATTCTTGAAATGCGCTAATACAAACATTTCTGAAAACATTCCGACAAAAATGTATTGTATATAGAAAATGTAGTACAAGGCTATATATTTTATTTTTCATTGCACTTAGTAGAAATATATATCTATATGACATGTCAAAATAGGCAATTTAATGTAAACCAAAGAACGATTTTAAAATATCCCTAAATTTAGTGATTTATATTGGCAGCACTACATGAATGCAACATACAGAGGTCAGGCAAATTTTTTGGTTTGTTCTAACTGGAATTCATAATTTATAAATGTATATATAAATATGTGTGGGTATATGTAAATGGCATTTTGTCTAATATAAGAACTAAATACTAACTAAATGAATATTGCGAAATGTTCTTTAATATAAACAAGAAATTGATAGAAATTCAAGGTTTTTTAATTTGAATTTTTCTTGCAAGTTCAAATATTTCAATTTCATTTATTTTTTGTAAAAAAGTACTATTTCGCGATGAATTTCTGCAAATTGATGTAAAACCCTTTTACTTTAATGTATTTATTCCAAGCAATGTATTATTCAATATTATTCCTTAAAATAAGTCTAGTTCATCTTCAATATATCGCGCTTATTATTATTATATTAAATATCGGCATCAATTTCGGTGAGAAAAATATTTATTTTAATAATTTGTTACTCTTAAGTATAAATATTCATTATTTATCTTAAAATACAGAATCCTATTATTTCTAATTTGCTGATGCTGAGGTTGTTGTATTTATTTTAACACAAATTTTACTTTCTTCAATTGTTTAATAAATATATAACGAATATAAATTAATTTCTTATATATTCTTTCCAGTTAAGAATTGTAATGTTTTAAGTAAAGCGTTTATTTTATTCAGTTTGTTAATTATTATCTTCATGTTCTTAATAATGAGCTAATTATTAAGCATATGTGTCTTATCAAAACATATTAATTTTAATTGAAATCAAATTAAGATATAGTTCTAAGTAATTAGTTTTACTTTTCCAGTTGGTTTATGAATCTAATTGCCTGATTTTACTCTATGTGTTTTAGTTTCATTTGTGACGTAACTGCAAACCATCGTCATTAATAATTCGGAAGCCTTTCCATTTTAATTTTTGCACAATGTCTTTCATAAAAAGAAAATGGTATTGTTTTTTTTATATAATAATGATGAATTTTGAACGATTAGTATTGCAGCACGTCATGAGGTCCGATTACGAAAGATCTGCAAATAGATAGATTTTTTTAAAAAGTCGTTAAAGGAACAGTATGATGGAAAATAATAATTTACAGCTGGGTGCAGCTTCATAACGTCTCTGTATTTGATCATAGGTGAATTTCACGAAGGCGTCATATTGCTCTGCAAGCTTTGTTGTCAGCACTGCATCATATTTCTCACGAAGTTCATCCTCTCGCTCCTTTAGCATACGCTCACAAATTAATTGTACCTAATAAAATTATTCACATTTTCAAAAATAAGAAATTTGTTTTTCTAATTTATATCTCAAATGTTTGTTTACCTGTTTAAAAGTGAATAATGCTTTTTCAGGATTGCGAACAATATTTGGTGGGCTATCTGGACGTCGTGGACTATCTGGTCCCATTTCGGAACCACTAGATTCCGAGTCCTGCATTCTTTCAATAGCAGCCATAGAAAATGGCAATTGTTTTCGCCTGTGAAGCCTTTTGATTTCATCGCGAATATTTTGGGCCATTTTTTCTAAAAAATAATATTTATTAACTTTACTATAGAATTTCTTAGTGCAATATGCGTCCACAAATAATTATACCTTGTGAAATTTTAGAGAGATCGGCTTCATTGAAAGCACTTGATTGTGATTCCTTTGCAAAAAGACTGTGTGGACTTTGTATGTTGGAATTTTGTATTCCATCATTCATTGCTCCGGCTGATGTTGTTGTTGCAGCTGTTCGAGAAGGCGATGTATTACCCGACTGACCAAAAGGATTACAACGCCGACGCTTAGTTGGACGTTGATTTATAGACTCCCAATCAAGACTACGTTTAAGCGTAGCGCAAGCCATTTTCTATGCAAACTCTTTAAGTCTTTTTAAATTCTGATTTAGGATTATTTCTAAAACGATAGAATTTTAAAAATGATATGCACAATCATCTTTGAAATTTTATCTATTATTCATAACTATTTTATATTTTCTTTCGTAGAAAATCAATTAATACATTTTCAACACATAATAAGTAACTTTCAACACGACGTATAAAAATATACCTTTAGTACCTGCTAATTAGACTGGCCATAATACTACGCATACTTACTACATCACCAGCTGCAAAAATGCTCAACACTCAATTCATATATCTTCGGTAAAGAAAGCAACGCCCGTAAAAATATGGTGGAAAATTAACAGAAAAAAACACTAAAACGTGATAACAAAAAAAACCATGCATTGTAATTTCATTTCTTGGAAAGGGGAATGCATTAACTTGAAAGGATAGGGTAGGACGTAGAGGGTAGTTGAACAAAGCAGCAGATTACTGAAACAAATGGAAGAGATTGTGAAATTAAAGCCCCGAATATAATTTATAATGTTTAAATAGATTCAAAGGAGCAACTGAAATCCCGCTGAATATTTTACAGGCTCTTTTTATACAAATATTCCCATCTTTTCAAAACTTGCAGCACATGAGAAATAACTAAAATTAAATAATTTTTCTTACATCTAGGAAGATTTTTGGATATTAAGAAGACGTGTACTATACAAAAACCACAAGGAATCAACTAAAGGAAAAATATATATTACCTGAATATTTAGTTTAATTAGGTTTGGTATTAATCCCTACAACTGATCTGGATCGCCTTGTCACGAATTATGCTTTTGCTTCTTGATATCTAAATCTTTTCTCGCTGAGATAATAAAACAATATTTATTGCAAAGGCCACTATTAAATCAAAAAATTAAAGTACTAATTTATTTCTTCTTTGAAGTTTTATTTAGTAAATTATTATTGATACTTTTTAGTTCGTAATAACTACATGGAGACTAACCGACGTGACTGAAATGCGACGATAGATTTGGATGTCCGAAGCAAAATGAACGTAAAATATTGTTCAATATGGCTGACAAAATAAAAGATCATTTATGTTAAGCAATTTCATTGCGAGCGATAGAGATACCAGTATAATCAAGCAAAACGTGAACAAAAGAGAATTGAAACAAAATGGACGATAGGTTTTAGAAAATGATTGGTGATGGAGATTTTTGTAATTGTGAATAAAGCGAGTTATGTGTCCACTGAACACTGAGCTAGTGTAATACCTATTTGTCGTAGTTGTGTTCAGTGGTCAAAACTTTCGTATTATTTCACAATCAATCATATTCAAAACTTGTCTCATTTTGTTATTCAATATTTTTATAAAATGTGCAGTAAAAACAATATGTGAAACATGTAATACATAGCTTCAAGTTGTAATTTTATACGGAATGTAAGATAATTAAATTCTGACCTCACTTAATCTTGTAGTGATTTTGTTTGTAATATCAATTGTGTCGCATTGAGATTGCTTCGGCCATTATTTCACAAAACAGAAAATTATTAGAAGCTCCAAAAGCTCTTTGCTCTTTTCTCTTTAACGCTATTTGTTTACTTTCTACCTAACATAGGGCAATTAATTTTAATTTTCTGCTAGTTACCGGGTACGTCTATGTGTTCTATTGCTTGATAGTGTTGGGAACTATCAAAGGATTTTAACTGTCGATAGCTAGTCCCCGAATGACTTTAACTCGAATTATTTTTGCATTCATTCATTCACTTGGAACTATCCGTATGGCAACATAGCAACATGACAGTTCTCATGCAAAACAGCTGCGAAAACTGTGAACAAATGTTTACAACTGTGCAAATAGAGGAAAATGTAAACAAATGTTTGTAAGAGAACATATTTATTATTATAATTAAGAATTAAAAAAAGCCAACATCCGAATTAGGCATCGAATCTGATATTTCATCAGTTAACATCTCTGGAGCTATTTCATTCCGAGGAAATATATCTATGCAACGATATATATATATATATAGGACACTCAACTTTCAATATATATATATATATATATATATATATATATATATATATATATATATATATATATATATATATATATATATATATATATATATATATATATATATATATATATATATATATATATATATATATATATATATATATATATATATATATATATATATATATATATATATATATATATATATATATATATATATATATATATATATATATATATATATATATATATATATATATATATATATATATATATATATATATATATATATATATATATATATATATATATATATATATATATATATATATATATATATATATATATATATATATATATATATATATATATATATATATATATATATATATATATATATATATATATATATATATATATATATATATATATATATATATATATATATATATATATATATATATATATATATATATATATATATATATATATATATATATATATATATATATATATATATATATATATATATATATATATATATATATATATATATATATATATATATATATATATATATATATATATATATATATTCGAATATTTCCGATTCCGATTCGAATATTTTAATTTAGCTTCAGTATATATATATATATTCGAATATTTCCGATTCCGATTCGAATATTTTAATTTAGCTTCAGTAGAAAACAGCGGCCTTCAAAAAATATTGCGATCAGTGAATGAAAATAGAACTTATACTTACATTAAAATCCCTTTAAAACTTATAAAAAAACAGTTTCCAATAAAACCATACATATTTTACTTTTATTTAATACTTCTTTTCTATTATAATTTAATAATGGAAAAACAATATCGGAAGCCTTTTCGAGGATTCATAAATTCATTGAATTAATTTTAAAATACTAAACGAATGGAAATGAAATCCAAAATTAGCATTTTATGCGTTAGGTAAATCAGTCAATATTTTCATTTAAACATATTATATTACACCGCCTTCTCTAGTTTTAAATAAAATATGAAAATCAAATGAAAAAAGCGTTCCTAAATTTTTCCTCTGGAAATTTAAAATCATCTCTGGTCATGTTCTGAAAATCAATATAAACAAAATAAGCTAATGCAATTCGATTACAAATATTTGTTAACTAATTATTCTAATTTAAAAGTAAAATCTTCACATGACCAGAAAGAGTCAGTATGTCTGAATACGTTCTAATTATAGGCATTTTTTGACACTTGTATTTATTAGCGGCGTAGGCGTTTTAATGCTCTGCGTATTGCTTCTGGTTTGGCCTTTGGTTTTACTCTCACTAATCAAATCCGTAGCACTGCCAGATATGAAACTGTTCATTTCTTTGAGTGAGTGACATTCCGATGACGACGATACTAAACCTGTAGTGGTGGTCGTACTCGTTGAAGTGGATACATTATTAGGCTTAGTTCTATTGTCTGTTGAGAAGAATGTTTTCTTTGTAGTTTCAACAAGGTTTACTGAAGATTCAGTCCAAAATCGTCTAGCAGTTAACATGCATAAATCCTTTACGCTGATAATTATGTTGAATATATTTTCCAATAGCGTACCTAATGAATCGTATTCATTAGGAATAATGCCATTAACCGAACTTTCGAAATAGCTAAACATAGGAAACCAAATACGCGTACGATTCGAGTCTCGTGACATAAGGGCCTGTTTAGGATAATTAGTAAGATATAATAATGAGTAACAGATAGATAAAACTAGTTATTTTTCGACTTACTTGATTATTTGCTAATGTATGGTAGTATAAGAATAAACGGGATGTTATATAGAATGCAACGAAAACGTCAATTGAATAGTGTTCATGAGCGGCGAGTATAAAGAAGATCCCAAACATATTAAGCAACCAAGTGAGAGTATGAAGAAAATAAAGATTACGTGGAGTATCTACAAAGGAATGTTATAAATGATGCGCACTACTGTTACTAGTCTTTTTACAATCAACTGATTTCGCTTACATTCTGTTATGAAAAAATTCAGTAAAGTTAAAGCAACAGTATGTCCACTAAACATATAATCACCACAAGTGCGAACACCTTGTATTGACATACCCAAACCGCTCCAAATCGTGTAGGCACGTGAGATTCGTAATTCGAGAGCTTCGGTAATTGTTAGTCTAGTGATAATTAAATTTCAAAAGAATTAATTTAATAGAATTTTGATGGATTGTTTCCTCTTAGGGAATGATTTACTTACCGAGTGTCATCAACGGCATAATCATTCTGATTGCATTGTAGATGAGTACCAGGCACACTTAGCGAGGTAATCAGCATTGTCACACAGCGTAGAAGAAAAACTGTTCCAGCGAGTGCAAAAAATCGACGTAATAAAACCATACGATATCGATGAAATATACAAACACATGACCAAATGGAAAACAAAAGTGTTCCCGTTATTTCGCACATATGAAAAGCCCAAGGGATGTGCGGAACATTATCAAGAAAAATGTCAGGAAGTGGCGGATAACGTTTCATATCAGGAACACGTTCATGTACAATAACCATGACGAAGGAAGTTATCCAGGTAACAAGGAAGGAGTAACCTGTTAAGATAAGAATAGGAAATCTAATTTATTTAATTAAATACAAAATAATTCCATTGAAAATTTCATGCGGTAATAGGATGCAGCTGTATTATTTAATTCAATATATTAGGAATACTTTTTTTATTATTTCTTTATATATATATATATATATATATATATATATATATATATATATATATATATATATATATATATATATATATATATATATATATATATATATATATATATATATATATATATATATATATATATATATATATATATATATATATATATATATATATATATATATATATATATATATATATATATATATATATATATATATATATATATATATATATATATATATATATATATATATATATATATATATATATATATATATATATATATATATATATATATATATATATATATATATATATATATATATATATATATATATATATATATATATATATATATATATATATATATATATATATATATATATATATATATATATATATATATATATATATATATATATATATATATATATATATATATATATATATATATATATATATATATATAATATATATATATATATATATATATATATATATATATATATATATATATATATATATATATATATATATATTATATATATATATATATATATATATATATATATATATATATATATATATATATATATATATATATATATATATATATATATATATATATATATATATATATATATATATATATATATATATATATATATATATATATATATATATATATATATATATATATATATATATATATATATATATATATATATATATATATATATATATATATATATATATATATATATATATATATATATATATATATATATATATATATATATATATATATATATATATATATATATATATATATATATATATATATATATATATATATATATATATATATATATATATATATATATATATATATATATATATATATATATATATATATATATATATATATATATATATATATATATATATATATATATATATATATATATATATATATATATATATATATATATATATATATATATATATATATATATATATATATATATATATATATATATATATATATATATATATATATATATATATATATATATATATATATATATATATATATATATATATATATATATATATATATATATATATATATATATATATATATATATATATATATATATATATATATATATATATATATATATATATATATATATATATATATATATATATATATATATATATATATATATATATATATATATATATATATATATATATATATATATATATATATATATATATATATATATATATATATATATATATATATATATATATATATATATATATATATATATATATATATATATATATATATATATATATATATATATATATATATATATATATATATATATATATATATATATATATATATATATATATATATATATATATATATATATATATATATATATATATATATATATATATATATATATATATATATATATATATATATATATATATATATATATATATATATTTATAAATCATACAAATCAAATACCGATTAAAAAGAAACCAATTTATAGGAAAATTAAAGTCATCTGTTTTTAGAATTTTTTCCGTTGCTCGTTTTTAAAGCTTAAATCAATATAATTATATTCTTCATTATTGGATACCGATTTATTGATCGTAATATAAGTATAAACGAAAATCGTAATATAAATATTAATAGAATAAAGTATGACACTAATTTTAAAGAAAAAATTTCTAAACGGTTTCATATTTCCTGAGCAATATGAGCAATAAATGCTGAGCAATAAAAAAGTTGTTAGTTTAGATTGTACGTTTTCCAATAATTTTGCATTATTCGAATCTTATAAAAATACGGTAAGCATGTTTTTCTTCCAATTAAATTTCCCTTTATTAGTATTTTTTAAAATGATTCGTTACCGTCTAACAATTTGACACCACCAGACTTTGCCGGCAGTGTAAGCGTTGATTAAGGAATTCGAAAACGATAATCTGCGAGCCTACATTCAAATTCATGCCAAAACCATCTGGGAAATTAATTTGACAGCAAATATATGGAAGCGTTTTTAGGAACCAATCGACGACCCATTCTCTTTATACTAAATATTGAATAAAATAATTTTAAATTTTATAAAGATATTCATTGTATTAATAAAAGGAATATCATACTTTCTGTGAAGATTAATTCTTCCGTGAAGACTATTTTTTATTGCGCGCGAAAATTTTAATTTTTTTTTAACAGCAGGATATATTGAAAATCCTGCTTGTATTTCTCATAATTGATGACATATCAAGCAAAGACGTTTTCCAAATATTCACCGATAACACAGTTTTATTCACGAACTCGGAACACACAATTTTGTTAGGAAGAACGAAAATACCTTCCGAACAACCGAATATAATTGGTATACGTTCAATTTAATAAATATCTACAGGAAACTGCTACGATTTGAATGCGTCTACTTATCTGAATGTGTCTCGCAAAAGACAGTTTATCTCATAAAATGCTATCAATATCGCATCAGGTCGTATTCCATTATTATTACAAAGCCATATTCGATTCATGTAAATTAGGATTGGGGCCACAAGGCAATTTTGAACTCTCGTACGGTACTGCAAAACCAGGCTCTCTCATGGATGAAAGAATCGACTTTACGTAATAAAAACACCCGTACTGGGCCAATTCGTAACCTCTAGAACTAGTTATCTAATATTAGTTACTAGTACCAGAAGGCAGTACTAGTACTACTAGTTATCATTGCTTCTGGAATTTAAAACCTTTTGATTTTGTGGATCCTACTTCGTTCCATTAGAGAAATCAGACAACCTCTCTTAGTTGATCCTTTCGGAATCACTTTCTTAGTTGATGAATTTCGGAATAAGTAAGTTACTAAGCCCTTCCAGAAACAATTAAAGACCTATTTGATTATGAAAACAATACATCTAGAATATTATAGAATATTATATATAAACCAACTTATTTGCGGTCGATGAAATTTGAATTTATCTTACAAAACTGTTAGAAACTATTCGATTTTATCGATGTGCCATATTCGATGTCTAATCTCAAGATATCAAAGTTGACAGATTTTCCCCATACCAAGAATGACAAGGGATAACGGAAAACATTTCCTATCTCTATCGATATCAAATTCTCTCTGAAAAATCAATGAATATCGAAGAACAAATAAATATTTATTCCTTCCCCTTCAACAATCTTACCTAAACTAATTGCAGTTTTAAAAAATTCTGGTGGTATATTAGAAGTTTTGCCTTCTGTAGATATTGACGATACTGCCTCATCTTCATTTGGGCTGGTATTATTTCGCAATATACTGTTAATTTCTCTGCCATATTTACTCGAAATACTTTCATCAAAATTACCACCATTCATCATTCTGTCAATACCGTAAGTATAGCTTGATGTTCGATTATGCAAATGTGGTGTATTTAAGTGTGTTAAACGGTTCACAGCGATATCCGATTTATCAAAATTGGCATTCCTCATAACGAGATCTGTTGGCGGACCATGTTGCAATTGCAGCATTTGCACAGCTAACCAAAACTTTTTCAAATCGGTAAAGCGTATGTCACGATAACAGAGTTTGTAGCGAAAATCACGTACATCCTCCTCGGTCAGGGCCATTAATACTTCGCCATCAATGCGTTCCCGGCACAGGCAATTAATAATTGATTCCGAACAGCGTCCAGCATTCTTCGCCCATGCCAAAACATCGTTTACTTGCCATTGATAAACACTCGTCGGACAGGAATTCTCATCCTGGGCCTCCAAGAATGACGGCCTCTCAATCACTTTAGACTCATTTGATAAAATATTCGTTTTCTCGGAAGCATTTATTATCTGCGACATTTGTCAATTTGTTCGATCTTCGCCTGATCCTTCACAGTTTTCACCTCATTTGTCAGTAAAGAGAAAGTTTTTTCCAAAAATGATCTCACTCACTATTTTTTGTAGATCTCGCAACAAAATGCTAATTAATTAAACAAAAATTATTTTTTTCACGCAATCCTCTTGGAAAACACGATCCCTACTTTTCCTATGAACCATCCTTTTGTTTCATAATCCGAGCGAACAGCTTTTGTATTAGAAATAATTACGAGTGGACAACGAAAAAACAAATCGCCTCAAATTGGAATTACGAATAAACCAAATAGGGGCAAATGATGGAGAATGAAATACAGCTGTTTCGGCGTAGCCACATCGTTTGCTTGGGGAAAAACATAACATTTTTACTTGCTAAAAAAACATTGACCTGGTGTGGGCCATCCTTGGCCCTCATGTTATTCGTATGAGTGAGAATAATTGAAAATATTAAGAGAATTTGTGTAATTTTAAGAGAAAGTTTTAAGAGAGAAAAGTTGCAAGAAATGGAATGAGACAATAAGAGAATACTTCATTCGATTAAGAATTTAAATATAGTTATGTTGACATATAATATTAAGATATTAATTTTCCTTACGTTTTCCTTATTTTCTTATAATGCTGTAGCTTTGTGATATGCATCAGGAAGGCAGTTCGTGAATTCATTGTGATTGATACGGTCACGTTTGTAGTACCCAAATAACAACGAAAATCGTAATAGTTTTCGGTTAGAATTCTTATAAAATTATGAGAGTTTCCATTCATATAGCTGCTCATTTCTTCGCTTAATAATATTAGTTATACAATGTTCGCCAAATTTTTTCAGTAGCACTAGGTCGGCGCAGGTTTTATCTATAGAGCAAACGTTACCAATCTACTTCGCGGCGCCCATAATACTCTTTTACCTAAACGGCCTTTTTATTTATATTTTTATTTATATTTATATTACTCGTCAACACTGTTGTATTTAGCTGCATTCCTTTGATATGTGGTTAAAGACGTTTAAATCTTCAAATAAAAAACTTCAATCAAAACTTTGGATTAAGAATACTCAAAAAACTCCTTAAGCAACAATTAATTTGAAAAATATCACCATTTTTCTTCAAAGAGTAGCCTCATTATATAATTAAACTAATCACGGATTTATTTTTTCCATGTAATCTTTATTTTGCATAGTTTATCATAGTTTGCATACGCAACTCCTTTAGGTTTTACCTAAATTTTCATACCCATTAGTAGCATTAGTAGTAGTAATAATATTGTAATAGTAATATTAAGTGTTTGCTAAGCTTATAATTTATAAACAATATGAAAGGGAATTTTAATATTATATGCGAAGTTTTTATAATTGTTTTGCTTTTAAATATTATTATAATAACCGGGTTTTAACCCTGTAAGAATACGATATTGTTAAATTGTTTATAAACCAACAATCCTTTAAGTATTCAAATATACGTTTAACAAGAAAAAGTTAAAGATTTTTTGTCTGATTTAGTAATCATTATTTACCTCACTTTCATGCAATACATTATCCATCAATTATGATGATAAGTGCGTTATACAGCGATTTTTTTACTTTTGAAAGATAAAATATGGAAGGCATATACATACATGAGTACAATTTCGCTTGCCTGGTTATTACATTGTTTATATTTGAATATAATAACTATTTAATATATGAACGAAGCTCTGGCAGTATACATTTACTTTAGTTTTAATAAGATCGGTTTATTTCTGTTTTTTTTTATAAAGCATCGTCACATACAAGTATAATGGATCGCAAGTATTCTTAATTCAGACTTCATTCAAATTTAAATTTAAAGGTTTTAAATTTTATACCAAGCAATATCATTTATAATTTCATTAAGAAAGTATTGTCAAAATCGTTAATGAAATATACACTATTATAGCAATAAATCCGAAATATAAACCACATATAAAAAACAAACGAGCAAAGAACAAATAATTTCAAATCCTTTGAAATCATCAAGTTGAATCAATAACTTCAACTGCAGTAGCGCAAGGAATGTTGAGGCAATGCTCTTGATTATTCCTTGAATACCGATGTGTCCATGGGACTGGCTGGCTGTGCAAATGAAGTTGGATTCGAGCTATTATTTGTTGGTGTAAATGCTGATAGCGACGAATTGCTAGTGTTCATGTTGCTCACAGAACTACTGGATGAATTGTTTAGACTTATATTCAATGGATTGGAAATACTACCACCTAGACCAATGCCAGCAGAAGCAGTATTGGTGGTGGTGATTGCATGGCCACCAAGTAGAGTATTTCCTCCTCCTCCTCCTCCGCCGCTAGCACTGCCTAGGCTAAGTCGATCGTTGTTAAGATTTGAAAGGAAACCTGGTGCTCCTGAGAATGGACCGGTCCCAGCTGTACCACTTGTACCGCTCGTTGTTGGCCCAGACGGTAGTAATTGGTTGCCACTACTGAGTACATTTGGAGCAGAGGTATTAAGACCCAACATAGGTGTGGGCAAAGCTGGCTTGATAAAACGTTCGCTAACTCTTCGATTCTAATTGGAACGAGAAAATTATTGTTAATGTAATGCCTGCACACTTCTTTCTCCAATCTATACAAACCATTATTTGTCCGCATGCATAGCATCGATTTTGCTGTGCTGTGCCTGGACTTAAAGGACGACTATTTGAAGGACTATGAGACACTGGACTGCTAATGGTACGCTGACGTTGAGCATTTACAAGAGAAGTGCCAACATTACCAACCAATAAGTTTTCATTATAGAAACGCTCTTCATCCATCTCCAAAGAAGACTCAGACTCTGATAAATGACGACACAATGCTTCACGTCGTTCCACTTCGAGTTTTAATTTACGTTGGAGGCGTGCATTTTCTTCGCGAATATTTTTCTCTTCTTGAGCAAATTGCTGCATCTTTTTTGTGGTTTCTTTTTGAGCAGCTGCTAAATTTGCTCGCAATCGTAAGACTTCCGAACGTAAGGTTTGTATGTGTGTGCTTAAATTAGTAGCTGTATCACCATTGGCATTATTGATGTCGCGTGGTGTTGTCGGATCGGAAACCGGCTGATCGAGTTTAATTTGCAAGGAACGTTTTTCAGTCTCCAATTTATCCATGCGTTTCCATAATTTATTAACAAGCGCCTCTTGTTCCTGTTCTAAAGTATTCTCAAGTTCAACCATTTCACGACGCAATTGCTCGAGATTCGTTTGCTTATTATCTGTCTCAGCCTGAAGCTTTTCGATTTTTCGCATTAGTTTATTAACGAGGCACTCTTGCTCCTGTTCGAGGGTTTGCTCTAATTTGCATTTCTCCTGACGTAACTAAGGCGTGAAGCGTTGAAAATAAAGGGATTTAGATTTCAACCCGTTCAGAAGAGTTAATTTGTACAAACCTGATCCAATTTTCGAGATAAGTCATTTGTTAAACATTCCTCCTCACGTTCATAATGATGAGCAAGTGTTTCTTTTTCCTTCTTGAGTGCTTGGATCTTTTTTAGTAAAGTATTAGAAATATATTCTTCCTCTTGTTCGGCTTTAGCTTGCTTCAAAAAAAATATGGTATAAGAAAAATTAATAATTAAATTTTATTATAATGAATTAATTGAAAATACTTACAATAATAACAGAAGCCTGTTTTAGCGTGCGATTCTCTTCCTGAACCACTTTAAATTTAATTTTAAGAGTATCTAATTCAGCCTTCAGCACTCTGATTGAAGAGGAAGAAATAGTATTTATTAGAAAAAATTGGGTAATTTATAATTTAGTGTAATAATAAATATTGAGTTAATCCCTATTTATAGCTTATGTTTTGGCTGCACAATTTGCCAAAGTTTTATTTTAAATTTTGGCACATAATCGAAGCGGGCTTCTTTTCTTAGAAATTGAAATTAAATCAAACATCTTTAATTCAATTTATAAGATTTTGAATATATGTCACACTGCCACTTTCAGTGAAATTGAATAATATAATGTTTGAAATTCATTCCGTTGAAAAATTTAACGATAATTATATAGCAATTTTATCTTACTTATTCTGCTGCGTAAGGCTTTCGATGCGCTTTTGTAATTGCTCTCGTGATACAGGACTTGGTGGTAACATGGTTCCACCATCAAGTGAGCTTTCAGACTCGCAAGGACTTTCCATAACTGAAAATACATAAAGAACAAACAGTTTAGGTTTATCTCCGCACAAACTTGAATAACTTTAAAATGTGTGGGTGCTTTGCAAGAACTAATATCAGGGAATAAAAACACTTGAATTTCTCCCACGCAGTATGCTTTTTGCAAGGGAAGGTAGACTACAAAGCGTTTTGTCTTCGTATTGAAAACTATCAATAACTTTAAATTTTCTTTTCAAACAGATGTTATCTACAAAGACTTCGGTAAAGCTTTAGATATAGTGAAACATAATCTTCTTTTAAAATTGAAGTCGTCGGAATTTCTTAATATTTTTGTCCATTAGACATTGTCTCACCTCAGCGAGCACATTAAAATGATACTACATAACAATAACGTATCGTATAATTGATTCGATGCCAGGCTCCTACAAATAGATTTCGACCCTCTAATTGAATGGTGCCATTATAACTGCATATATCTAGGTCTAAAGTGTAAAAAGATTAATTTGTACGTTACCAAAAGCAATATATCTTTAACTATATATAAACCGCATATCGAATAGAGCAACACTTCGGGAAGTCCCGAATAATAGACTAAAAAGTTAATGTTATGACCCTTACATTTAAAAATTATTATATATCTATTTGTTAGGACAATGTTGGAATATGCCTACTCTTTTTATAGCCTGAACTACAGCTGATACATTTCTTACATTGCATACATTTCGACGTTCCTTTTTGGGGTTGCCATTTGCCTTTATATTCAAAGAAAATTGGCCTCAAATTTCACTAACATTTGTCTCACCTTCACTCAACAATTACTATTAAATAATCTCGAGCTTTTTTTAAAAATGTATTGTGAATTTCACTTTAAGTATACACATATTTAATTTTCATATTTTGGTATTCAGCTAAATAATTTTTACTTTTTTTCTAAATCCGTTAGCTAACGGAACAGGATTATTTTATAGGTTATGTCACGGGTTCCTAAGAATACGAGACATGCTGATATCCTGAATGTTCATATTTCAAGGATTAATAACAAAATTAATTGCTATTAGAATATTAAACAAATTATTGAATATAACAAGCTTTTAATTAACCTCTCAATAAATTATTTTTTTATTATATTATAGCGATCAGTAGCACGGTTATCAGTTTAGAAAAGGATATTTTCGGTAATCGAAGTAATCGATTTAAAATAACACAACACTAGAATTATATATAAAAGACTTTAGGGTGAAATACATTACTTTATGTTAATTTAAGATTGCTTTGTGTTACCGACCTAAAAAAGCTTATTATATTTTATTATCTAAAATATTATCCCTTGTAATATCTGCCACTGCCTTAAAACGTTTTATTCGTTATTTGTTAAGGGCATGGAATTGAAACTGGAAAAAATCGCAGATATTCCAATAAACAAATTTACTGAGAAAATAAAGGTTTAAACACAGACCGAGCATTGAAATGCTTCATCTTCTCAACTGGGAAAATTGTATGGGCTCTTACGGAGATCGAGAAAAAGTTTATTTCTATTTATCTGCCCAAAGTTGATCCCACTATCGGATTAATTTTAACATCGACAAATTCAGCAAATTAATTTAACTCCGAGCAATTTCTTGTTAATAATATTAAAAGTTGCTTCCTACTTTCCAGTCCTCTAAAGCTTTGAGCTTTTTGTCAATTTTTGGATAACCCCAATTAATCAAATCTGAATCAGCTGCTAATCTACACAACATATACAACTTCACCACGCGAGGTAAATATGACCAAACCATTTTATGTATTTCACTGACGGTTGGATGTTAGACGAATCTCTTTTATATATTCTTTCATAATAATTTTGTATTGGTTTGCTATACGCTTCGCATATTGCTATCTGAGAACCCACTTCTATTTTTACGAAGATTATGCGTAATATTTTATAATGATACATTCCTTACGAGTGCATCTGATGCACACAAGATGTGATCTGGAGGCATAATTGTTTTTAAGACCAACGTACGGCGATATGACAGAATCGTTGAACCAAATATTTGCCACTATGATATAAACTCCTTTAACATGTATATACTTTTTCTTTCATATCAAAAATTTTTAACAAAATAAAGTTTCAAGCTTTATGTTCGATATTAGTTCAATAATGACTAAGATTTTCTCACGGCTGAGATGTCAAATGTTGTTCGTCAGAATGCGGCATGTCACATTTGCGATTGGAAAAACTTTTTTCATTTTCCCTTTCAACGAATCGAATTTTTGCCGAATTGGAATTTTCTTTCTTTTGCACTCACCTTGAATGAAGTATAATCGTGGATTTTCTGGTGATTTTTTCAGTGCTTTAGGACCTTTCCTGGATTTACGAGTTTTTAATATTTTTTGTAACTAATTTTTGTTTTCTCTACTGATTTGGATAAACTTTTCCTGTTTTTTGGGTAGTGGCCGGTCCTCCTCTCGTCGCCATTTGCTGGTTCACAACGAATTTTAATTTTTTGTCTTTGCAAATATTTCCTTGTGGTGTCGGACTTTACCTTTTTTTATATTGGAGTCGTAGAAAAACGGCAGAATTTGCCTTAGGAGGCGATACACAAGAATGTATAAAATTGGAGAGTTGCAAAAATAAACAGTGTTGCAATATTATGAGCTCGATTAGATTAAAACGTAGATCCTTCCATATACGATAATACATGTAGTGACAGTTTTAAAGAAAACTGCTAAAAAGTGCTAAAGCGGTAAGGTCAGAATTGTTCAGATTAGTTCGTTATAATTATTATTTTGCGCCGTGCGTTAACGGCTAGATAAAATGCAGTGATCAAAAAATTAACTATAGTTATGAGTTCTTTTGACAGTTCTCTAAAAAAGGAATTAAATGTTCAGAAAGTTTTTCTACACAAATTTAAGTAATATTTATATAATATTTAATGTTTAGTTTTATTTATGTTCAAAGCTGTTTTTCAGGCGGGATATATATTTTAAAACTTTAGAATGCATGGTTGTATTTTATATTGACCGTAAAGACCTTTTATACAATATATCAGGTTATTACGTACTATATATCAGGTATATAAGTTAGGTAAAACGTCGTTTAATTCATTAAATTGTAATATATTCCTCTTAAGACACAAACAGGGGGAAATGAAACAAAATAATTTAATCACATGGAAGACTAATTGCATAATTAGAACAAATTTATAGGGAAGGAAATAACAAAGGAAAAATAGAGTACAAAATAATTGTAGAAAATAGAGGATAATGAGAAAGATAATGAAACGCAAAAGTTTATGCTTTTTGAATTTCAGCATAACTTGGGCATGTGTCACTAACAACGTTTCCCTGGCCTGTGAACCAAAATAGTTTTGCTTTAATGGGTGTTGTTTCAATCCTAATGAATGGAAAACTCTGTTGAATTTTTTAATTCTCTGAATAATTACTATCGCCAACGAAGGCCTGGCCTGAATTTTGACCAGAGATATATAGAAAGGACTCTCTCAATTCGCCGCTTATAAATATACTTGACGCCTATTTGCTTGGATATTTAGGCTCACAGGCACTTATATGAGATCTATAATATGCTGCTCTAGACTTCTTAGTATTGTTTCAGAGTATTCATAGTATATCCATAGTATTGTTGTACATAATTTTCGGTACATAACTAGGAAATTTAAGCATAAAAACTTTTAATTTTATATAAAAAAGGTATTGCTTTGTTATGCACGGAAACTTCATGACTTCCCGGCGAAGTACGAAATTTTTCGCCGAAGTGTAAGACTTTTGAGACAGGATTACTAAATTTCATCCAGGTGCATAGGTAGTGTTTTCTCTCTTTATTTTTATTTTGACAGATTAATGTTATTTTCTACATGTGCTTAATGGGATTGTAATTGTAGTTTTTAGGTTTTTATGATTTTTAAAATATATGCAAATTTGAAATTTTGGCTCTCTATTGATATTCAATAATGGCTGATGAAGAAACTGATAAGAAGAAATCACACCGAGCAAGACAATCAGGTGTTAAAGCTGAGAAGAAAAAGAGGAAGGATGCCGGTAGGAAAACAGAAAATCTCACTGCTAGACAACGAAATCCTAAGGCATTCGCTATAAATTCGACCATACGAGCTGAACGGAATTTTCGACGCAAGGAAGATCTGACTGCGAAGAAACAACATATACCATTGGTTGATCAGACGCCTGAAGAGCCGCCACCTGTATTGGTTGCAGTTGTCGGCCCACCTAAAGTAGGTAAAACCACATTGATAAACAATTTAATTAAGAACTTTACAAGAACAAATGTGACTGAGATCAAAGGGCCCATTACAATAGTTACATCAAAGAAACGTCGCATCACCTTGATAGAGTGCAATAATCACATCAATTCTATGATTGATATTGCGAAATGTGCCGACTTAGTACTGCTCCTCTGTGACGCAAGTTATGGCTTTGAAATGGAGATTTTTGAATTTTTGAATATCTGCCAAACGCATGGTATGCCAAAAATAATGGGAGTTTTAACACATTTGGACATGATAAAAAATCCGAAACAATTAAAGAAACGGAAGAAGGAGCTCAAACATAGATTCTGGACTGAAGTATACGATGGTGCGAAACTTTTCTATCTTTCGGGAATAATCCACGGAGAATATTTACGCAACGAAGTAAAGAATCTCGGAAGATTCATTTCTGTAATGAAGTTCCGTCCCTTGACGTGGCGTGGAGCCCATAGCTATATTTTGGTAGATCGAGTTGAGGATATAACAAATACTGAACTAATACGACAGAATTCCAAATGTGATCGGGATGTAGTGCTTTATGGATATGTAAGAGGGGTACCCATGAAAAAGGAATATATGGTTCATATTGCCGGTCTTGGAGATGCCAGAGTGGAAGAATTAAACAATATTCCGGACCCGTGCCCTTTGCCAGGCACCGAAAAGAAACGAAGTTTATTGGAAAAGGAACGTTTATTGTATGCGCCCATGTCTGGTGTTGGCGGTATTGTCTACGACAAGGACGCCGTTTACATTGAATTGCAAGGTTCACACAGTCACAAAGAAAAAACCGCAGAGGCGGTAGAACATCAAGAATTGGTTGGAAAATTAATAGATAAGAAGCATACAATCGGTGTTCAAATTGAAGAACAGGAATTTAAACTATTTTCTGATGGCAGTGCAATTAAATCGAAGGATTTTCAAGACAATCAGGTGAATCCTCCGGAGGATTCTGATGAAACGAGTGACGGTGATGAAGATGATAATGTGGTATGATCCTTAAGAGTTAATTTATGCGTTTTAGATACTTAATTAGATATTATTGTTTAGTCTGAAAATGATTCCGGTATGGACGATAACGAATTATCTGAAGAAGAGGAATATGATTGGCGAGGAAAGAGTGATACTAATGAGGAAGAAGATAGTATGGACGAAAGCACTTCATCTGATGATGAAGAATATCAGAATGTAAAAGATCTTGATAGAGATACTACTGTGGATGTTAAAAATTTGAACGACAGCGATGGAGATATCGATGATGATGAAGGCGATGATGCTCAAGTTATCGCAAATAATATGAGCTGGAAAGAAAATCTCGCTCAAAGAGCACGTGAAGAATTTCTAGAACGTCATTCGGAGTGTAAAAATTTAATGCGTTTAGTATACGGTGTTTACACAGAAAGACAAGAGGTATTTGTTTGTTTTATTGATGTTTAAAATGTAATTATTCGTCTTATAATTAAATAGATCAGGCAGGAGGAGCCTCAAGAGAATTCAGATTCTGGCGAAGAGATAGGTGGTCTTTTTAAAGTGGCTGCTGAAAAGCAATCGAAGATGCAGAAAGACAAAGATGTGCGCGACAAAGACGAGAGTTGTTTCTTTGAATATTTGTCCGGTATGTTTTTACTATTCGATAGTATTCGATGTTTACCATAAAATGTTTTTTTAGGCTCTACACGTGATTGGCTTGCTGAGAATAATAAGGAACTACTTCGGAACTCTTTTGTGACGGGAAAATGGAAGGCTTCTGAGGATGCGAGTAAACTATTGCGTCTTGACGATATGAGTGATGCTGAGAGTGAAGTCTATGGAGATTTTGAAGATTTGGAAACGGGTGAAAAACATTCTGGCAAAGCCGACATTTCTCACGTAGATGAAAATGAGAATGGCAATAATAAATCTGCTGATGATCTGACCGGCTACGATGAGCGAAAACGCAAAATTACCAGGGTTGAAGAAGATAATCTTACAAAAGCCGAAATTCTAGAAAAAAAATTAAAATTGAAAGCTAAATTTGACGCTGAGTATGACAACAAAGGTGAGAAAGAGGATAGTGGTAGAATAACTGGTGACCATGATTTCTATGAAAGCCTTAAAGCCGATGCACAAAAACAATCTGAACTAAATAAGCGTGAATTCGTTAGTCTTGATCCTGATTTGCGTTTGCAAATAGAAGGTTTTCGTCCGGGACTTTATGTGCGTGCCGTTTTCAAAAGTATTCCTGCTGAATTTATTCAATATTTCGATCCTACGTATCCCGTACTAGTTGGTGCTCTCAATATGACGGAAGAGAATATTGGTTACGTTCATTGTAAAGTTAAAAAACATCGATGGTATAAGAAAATTTTAAAATCAGGCGATCCCTTAATTATATCCTTGGGTTGGCGTCGTTTTCAAACTGTACCAATTTATGTAAAGGTTGAGGATAACTTCCGTCATCGTTTCCTAAAATACACACCGAATCATGTAACGTGTGGAATGACATTTTGGGGGCCCATAACACCGCAGAACACTGGTTTTATAGCCCTGCAAAGTGTGAAACATGATAATGAAGAAATAAAACGTATTGGGTTTAGAATTGCAGCTACTGGTTGTGTAACCGAATTAGATAAATCAACACAAATTATGAAAAAACTAAAACTTGTCGGCTATCCTTTCAAAATTTACAAAAAGACTGCGTTTGTAAAGGATATGTTTAATAGTGTACTGGAGGTTGCCAAGTTTGAAGGGGCTAAAGTTAGAACCGTTTCCGGAATACGTGGGCAAATTAAGAAATCTCATCACACTCCAGAAGGGTCTTTTCGTGCAACATTCGAGGATAAAATTCTTCTAAGCGATATTATATTTTGTCGTACTTGGTATCGAGTTGAGGTGCAGCGTTTTTATGCACCAGTTACCACTTTGCTATTGCCTCCGGATAAGAAAAAGCAGTGGCAAGGAATGAAAACTCTCGGTCAACTTAAACGTGAACGCCAAATAAGAAACGAAGCGCAAACGGATAGCATGTACACAGAAATCAAACGTACACCAAAAGTGTTCAAACCATTAGCTATCCCTAAAGCACTTCAAAGGGCTCTTCCGTACAAGGACAAACCGAAACCGAAGAAGGGTCCAAACAATGCAAAGGGATCGATAGATAAGGATCGCGTAGCTGTTATTCGCTCACCTTACGAACAGAAAGTGGCAAAACTAATGAAAATGATAGAAACCAACTACAAAGAGAAAAGGAATCGGGAACGTGCCGAAACCAAACAGCGTCTCAAAGATTTCCGCAAACAGAAGCGAATGGAAGAAATGCAAAAGTTGAAACGACAAAAGCTATTGCGAAAGAAAATTTCTCGTACATTAAGCAAAATGCGAAACAAAGAAAAAACATAATTAATTTTTTAATGAGATCTTAACGGAATAAGTTGATAGTTTTATTGTAAAGTTTTTATTTTCTTTAATAAAAACCAATATGTTAATATGTAAATGTTTATGTAATATGTAATATTTATTTTTAAGAGTTTATAGCTGAATGTTTATAGCTGAAAGCTTCGACTTTTGCTATGTTAACAAACGTTCCAGAGGGATATTCGTGCTGGAATTCATGACAATGCCTCTATTCGAACTCGTGTAATCGTGATTACAAGGGACAGCCGGAAGGACGGATAAAGCTGACTCGAATTAGGAATCAGTCTATATAACTCAGAATATGTGTACATACTTCTCAATGTCTGACATGCCGTTTTTAATACGCTGGAAATAATTTATTGCTGGCTTGTAAAGATTTAGAATCAGAAAATGGTTTTTTTAGAAATGTCTGTTTTTATTTGTAAAATAATATAGAAGGCTAATGGACTAACAGTTTCTATTATAAATGTATTCTCACAAGATGATTATCACGAAGGTCATTTATTCTACACCTTGATTATTATCAATTGCTTTAAGTGCAGCCAATAATTTATGTTTACGATTGGTGGGAATCATGGTGTTTTTATTACTGCGCTTTGAAGGCTTCTCAATAGTGGGCGGGGTTGCCGCTTGCCGGCAAAATGTATCCAGAAAGGCTTCACGTTCTTTAAAATCAGCCGTGATTTGTTTGCGAATATTTGAAATATCTTCTTTCATGCGGGACGATTCATTGGGCGTGGTGAAATTCTGAAATTAAATTAGCAAATCGGTGAGAGACGAAAGAAAGGAGAGATTAACTGTAAGCGTGCATACATGAGTTCGATTTGTAGATACATCGGCCTCAGTATCAATATTGTCTTCATCTACTTCATCATCATCATCACCATTATTATTATCCAGTTCTTCTAAAATGTTTACATCGTGGTCAACTCCATTGACCATAACGCCTGTATTCGTGGTTATGCCATCCTCTTCATACACTTCAACATCATTATCATTCGCGGTGTCTGCGATTTCCGCTTTATCGATTGTCGCCGATCCGACCCTTTCGTTCGATTTGCCTTTATTTTGTCTGTGATCAAGCGCACTTGCATCACCATCACCACGATCTATATGACGTTGAGAATGTTTTTGTGGTACGGGAGGAGGTACGGAGTTGTTGGGTATGGCCGCCATAGATAAAGTGGGACCGACTTTCTTCATATTCATTACTCGACTAGAGCGTAATTCGCGTTTGTTGGAATCTGCGACGTCCTTCACAAAGCGACCATTCAATACATACTTATCACGTTCATCAAGAGGACCTTTTCCACTGTAATCTGATTCATCCAAAGGTGATTCAAGGTCCTTTTCGCATTTCAATTCCGATCCTTTGCGCCGAATTGCATCGGTTGGTAATTTATCGGGCATTAACTGGAATAAGAAATCATAATGATTCTGATATTTTTTTCAAAAAGGACAAGGAAAACATCTTTGCTTCTTTTTTTTTTTTTGATAATCGTCTATGTTTCCCCCAAGGAAATGACTTACGGCCAGTTCATCCAATTTTCTATAGCTCGATAATTCTAAACGGGTTTTCTCTAGTCTAATTATTAAATCTTTGTACTTTTTCTGTTCGTTTTCCAATTGTTTTTTCAGGCTTTTCGTCTCTATAAGAAATTTACGTGCAATTAATTTCATTTCTTTATCCTTTTCCTGTAACCGATTTTCAAGTTTATGCAATTTTTCTGTGAGGCGTTGACGTTCTTCAGGAGATCTATTTGGGATTTTGATGATTCTCATTAGGTTTGCTTTTAACGCAATTATATACGTGCATACCTGTCTTTATTGAGCTGATGGTAATATTTATTCTGATCGGTTAAAGAAAGTATAACGGAATCCTTATGTTTCAATTTCTGTTCCAATTCTTTATTCATGCCTTGAAGATTTCGATATTTTGCTTGCCAAACGCGCAACTCTTCAGCGTGTGAATGCAATAGTTGAGGAAGCTCGGCATTTGATGATTCATATTTAGCCAAAGCGCTATCCTGGCGCTTGTGGAGAGTTCGTAAAATTCGATTTTCTTGGGTTAAATCCTAGTAATACGAAAAAGTTCAAGTGGGTGGTACTAAACTGGTACTTAACTTGACGTACCGAAATTGTTTGTTGTGCGTCGGCCAATTGATTTTGATAGTTTTTAATACGTAATCGACGTGCCGACAATACTCTTTGTCGTATATCCGATGTGGCGGGAATTAGGGAAGCTTGTCTCTGACCCGCGACCATTGCTGGAGTTTTACGATAGAGTACTGTGGCCGATCCTCTGGAACTTGCAGTATTATTTGAATAAAGACTTTCGCAGCTTTTTGCAACTGTGGATCTGCTGTTCGTAAAAAAATTAATGATCATTCTGCTGATAATAATGATGATAATAATAGAATTTAGAAAATATTTAAACACACGTTGGTCCTTCCTCCGGTATCAAACTAAGAGCGGATTTCACTTTACGTGGTGAAGTCATTTGACCGGATTTCTGTCGAAGAATGAACTCCTTTTGCACTTCTTGGTCTATTATAAAAATATATAAAAATATATATAACGTGTTTGATATTATCGTTAATAATCTTCCTAAATAAAATTGATATAATTTTTATATTTTGTTCGATTCTATATGTTTTGTTTGTTTGAAATTGTTTAGAAATTGAAAATTGTTTTTTATTGAAGTTTCCTTGGTTACCATTTCATGCAGAGTTGCCTAGTAGAAGGTCAATTTCGTAGAGCGTATGATCTTGCAATTTTGACACAACGACATCATACAATATCCTATTTCGTCCTTTGAGTTGGAAACAGTTTTCAATTAAATTTGAAATATTGTCAAAAACTAAAAACAATTTTAAATGTTTTGAAAAGTTTTAGATATTATAATTTATTGAATAATTTATAATATTTCTAATTAAGATGGATTTTTTTGAAACAATCCTTTCTTAAGTATTGGCTCCCTGAAGCATACATTACGAAACGGTAACGTGTATAAATGTAATTTCTGGCCGCAATTCGAAACAGTCCTTACACTGTGGTCATCATTATATTATAAACATATCATTATAAATAATATAAATATGTAATCTTATTAATCAGGAGTCGCCATCCAAAATATATGTGCTCGCAACGACAATGAATAAAATAAGTGAATTAGCAAATTAATCCGCATTTAAATCAATCCACAATAATCGGTTGAATATATCCACATTAATCGGTTGAAGAAAATATTATTGGATAATATTGAATATAATAAATGAAATATTTAATAGCAATTTTAATTTCATGTATAAAAAATTACTTAAAATTAAAAGACAAAAGAATATATAAATATGTTTTATAAATTAAAAAAATCCTCAGCAACGCTGAATAAATTTTTGTTTCTATTTTCCTATTTTCGAATTTTTCCTCCACATTTTCTGTTTTCTATTCTCAACAAATTTAAAATTCCTAAATAAAAAAATTCCTAAATAAAACAAAAGCAATAAATTTTATCGCTTGATGTGAAAAACAAACGAATGAATGAATTCGCTCAATTTCGAAAAAGCTGTGTCCCCAACGCCCCAAAAGCTTTCAAAATCGAAGCAACAGCTGATCGCCTCACCGGTCTCAATGGCATTTGCATTGTTGTCAGTGGACAGAGGGAGCCACTTTCACAAATTCTCTTAAAACATATTTACAGATTGCACTCATTTGCGTCGAGTATTCGAACTTGAATGGACGGTCTCGTTTGCGCCGGTGGTCCGTTTGTTGGTAATTTCAATTTGTTCAAATATCATTGCGTTTATTTTATTTTGGACGTTTCGCTTTAAATCGATTCCATCGATTAATCAATGGGATTATTTGGTTATAAATATTTTTGAGACGATTGTGATGATGACAAATTCCATCTTGTGATTTTGCGTGCGTGATAAGATATCTGTGGAAAACGTTTAGAGAAAGAAGCATCGTTAACGAGAAAGTTAGAATCAATGAGAACACCATTTAAGATGGTGTTTGTGGTTCTTGATTTTGTTGCGATTGCTCTACTAGTACTTTGTCAGCTCACACACTGAACAAAATAGATTTGCTTTGTGAAGCGTGAAAATAAAAAAAAGTTTTAACTGTTATTTAAAAAAAGAAAACTTTTTGTGTTTTGTCTATTTTTAGTTTTTCGGCTATAATTTTTGGGTTTTTCTCCATTTGAAATTTGCAGTGACATTTTTTTAAAACAATAAATCAAAGGTTTGAGTCTCATTCGGTTTTTAATTATATCGGGGAGGTGATGCGGAAACGAAGTGAAGCTATTGTTGTGATTATAAAAGAGTGCAGAAAATCGATTCGTTCAATGCGAACAACAACAAAAATTACACAAAGGAGATGTACAGTAGAGCGTACACAGTTATATTCATCATCATATGGATATAAGTATATATGTATACATGTATAAAAGCAAGAAGTGTAATAGAAAAAATATCATTGAAATTTTTCTGATCGAAAATCGAAAGCCGACTAGACTCCACTGAAAACTGAAAAACGTTTCGCATCAATAGAAACGAGCACATTTTTCTTTATACACGCGATTTCAATAGCACGATAAAAGAACCCCTTGAATGCATATTTTTTTACATATTTTTGACAGATTAAGTGACAAGCGCCAGTTGATACCTTTACAATTGAGTGTATTAGTACTTATATTTAAGTTGGTTGACTTGATTTGCATTCAACCATCCATAACGACATGAGCTACAATAACAATAGTATTCATATCGATTGTAATATATATGTACACACACCTTTATACATTTCTTAACAATCTGAATGTAGGTGTCCTCCCATGCATGAAAATATGAATATCAAAACACAATTGATTGCATGCCATTGATTTAATTCTATCGATATGAGAAGCAGATATATTGCACGTCATAAAAGAAACCCTTGAATGCAAACAAAAAAAAAAAAACAAAAAAACTAAACAAAAAAAAAAACAAATATATATTGCAAATAAATCTATGAAAATACGTATCTGAAACCTGTTGGCGTATTCAACGTTGATAGCGACGTCGGTAGAGGTGTCATAATTCCGTGTAAGATATTATAAAGTAGTAGTGGTGTGGCATTGCGGAGAAAAGTAAAAAAGGCCTAAATTATGCCTAAAATTTGTTCCTCTTTAGATAAGACCAAAAATAAAAAAACGAGAAGAGAAAAGAAAAGAAAAGAGAATAGACGTCAAACTAACAACAAAATCAATTGTTAAGCAGACGGTAATTTGTCCCTTTACAAGTGACCGCGGACGCGCCTACATTTATATACATATATACATATACTTGGTATATATGTACATTTTTTATGTGTTTATGCATATTTTTCCAGCTATAAAATTGTGTTCGGCAAAGGGAAGAACTAAAAACTGGTTCTGAATAAAATGACGCGGCTTACAGAAGAAATGGTTATAGCCAGGTCTAAACAATCAGACTTGAGCTCTATAAAGAAGTTAAATTGTTGGTAAGTAATACAAGTAAGAATCACTATGCATGTGTGTATGTATGTTCATAGAAATGCATGCATATGTGTATAAATGTGTATTATGTGTTTAGTTTAGCATTGCTTCGTAGCCAAAAGTAACTAAATATGGATTGTAAATAAATAATGAAAACAAAAGAAACTAGAATGTCTTTTTTAAAAACGTTATTAAAAAATAGTGAATCATGGAAAACCTCTGAGTCGTTTTTAAATCACGATATTCATGACATCTGCTTAATCTTGACATGTCAGCGTCTCAGCTTTTAATGATAGTTGTACTCTAAACGCTTCATATGAAGAGCGTTCAATATATTCTCGCGATAGGTATGAGTTAATATTATATATAAGGAGTTAATATTCGGAGTAATTCTCGTATTGACGCAGAAGTGCTTATCGTTGTTTCTGTTTTGGTTATTCCTTGTTCCTTTTTCAGAGAGGAGCGGGAATGTAGAGCGATTGTCGAAGTGCTTGATTGTCAAATTGATGATAGCAATTCGATCAGTGATTTCCCCAAGAAAATGTCATCAATAATATTGAAAAGAACAAAAGTTATGGCAATAATTTCAAATTCTAGAAATCATCTTTCCTCAGCTCGTTTGTAGAGATCAGCGTTTTATCGAGGCTCCACAATTACCCCGATCACTCACTTTTTAATATAATCCTCAATAATTTCGATCTGTTTGCTGTTTGGGTCCTAACTTTTCAACATCCTGAAAAAATAGTCTCCTCATATAAAATGAGTATGGTGGCATGGCAGTAAGAGGGAAATGTCCCCTTTATTTCTTCATCGTCGGAGTTTCGCATCTTTCATGGGTATTTTTTTAAATGTTTGAAAACTAAAAATAATCACTAGGATCTTGATTTGGCCCAGCTTGAGAGAATAAATCTGTTCGTCTGGACAAATTATCGGAAAACATCCTTCTAAAGTCGCTCCAGCGTATAAATGCCGGGGTAATGATTAAGAGCTCTTAACACTTCTAGTACTACTAACGGTATTCTTGTTTTAAGAAGAAATAATAATAAACTAATTATCACTGTTATTAAATATATCTGATGCTACACAGATGCTACATCTACGGCAGGCATCATGACACTGATGAAGTAATTAGTCAAGGTGTTCGCGTCGTTAGTAGATAATTTTGGTATTGAAAATACATTGAACGTTCTTCACTGTATGACAATTTTGTTATACCATTACTATATGGGACCGTTATAAAACAAAGACAAAATCAGTTATGATACATCAATTCGAAATGGTAAATTTTTGGTAGCATTAAAGCCACTGGCGTCCTTAATGAGTACGCGATGTGGGGATTATTGCATTAATTGGATTGCATCAAAACCACGTATTGTTTGTCTGATGCAACCAACTTAATACATTTAAATCAGACCATACCTTCCTCCCAATTGTCTACACATCATTCAACATTTTATTCCAATACTTTTGAAGTTAGAATTTCATCATTTTCTATTTCACTCTCATTTTGTTTCTATTGCGCATGAGCGTCACTAGAGCGTAGTTAAAGTATTTGCAGTGTCTGGAGATACAATCATACATCTATACAGCATGCAAACATATATATTCATTCATTCTTCGTAATTCTTTTTCACTTAACCTCACTTTTTTTAGCACAAATTAACTTGTTTCATTCAGTTTATATTTAAATTGTTGGCCAAAGTTTGAGCTTCTGTGAAATCAATGATTGGCTTTGTGGTTTCTTATTCTTTTGCTTGTTTTTTCTCGTTTCCTTTCCTCCCCTTCCCCTCTTCAGAATGCATAAAAATGAGTTCCAGTTGATTTTATTTTGAATTGGTTTAAATTTAAAATTAATTACGTTGAGATCTCTGAAGGTTTCGAAGGCAATCCGGAATGATTTTATTGTTGTTTTATCAGGAGTCTTGTAATCGTTTTATTATTGATGTTGTTGTTGTAATTTCTTCTGTTGCGACATCATTCGTTTGTTTGTTTTGTTTTAATCCATTGTATTTGATAAGCATGCTTGAGATGTATAAAGAATATTTTCAATTTTCTTTCCTTCGTATTTTTTGTACTACCTTGCAACGGGGCTGTTCTTCGGGTCGATGCGGCGATAGGCCAGAAATATTTTCACAAATTTTTCCTTTGCATAGATTGAACATTTTCAACAGAGTTTTTCGATGGTGTAAATAATCGTTTCGAGTTTTCGATTATCAATTACCGCTAGCTTCGAGTGTTGTCCTTCGTGCCCATGTATTTGTTTAAATCTTATTATTTATAGCCGGTGTGCTTGCGTGAAAACTCGTGATCTTGCTACAGCTGAAATCCTTAATAACTATACAATTTCCAAAATCCATTGACTTTTGATTTCTTCTCGTTCATTTCAGGGGGAGCGATCTCAGTGACGTTTCGATAATCAAACGAATGCGCGGTGTTGAAGTTCTGGCTTTGAGGTGAGTTCTTTACTTGTGAGAGTGAACGCCCATTTGTTAAAAGTGTTAAACTAATATTGCTTGAGAGATTAACGAATGAGGTGAAAGGTTACGGCGCGGGTTTTTTCTTATCTACTTTTAATATTATGTAATAGATATACATTAGATATATTTCTAACATTAGAAAATAGATATACATTAGCACTTGTCTAAGATTTAAGAGAAGTTCCTTATTATCAATTCTAAAAATTAGTTCTATAATTGTCGCTCAATATATTCTCGGTATTGATATGAAGAATCTCTTGATTGAGCTCCGAAAACTCCAATACTTAAATCAGTGGGAAAACTCAAGGACTGATGATCACAATTGCGTAAATTTTGAACTTGAGATGGTGGCGTCAATTAGTCAATCAGTGTATAAATATATTGCTCTCCGGTACATTATCTGCAGTAAATTACCCCGATACTGAGAATACATTGTACACTCATTGTAAATTCGGAATTCTACTATACTTTTCCTGTGGGATAATTTGCCACACGAGAACGAATTATGAGAGAGTAATTTATATAATTATAAATTATTTCATATGATAACAATTGATTATTAAAGCCATATTCATTTGCTTTTGAATATATCATTTTATCATTATCGGAATTTTATTGTAGTTTTTACAGATATGGTTAAAAAATTTAATTTGTTTTCTGTTTAAAAAGTCATTAAGTTTTATTTAATTTCGTACTACACGATTTTTGCTTTATTCGATATGGTGTGATGTGATGTGATGATGATGTCATTCGAAATAGTTTGCTATGCGTGTGTGTGCAAATGTCTTATAAAGCAACGAATCAAGGAGAACACGTTAATGTGGGAGTAGGCCCAAAAGTGGTCATGAGTCCGGCACTGAGTCCGTTCGATAACTACGTTCGTTGTTTTCTCTTCGATGTCAGTATCGTTGAATAATATCAAGCGATATTGCTCTTTACTTGGTATTTCTTTTGATTTGCATATTGTTGTTGTTCTTTTTACAAGCACAAATGATACGTTGATAAATATTTATAATATCTAATTCATAGCTTTGTGAGATAACGATATTTTATAAGTAGTAAATTTCGAAAACTCGACAGTTTTATTAATTATAATTTTTTATATAATCAATGAAATTAAAGAACATTTTTAAAGTTTTTATGAACTTTTTTTTTGTTGTTAATTTGAAAACACTTGACCATATTAAGTTATCGCTTTAACGATATGAAATCAGATTCGGAGCTTTTGGGGGGAAAAATACATTCCGAATGAAGAAAAAGTAGCGACAATAAATCAATGCGATTGTCAAGGTCATACGGATCAGTATCTAAATCCAATTGCCAATAATATTTTTGTTTTATTCTTATTTTTATATGTAGTACATGCATGTATGTGTGGCTCGTGGTGAATAAAAGCAACGAAGGAGCAAAAACGTCAGTAAATAATGAGATAATATTTATATACCATATAAATATGTATAATTGATCTGAAATAGATCGATAATTTTTGATCTCAAACAATGTATGAACTTTACGTTCTCACTCCCTCTTGCCCCCCGCCACTCTTCGTTTTACATCCGCATCACATATTCTCACACAATTATTCTAAGCATCTCTGAATTTGTTCGATAGTTTACGTAAAAGCATTTTTGCTGGTAAATAACGACAAATTCAACGAATTATATAAATAACGAGATAGTCACAGCACGATTGTTATAAATAACGGGACGCCCGTGATTAACTAAGTTGTCAGCGAGTTCATTAAACTTTGGGAACGAAGATTGCTTGCAAGAAGTGTTACAGCAATAGTTTTCACTTCTGCATAATTTTAATTTGAATCACAATTTTTGCAAAACTGAATCTGTAAAATTGTTACAGTAAAATATTTAATTGGCTTAATTCGTTGCTGTGATTATCACTGCTGTCATCGACCTTTGGCGGTAGCTAACAAGAATGAAGTCAAATAACGTCTAAGAATTTTTTATCAAATTTAATTTAATTATGCTCGATTTAATGAAATCCTCAAAAAATAATTCCATTTTATTTCTGTTAGAAAAACTTTGAGATATATTAACAAGTTGCCAGAGTAAGTCAATTCAGAAGGGAGGGAGAAAAAGATACAAACATACACACACACACACAATAAGCACTTTAATCGAGTATAGAAATGATCATTAGGTTCTTCTTAATAAATAAACTATTAGAGATAACCAGTTTCTGTAACCACAATTTCCTTCAGCAATTTAAAATAATAATTTAAGCATTAAAAACGTGAAGAAAAAATCAAAAATGAAGAAGAAAATATATTATCACTTCCTTAAAAACAAAAACACGGTAATATAATATGCATAATTATATCTCAGAAACCTTACGAGATGAAAGTATTCGATGACAGTGAAAGTAATGTCTTTATCAGTAAACTTTATTTAAATTAATGTTAAATACTTTATACTTTTTTTCTTCCATTAATATTTATATTTGATAAGTTTTAATTGCTTTAAATAAACATCTTCGTCGCTTTGGAGAAGGATGAGTATAAAGATAACAAGAAACCAACAACAATTAGTTCCATGATTCACAGTTTCTGAATAAATAAATGAATAAAAAAAGTCTTCGTCGAGTGCGACGAGATTATGCATGAATCATTGAGAATGAGACGATAAAACTTTTGATTTTTTTTAACAAGGCGAACGAGATAGATAAAACGGGATGAAATGGATGCGTTCATATTAGAGCATTTCATTAGATGCTGCCCCGAAATAAATTAAATAGGAACTCTACTTTTTGCTCTGCAATTGTTATTTCTACGCATAAACAGGATGATCGGTGTGGTTAAATTGACAAAACATGTAGTTACTTGACAAATCTTTAGAAATAATTTACGTAAATACGCTTGAATGAGTTTTAATGGAATATCTGTCATTTTTTGTTTTGATGGAACGTCGAAGAAATCGGTTTGTGTCCAAACTAGTTGTCATACTCATGACTGCAATTCATTACAAAACAACGTAATTATTTTGACATAAATCTCTACTTGTGATTTTAAGATAGTGGAAGAGTATTGATAGAGATAGTGAAAGGTTCTTTATCCTTAAATAGACAAGATATAGGAATGTCATCGAAATGTGTTCAAATTTTTATGTCAGCAGAAATAATTTGACCATTGTTTCGTAGCGTACTTAAACGTTCGCTAAACGTAAATTGTCGTCAAATATTACTAGCATAGTATTTCGTCTGGTTCTTTTTTTTTGAAATTATAAATATATATGAATGAGTTTTATTGAATTTTTAGAAAGTTATTGAACTCGTTTTATAATTTGTTCATTTTAATATTAAAAGTATGTGTATGTATGTGATTATATTTAATTATATAATCATTAGATGTTATTACGGATATTTTTCAGCGTGAATAAAATCTGCACCCTGCAACCTTTCGAAGACTGCACAAAACTACAGGAATTATATTTGCGAAAGAATAATATCCAAGATATTAATGAAATCGCATATTTACAAAATCTTCCAGCTCTTAAGTATTTATGGTTGGAAGAGAATCCTTGCTGTGATAGGGCTGGGCCCAAGTGAGTAACGATTGGATCGTATTGTTCTTCTCTTCCGCCTACACTTCTTACCACATATAACGCCTAACGCATTTTTGTTATTCCTTCAATGTATTTTAGTTATCGTTCAATTGTATTGCATGCATTACCGAATCTTAAGAAATTGGACAATATCGAGGTGACACAAGAGGAAATCGATGATGCAATGCGTCTTGCTGAAGGTCGAACGCGTTCGACATCAAGATCAAATGCAGAAGAAATATTGGACGATTACGAACCACATAATTCACCAACATCACATTCTCATCCACATCAGCAACAACATCATCAGCAACATCATCCGCAACAACATCAGCAACAACATCAACATCATCAACAACAGCAACAACACAGGCAGCAACATCAAAATAATAATAATAGTAATAATAATAATAATCATCACCATCATCCCCAACAGCAGTCAATGACGCGGCGAAGTTCCAGCCCGTTGAAAGAAGTGAGTAATGTTGGTTGATCCGTTGGTTGATCGTGGACAAACGAAGGGTATGGGGTGGAATTGAATATATAATAATATAACAATTAATTCAATCTGCTACTAGAAACTCTTTTCGAGTTAAAAGTTATAATCTTAGAATAATGAAAAACTAAACCAAAAATTAACATAAAATTTCTAACACACTTCAAAACCTCAAAAGCGTTCTAGTTATTTCATTTAATTTATAGATCAAGTTTTTATTGATTAGAACTAATATGAAAGCTGAAATCTAATATAGCTTCCTTTTGATATTGAATTAATTTTTTATGGTAAGGGAAATTAATTGTGGAGAGGCGTAAGAAAGCCGATTTCCTTCTCGAAAACTAAGCGAGATACAAAATGAATGGCTTCGATACATATGGTTTTAGTTAACACAATTCTACATATGCTCGATATTCTCGTTTAGACTTGTATAGCCAGCTTTGGTAGTTCGCTTCTTTTTATTCCTCTACATCGAAATGAATGCAAAAAACGTATCTAACATTTTCATTAATTACTAACTAATTAACATTTATTTTCTCTGATATTTATATCTCTATCTGTCAAATAAAACCTGCGGGTCAGATTTTACATCAAGCGAGTACGGAAAGTAATGAGGATAAAGCAATTCCCGCAATAAATCAATCATCAATACCACCATCACCCACGAAGGTATTGTGACTTTTTCGATACTAAAAATGTATTGGTTTTTTGTAACTATTAATTCCTTCTAAGAATTTTTGAACGTTTGGTTCTTAACGATTTTTTGCTTTTTGTTTTTTCTGTTTGAATTTTGAGCTATTATAATTAATTCATAATCACTTTTTTTGTGCATTTATCATATTTTTGAATTTATTGTGTATTGTAATATAATTTAGTATTAGAATTTTGCGTTGACGGTGTAATGATTTAATGGTTTGTTTGTTTGTTTATTTTATTTTTATAAATATAAATATTTTTTATGGAAATATAAAGTACGCTTATGGTAAGCTTTAAACTATATTAACAGTTTTAAAATGAATTCTTTTAATGACAGGACCAACCTTCACCATCATCGCCAAAATACACTGTAGATCCCAAAGAAAATCGTCATTTCTCTAACCAAATTGATGTAAGCATTTACTAAATGAACTTAATATAATTATAATGATACACTTCTCCTATTCCTTCCTTATATTCCTAAACTATCTTGATGTCTACGCTCTAATAAAATCATTATATATTTGGTCTGATTTAATTTGAATTCGAATTTTATGAGAAAATGCAATTTTCTCATAAAATTATGATTATAATTATAATTTTATATTACGTAAATATTGCTTCATTGCAAGGTAGACGACATGTCATGCGTGATTCACTTACGTTCGTTTAATAAAGTTAAATCTGTAGGCATTCCATCGACGTTTACATTATGACAAATATCATAAATTTTATCGACTATTGACTAAGATTGAGTCAGGATAGACAACACGTCACACATGCAAGGGCATATTCTGTGACAAATTCAAAATTTTTGAGCGACCTGAATAATTTTTGTTGTTAAAACAAATTGCAATGTCATTTGAACGAAACGAATTCATTCTATTTAAGATTTTATTTGATCTAACAAGGGATTATTTTTAAGTTTCTTTCCGTTCGTTCGTGCTATCATGACGTTCAAATGTGCCGGTTATTGACCTCATTGCCAGATACGCATTTCATTCGAGATAGAGAAGAAGCCAGATATATTGAGACATTTTCTATACCTGTGCCTTTTTATGGTTTTTTCCCTTTTGCATAGTTTTTCATTATTTTTCTGTCTTAAATTTAATTGTTTCTTTGGTAGTGTAAGCAGAAGCAATTGCATTCATTATTATTGTTAGTATTTGTGGCTGCTGTTTCCCTCCTCTGTCCCTCTTTGAGGCTCTTGTTCCTCCTTGAAAAGTTTCGAATTTATTCTGTAACCGCTGATTGGTGGCAAACGGTTTCGAATAGTTTGTTTGTGGCTGATGAATAAGGAAGTGATGAACTTCCTTTTAAAGTTCATAGAAACCACTTTGTAAAGTAAACGCACGAATGAACTCATGAAAGGAATGGGCAAAGAAGTATTCTTAGATTAGTAAAAGTAATTTTTTCAGTGTTAAACGGGTTTTTCATTGTTACAAATTTCTCATGAAATTTTCATTTTTTACGACATATATAGTACTCGTTTCTTTTTTATATGCCAAAATCGTTCACGTCACAAAATGAAGGTCGCATTTCGTATCTACGAAAGATGAGAATTCTTTTTCTGTTATCGCTTCGATGACATTTTTGTTAGACAAGTAAAAGTAACGAATTTTAAGGAATTGAGCATTATTTTTTTTCAAAAACTTTTGAAATATATTAACGATTTTGCTGGTTAAATCCCTTCCACTTAGATTTCCTTCAAGCCTAAATTTGTTCACCTTCCTTCCTCCCACTTTCTCTCTCTGCGACCGTTTTTAATCGTATGTTTGTATGTATATGCCTACTAATTAACACAATTCACCATACTAACAGCGTTCATCAGGTTCAGATCAAGAGTCCAGTCCGCAATCTGGTTATCGCGAAAGGGCACCCATACCGCCCAGTATTTCAACGCATTCCATGAAGGTACGTATAAAAGAGACATAATTCAATTAAAATACAAAGGAAAATGCTTTTAATAATTTAATAGCTTTTGCCTTTTGCTAGTCTTGTAGTGAATGTATATGTAAACGCAAACTTCGTAAGCGTCTTTAATAGTATTTACTTATTACTTGCGTACATTGTAAGATTTTGTGTTGACTTTTATTCCATTTTCCTTACCTTTTCTTTTCTAATTTTTCTATTTTTTTTCTCCCTTTTGTTCTATTTCGGTCAATCCTGTGATTGCATTGGCGTGCTGTTCGAATTGCGTGCTGGAAAAAAAGGAATACTGCCAATCGGACCGTCCAGCCTATCCTTCAGGACATTATCGACATAGTCAAACCGATCTGACCGAATGGGAGGAGCATCAACAACACAACCAATATGCCAGTAATTTGACTTTATATCATAGTTCACGACGAAGCGCCGGTAACGAACGTTCAGAACATCCTGAACGTTATTCAATTCGAAATGGTTACGGAAGAGAGAATGGCGGCGAATGGGATGATTTTGAACGATCGAAACCACGGTAATTAATTGGTTATGATTGGCGGGAAGGGGTAGAGATGATATTTCATTGCTTTTAATAACCGTTAAACATTACTTCTTAGGCGACTTGAAGGACGCTTCTCTGATTCCACAAGTAATGTTCTCAGTCATTATTCAGGTCATCATCATCGTCGACCCATTAATCGAGTAAGTAAAGAGGTATAGTAGGGTCACGGTGATTTAATAGGATATAGTCCATGGTCTTTATTTTATAACTTTTACAGAGCTCTAATCTACTTTCGGCCACGTTGTGTCTTGTTAAAGAATTGGACTATCCCAGTCTTGAAGTCGTGGAACATGCGGTACGCTGTCGGATTGACGAATTGTCTGCGGACTAAGAAAATAAGTGAATTGACTTTAATGAAGAAAAACAGAAGTCGCAAGGAAGTTTGTCGAAGATATTTGTTTGCTTGATTTTCCAAAAACAAAAAATAAATAAATAAATAAAAATAACTAAAAAAAACTAACAAAGAAATAATAGAGACGGAAGTTTCTTCTTTTAAAAAAATAGTTAATTTAAACATTTTGTTAAATTTTTTACAACAGCAAATATTTTAACATTTACAACAAGACAAACAGCGAATAAATTATTAACTAAAAGCGAATATCATTATTATGAAATTACTAAAGAAAGTAAAAAAAAAATAAAAATAAACAGAGTTACCCTCTGAAATACCGTGAATGAGGGTAAATAATTATAGGCGTATTCTCCTAAAGCAAACTTGCCAACTGTTTTTATTATAGCGTCGCTCTTATTCATTTAGCACCAGTAATCGTAAATGATATGAAACAGACAAATTTTTTATACGCGTTTAAGTTACGAATTATTATTATTATAATAAAAAAGACATAGAAATTAAATAATTTTATTATGAACAACTGCGAGCAATTGTTTGGACCCAATCTATAAGACAGATGATTCGACTAACAGCAAATAAATGCTACCATTTTATTATTAAATAAGTATAATAAATTAACACTAATTGCAATATGTTTTTGTTGTGATTACTAAAAGATTTTGTTATGTTTTGTGTATTGTTACTTCGAATAATTGACGGTGATGAGATTTACTTAAACAATTTACAATTCTTTTTTAATCTCTACTACCACTACTAGTTTTTAACTGTTTTCCATTAAAGAAACTGTACTTATTTTTAAGTAATTTCTATTAAAGTGTGAAAGTTGTTTTTTAGCATTTACGTGCAACGTCATAATGCCCATTTTTGATTCCTCCACTTTAAAAATTTAATAGAGAATTGTTTATTAATTTTTAGTGCTATTTTTATAACAAGCTGCACAAATTTGTAGTCCCTTTTTTGAGAAAAATTGTATATTATAAAACCATCCACACACGTCCAAATATTTTTTATGTTTGTAAAGGAAAAAAAGATAAATATATGGAAACTATTTTGTTTACAAATAAATCAGATATTAATAAAATTTTTAACTCAATTACTATCGGAGTATTTCATTTACGGGTTAATATTTGTGGTAAACTAAATTGCAAATAGGAATGTTTGATGCAATTGCTACTTTATAGTTTTAATCAGTGAGCTCTGGGATATACCGTTTATCAAAAAGTTCAGGTTTTGAAATATGAAATATTTTTGGTCGAACGCTGTTTGTAGATATATTCCTTTTCTCATGCACACCATTTTTAGTCCTTGACTTGGTTTGTGCCTAAGCTAAATAAATGATAGAATATTCGTTGCCAACCTGGAAATAATTGTTTCAGTCGTTTACTCGTTGATTTCATTATATTCGTTATTGTTTTATGATGGTAAGATTTGCGCTATTGAATTTTTTGCTGTACAGTTCTAAAAGTTTTATATCTGCGACAGTAAATTACAGTGTACAAAATATTGTTTGCTTAATTTATTAATCTTTCTACTGATTGAATATCGTGCTAAATTTTTCCGCCTTCTAGCGGCTTATTTTAAATATTACCAAATATAGATAATAGCTATTCAGCTTCTAAATCTGTTTAATTATAAAATGAATGAAAGAAACTCTTTGATTTTAAACGAGGACACGAAGTTACCTATGAAATTCGTTCCCTAATGCAGCACATTAGACTTGAAGACCCGAATTTCTGAAATGTCAGAACGAATGAAATGCAATGCAAATGTTTCACTAAATTGAAACTGTCAAAGTTGAAGGAAATTCGAAAGCCAGAGCATCCCATTTACGTTGAAGTAGTTAATATCGGAATTAACGACTTAAGCGTTCTTTGGAGCAAAAGCTTTAAAGCAGTTTTGTGTTATTTTAGAGGGTGGATTTCGAAATAATTCCGTCATTTTAGCGCTTTAAAAAATAAAAGGTACAGATTTGAAATATGTTAAACTTTTATTTGATTCAAATTAGTGAGCGGTGTATTTTTTATATGATTTACAATTAGTCAATGATTTTGCAGTTTTCAATTTCATCATGATCATGGGTATGTTTATATACTATATATATTTATTTAATATGTATAGCCTCTTTAATTAATTATTTACCATTTCCTTTCAAATTAAAATATTAATAATGGATTAAAATTTTCAAAAAACCAGTGCGTTCTAAAATTTTTTTATGATGATGACGATTATATCGGTTACATCGACGTTAAGGAATATTAATGTAATTTTCTTATTTAAAGTACGAAAAATATATAATTAGAATATTCAAACGAGATTATAACATTTTTATTTAAAAATTATTTATTTAAAATATCATTTTTTTGCTTTAGAATTCTCAAAAAGATTAAAAAAACTGTAATTAAGTTTTCAATAACTTTTGTAATTATGGTGCAAGTGATGATGATGATATAAATAAAAATTGTTTGTTTTTTATAGATTTAGTAATTTTATTGATTTGAAAAGAAATTGTTATTGATTGAGCCAACACATTTTTAAACAGTAAAATATTATTTAAAATTAAAAAAAACTTATTTTTGTTAAAGAAAATTGTGTTAACAATTTAAAGTAAATTATTTTACAAATTTAAATTTCTGGAAAAACGAAATTGAAAGAAAATTATAAAAATAATTTCTATCAATAATTTGTTGTGCTTAAAATCGAAATAATTTGATAAAGAGCAAATGAAATAACTTTATATTTTATAAAAAATAAATTTATAATTGATAAAAGTACTTCTTACTTAGGTACGTTAGTAAGCATATAAAGAGTTAACAATCAGTTACAAGAGGATTAGTTTAGTGATATAGTTTGCAAAGTATTCCTCTTGTGTCTGAGTATCATAACGATTTAAATAAACAAGTACTTAATTATTAATAAACATTTTCAATCGGCAACGATTATTATTATTATTATTTGTTTTGCAATTTAATAAAGCATAAGCAAATGTTTAAACAATCGAACAGAATTAAATAAAAAAAATTACAGTTTTCAATTTGTTACAGTGTAAGAGTGTTTTTCTACTTAGAGTAAAGCCAAACATAACTTTTATAGATTATTATAGAGCTTCAAATGAGTACAAATAAATTTAATAGCTTATACTGCAAAAAACTTTAATAGAAGAATATTCTGAAACTTGAAATTTTTAATATCCTAAAATAGCGTTTTTGCTTAGTGTATTTATATAAATGTACAATAAATGTCCAAAGTAGTTTGTGCATTTGGGAACTCTTGCGTTTGCATGATGTGACAATAGTTTAAATGAGCAACTTTTTTCATAAATAAATTCTCAAATCTTCTTCTTCAATTTCTACAGTGATGTCTAAAATTAAATTGTATAATTTGCTATTTATTTAGTATCGTACAAACATTTAAGGCGTGATATATTAATATAATTTGCATATATAGATATATTTTTTTGGAAAATTTGAGTGACAGATTAGATTATTTGATATAGTTTTGTATGGAAAATTATATTAAGTCCAGAAATTACTAATTTTGAAGTTAAGTAAAATGTATACCGGACATGTTATGCTATAAATAATGATATAAATATTTACGGATATTAAATTTATGGATATTCATGGAACATGAAAAGGTTGATGAATTGATTCACTAAATTGTTTACGACGAAGCTAAAACAAGAGATCAAAAGGAGAATAAAGTAGACATTGAAAATGGCACAACGGCGAAACCGGTTAATCTCTAATTTAAATCTGGTGGGGGATAATGAAAAGTCGTTCTAAAATACTGTCGTTAAAACGAATTTAAATCTTATTTTCAGATAAATAAATTAAAAAAAGAAATATGAAACAAATATGAAAGAGGTTTAATAAAATGTTCGAATGGGGTCTGTTAGATAGATATCTGCTTTAAGTAAATTATTAATTTCAAGAAATTAACAATTGGTTACGAAAATCTTAATATTGCATTTTATGGAAACGTCTATAATAAAGTTAATATTGCCATAATAACATATTCGTATATTAAACGAATACGATCGGTATAGTTTCCTAATGAAAACATAATTGACAACTAGGTGTGAATATTTTCATTATACTATAAGATTACACACGCATACACACGCATACATACACACATAAATATTTTATTAAATAGTTGTATTATATGCAATTTAACAGAATTTATAGATAACAAAACAACAACAACGTCATAAACAGCGAGTGTGCATGCATGCATGCATTTCGTAAAGGTACATTATGTACTATATTTGTATATATATTTAAAAATCTAACACATTTATATACTTTCAATTAAAATAAATTAATTAATTATATTCATATTTTGCGATATTGATTGAATGATATGCTTTTGTCTTAAAGATACTCCTTGGCTGGTTTGATTTTTTTGTTTTGTTATTTAATTTTGTATTCTTTTTTTAGTTTTGATTTAGTTAAATGGAGTTTTTGCCTAAACAAAACAATTTCGATTAACATTTATGTAAACATTTTCTGACTAAAAAGAAGAACTGCTGATTAATGTTGATTTTAGTCGAAGATTGCGTGTGTACACTTTTATTGGCCTCTACTGTGTCGGATCTTCTGCCGCTTTACAAATCATCGCCTAAACGATGAATTTCATCTAACATGAAATCGACATCTTTTTCTGTAACGGCTGACGATGATATAATCGATCGGAAGAAATTTGGTCGACGATCGTCTGGCTGATAACCAACCATAAGGGTACCCTTTTGCATCATGCGTCCTTTAATGATGGGACAGATCTAACAAACGAAAAAATATTTTAAAATTTTGCATTTAATTTAATGAAATCTATTCCAGGACTTAAAGTCTATCCAAGGACTTGGTCTTACCTTTCCCAAATCCTGTTCTTTTTTGCTACTATGTGGCACGCCCCTTAAACGTTTCGGTATGTACCAGAAGGAGACATTAACACATTCTGGTTCCAATATCAAATAGAAACGATCCGATTGTTCGCGAATACGACGTACTTGATATTGTGCTAAATCCATGAGACGATCTTGTTGTTTTTCGAAACCTTCAGTGCCTTTAGAGCGCCATTGCAACCACAATTTGAAAATATCGTTGTGCCGCCCACACTGAATGACTTTATCGCCGGTATCGTAACTGATATCGTACTGCTTATCGGTCATGAATAAATATTCGGCTGACATTTGATTACAACTAATCAGAAGACCCTGAAGCAAAAACAAAACTGAAACGTGAAATTATTTGAACAGATTGGGAAAGCAGGAAGGGGTGAGGGAGGGGGAAGCACACAGAGAAAGATGGAGTGATAGAGGGAGAGGGAGAAGTAAAAAGAAAGGGAATGAGCGGGGACAAAATAGGAGAGATTTTGTAATCATGGGGGCGGACTAATGTGTTTGTATGCCTGTATGAATGGGTTCGCACTGGGGGCACCGATAATTCAAAATCTGTCTTATTTCACACGCTCAATGCGATTTTCATGTTGACATTGTGTTAGCCCTCTCTCTCACTAGCATTTTTATCCTTTTACGGCATTAAAAACCTTACACTATGTTTAACGTTAAAAGCTTTTTCAATTTGTGCCAATTGTTTTTCCTCAGAAATATTTGATTTGTAACATTTTTTTATTAAACTTTAAATTCTTTAAATATTTAAACCTCCTCTTCTGGTTCTCTGTTCGTATCTCGAAAACCGTTTCTGATTCGCATTATTTGGGGTTCACTGCGTGCGGTGGGAGAGTATTCGGAATAAAAGTCAGTTGGAATTTTAATTAAAATTCCTTGAACTACAAAAAACCGTTATGGCAATAAGAGTAGCATATAAAAGTAGCAGTATGAGCAACAGCGGCAGCAACAACTGTGACCAATGATGGCAACATATTGCAGAACACGTCAAGTCAGTGAAAGTTCTTCCCGCTTTGGTTTTCTTCCGAAGGACGGCTTGTGAATTTTCAGGGGTAGCAAGAATAAAACAACAAAAGGAAAAACACGTAGACAAGAAATGTGCCCATCCGAAACTGATTAAAGACTGGGTTGCCATGCGTTCAGTTTTCTTATTCTCAAGAAGCTTATGATAACTTTGTGATGTTTTTTTCTTTGGAAAATTGATTGGAACAATATTTAAAATGTACATAAAATATTTCAGCTTTAGTAATTATTTTGACAGGATGTAAAAAAAGTGTCAGATGTTATTATTTTTATTTAATAAAACAAATTTCAGGCGTTTTTATCATAGAATATAGGAGAGAACAAATACCACTGCATATTAAATGCTACTCGGTTAACGTTAATGGACTCAGATAATTGCGGTATCTCGACAGTAATAATCCAGTGAGCTGTCATTCGTTTGTTTTGCAATTTTGGAATTTTTTGAATGTTTGTTTTATTTTAATTGGCTCCCAGAAAGACTCGTGAGCTCAATATTTGCACGAGTTAATTTTTGAGAATTTAAATAAAGCCCGAGAAGCTCCCACGACGTATTTTTATGAAATTATAAAATTTATAAGACAATAATTAATGATTTCAGAAGGATATCTCCCGTTATTTTGGTGAAAAAAGTAAGAGATTTGCATTCATCATGTTATTTTGAAGCAGAACGAAAATGAGTGGAATGTAACAAAATGCGAAGAAAAAAATTCGCAAGAAACCTTTAGCCAGGTTTCTTCTAGAAAATAACACGTTATCTTTCGTTGCTCGAAACGTTTTCTAAATATTTTATTTGCATTTTTCATTCTGAACGCTCTGGCAATCCTAGCTGCATTCGTGGCATCTGGAATTTATTTATTCATTCATTCAACGTGAATTGAAAGTCAGTTTGGTATGTGTGTAAAATAACATTGAACTTAACAACAACAACAACAGCAACGTCAACGAAATGTTCAGTTAACAATGGATAAATTCTGAAGCTACAAAAGAATTAGAGGTATTGTTGTTATTGTTATTTTCAATGTTGTAAGCCTGTTATTGCTCTTTTCTTTTTCTTTTTTTAAAAAAACATCAATCTTCAGAATAGGCGGAGTTAATGTGAAAGTGATGTTTTTTTGCCATTTTTATAACAAAAATTTAAATTAAAAAAATATAGATTTGCATTTGCTGGTAGATCGATCTTGTGACGTGCCTTTTTAAATGACCGTAAACGGACGACGGAAGAAATTATGATAAAGCAGAAATTTTGAGAAATTGAAATTTTGAGAAAATGGAATTAATTGAAAAATATTTTACTTACGTCTTCCTTAAAATGTATGGTGGAGCATTGTAAGAGAGCACCCATTAATTTGTGTGGATTCCAAGTGACCGAATCAGCGCTGTAAAATGCATGGAAAAAAGCACGTATGAATGAAAAGCTATTAAAACTGTTGCATATCTTTAGGCTGAAAATGTTTCTATCGCATGAGTCTAGAAATTTTATTTTACGTGAAGAGGTGGTGAGGTAATTGACGGGATTCAATGCATTCCAAAACCGAATCAGAAAACGTCGCACAAATTAAAAAATATTTTTGTTATAAAAACAATTAGTTTTTTGCTTTTAAATTAATTTTTCTAACATAAATTTTTGCGGTGACATTTTTAAATTTAAAGCGTCACAAAATAATAACAAATTAGAAACAATTAACACTAATTTCAAGCACTTGCCATCCATCAATCGTGACCCGCAAGCCCGCACACATTTTAATTGAATTCAAAAGTGTGCAGGAGAGGACTTCTTGTTTTCCTTCTAATTCTCGTCGAGGGTTGTACAGTATAAATGGTTAGCTGTTAAACATCCCTGCGGGAGCTATTTATGGTTTCGTTCTCGTGAAGGGGAAACAATCTCAACGCGAAGGATGAGTGAGAGAAGCCTGTCGGTGATGGTGATGAGGTCTGTGATATAGAATAGCACGAGTATGTTTTCTTGTGTATTTCGTGAGATAACAAACAAAAAAATTCAATGACATATTCTTGATTTCAATTACATTCCTCTTGAGAAAAGTGGATGAAGGAGGATATTATTTGGAGGATGGGGCTGAAACTCAACTTTTATAGTTGGGTAGAAAAGCGCGAGATGTTAGAGAAAATAACTCTCTCATAAATGACGGTACTGTGATTTTTATAAGAAAAACCTGCCGACCCGCAGTCTATCAATTTTAAATTTATACTGTCCCCCATTGTCGTTGTTTGTTTTATTTTTTTTTTGTAATTGGCATCAGGTGTTCGGTCTCTCCACATAATTCCAAAAGGATTAAAAATTGGAAAAGGCAATATTCGTTTGGGTATGCTTTTAAATCTATAGAGTCCAGTTTGAACTAATAGAGAAGAGTAAATAAAAGCATAACCTTGCTTCTGTAGGGTGTGTTATATTTTATGAAGGCAAGGACGCTGCCCGGGGGAGGCTTGAGGTTTTGAGATCTGTATTGAGAACATCAACAATTTTTAAGCCGAATTGCATTTTCCTCACAAAGGAATGACTTCGTTTTCTCCTTCTACTTCTGCAAACTGCATTCCGGCATAAAGATTAAATGACTCTCTTGTAATAGAACGTATCCGTTGCTCATTCCGTTATTTATTGATACACTTTGGTTTTTAAGCGAGGGGTGGGAGAGGGTGGTAGATTGTATTTGTGTTAAGCACTTGCAAATTGATTAGCATATCCATCAAGTTTTTATTGTCGACAACAAGTACGTTTTTGTCGTTCGTCCGTCGTCGTCCATCGCCGTCGCCCATCGCCGTCGTCTGTCACCGTCGTCTGTCCTTGTCGTCTTATTCAAATGCGTCGCATTTAAAACCACTCACTTAATCTTATGTCGTTTGTTTCGATCGCTTTAATAGCTTTATTCCTCGCTTCAAATGCAAATCTTACTTCTTCGGAAAATTGAAAACTCCGAACAGCTGAATCGATTTTTGTGGTTTAATGGATGAGGATGAAGTGATATTGGCTATAATTGATGCTTTCTAATGATTACCCCTCCTACCTTCCTTCCCTATTACCGTCTTTGCTTTGTTAATTTTGTGAAATTAACTGAATATTCTGACAGATTTTTAAAGAAAGCACATTTGATTAATGATTTAATTTAATTTTTTATAAAAAACAAATACATTTGTTTCTAAATTTCGCGAGGGTTAATTAAACCCTCAATTTATTTTGAACTCCTTTGTAATATCACGATGTTGGGTGAACCTTCTTATTGGTTTTAACTGCGTTTTATTTAAATTATAACAAAATTCATATCTCGTAATCACTTCATGGACTGCAGTCCTTTATATCACCTTGTAATAGAATTTATTAAATTCGCAAAATCGGCGGATTTCGTTAAACATTTCTAACGAATTTCGCGTTAGAACGAGATCTTTTCAAAGCCTGAATAACTACTAATTTCGCTCAATTTGCCTGCCCTTTACAATCTTTAGCTTTGCGGATAAACTTTAATTTTGGTTTGGCTTGGGAGCAGAAATATGTCCTTCGGGCTTACTTCGTTTGACAGCTCTCTCCTTTGACACTTCCTCTCTCATTTGACAGTTGCGAGAGTAATTATTTGAAGCCGTAAATTTTGGTACAGCTTGTTGTTAACATTTATTAAAAATAATAAAAAAACTGCCGCGGGGCAAAAAGTGCATGAATGGAAAAAGTAGTCTCGGAGTATTTCAACTGTCATTGTCTTTTTACACTTGATGGATTGCAAAATTTGTTGAAAACAAAAAAAACTGATTTCGCAACTTACCGCTCGACTCCGGTTAAACGAGGATGTCGATATTTTCGTGATAAAAGCAAACCTCCACCCCATGCAGCCTGAAAATATATACGAGAAATATAGTAAGCTTTCAATATTTCCATCTTTTTCTATATCATCGAATTTTAATATCGTTAATTCTAATAACGTTACTTACATCAACGTGCATCCAGCAGTTGTATTTCTTGCAAATATCCGCGATTTCATTGAGATTATCGAAAGCACCGAGTACCGTGGTACCGGCAGTGGCATTTACAAAGAACGGTACATGTCTCCTACCCTTTCTCTCAATTATGAGACGTTCCAATTCGGATGTAATCATTTTACCGTGCTCGTCGGATGGTACCATCACACAATTATCGGTGCCAAGACCACAAACGGATGCACACGATTTCACCGAATAGTGACATTGATCCGAGGTGAACATTACCAATTGACCGGGTAGAGCGGCAATACCTTGTTCCTTGTAATTGGGAAACATTTTATGACGCGCAGCCAAAAAGGCGTATAAATTGGAGATCGAACCGCCCGGGGCCAATATAGAATCACCTCCATGCCATCCAATAATTTCACGCATTTTCGATAAAACAACATTTTCCATTAGAATGAATACCGGAGCGATCTCGTATGTGAACATGTTGGTGTTGGCAGTAGCGGTTAGCCATTCGCCGGCCATCGAAATGATATCGAGACCACACGAAAGTTGATTGAAAAAGTGCGGATGTCCTGCGTGAATCGAAAAAAAAAGAAACAGAAGAAAAAAAAAACACAAAATTGAATCAGGAAATAATTTCAAAATGTTGGAGAGAATGCGATAATAAAGTATAAAAAATATCATAAAATTCTTCTTTGAATATATCGAGATACATCCGGTCCAGTCCGGTTTCGGGACGAGCTTGTATGAACGCCTTTTGGCAACAGCCTTTACAAATGACAAAACCAAAAAAAAAAAAAAAAAACAAAACATAATCAAATGGTTCGTAATAATTCTTAGGAAGGATTTTCTTATCCATCACAGACGAAGCATATAAAAAAATTAATTTCGATTCCTCTATAAGATGTGTTTTTGAGAAACAATGACTGCGTAGCGAAGCAGGAGTTAATCGTTGATGGCCGATTACTTGCGCTTGTCTATCACAAAAACGAATAGGCCCGAGATGGAAGCAGTATATATATGCATGTAATTATTTTCGATGAAAATGAAGGATAAATGACAGCCTATGATCTCGCAGCAGATGTGCGTTTTTGCCATTCAGATTAACGCTTTCTTTTCTTATTGACAGCAGCCTAAAAGCAGGCTACAATTTCTGTCAAGTGCTGGGCGAATCGTTTTGTGTTTAAACGATAAAGGCGTAGAAATTATTTCAATGAATTGAAACAAAAGAGTTTTTAGAGTGCAGTCTTGCTCAGCTTGAGAACGGTAATTTTTGTATGAATCAATGGGGAGCTGTTGTTGTTGTTGTTTTAGACGGCCTATAAACAAAGCTGGAGGAAAGAATGGCATGAGGAGGACACACATGTTACATCCGGTCTTGTGCTTAAATTAAAAGTACAGTTTGTGATTAGACATAACTTCCATAATCTCTTAGAAATTTTATCTCAAAGAAATTTCAAAAGATTCCAAAAATTATTCGAGTGACTTCTTTAGTTATTTTTTTATATTAAACATATTTTCTTTAAATTTTGCTGATTATTATTTTTGAATTTCTTTTATATTAATTACTCTTTCAATACAAGAAATTGTTGTTTTTGTTTTATTTTCGTTATGTCATAATATTACATTGCAGACATTAAGCAAAAAATATATTTTTATCTCTCTCTCTCTCCCCTTCCCTTCAGCCTTGTCTGCATCTGAGGAAATATAACACGGACCGATTCGAATGAAACTCGAATTGAATTCTTCCTTCCAACCAGACCAACCCTTCTCACCAAACATTTTTGGTGGGTGCCATAAGTCTTCAGATTAAAAACCCATCGCTGCGAGCCATACGCGCTTGAATCCAGCCGGTGCGGTCATAGACGGAAATCCTTTTTCAGCGCCAGGGAATTCCCTTCAAATCATCTTCTTATAGTTGCTCAGGCATTTATTTTCATTTGTCTTGCCAGGATTTAAACACTCACAAATTGAAATGTTGTCGTGGCCTCACAGCCTCGTGCTGACTCGCAGTAGTAGGGTGATCGTAAACTGGGTGGCAGGCATTGACAGAGGCGGCGGGTACTGCAGATGAGCAGCCAAGCACGTGTAGATTGTTCGTCTCATTCCTCCCTCTAACTTCTTCGTTCTGTTCTGTTGTGTCGTCTGTGTGTGTGTTTCGTAATTTCTTTCGACGGTGCGACGCGGGCACGACGGGCCCTTATTGTCAAATTCAAAAAGTATTGAATCATTTCATTCGCATCAAAGGATCAGTGAGCAGCGAGTCAGAAAATAACAACGGATTTTCATTAAAGCTCCCTTTATGGAGTCATTCTCATCATCATCGTCATCGCCGAAGAATGGGTCGAAGCGAATGAATGGGTCGATGGATGATATCGGTAGCGGTATATGTTCTATGCGAAGAGCAAGGTCGCGTAGTGTGCTGCACACATGTGTGTCTATGTTTTTGAAAGGGACAGAATGGGATAGTACTAGTAAGAGATTATAGATTATAAATGAGATTTTTATAGCCTTCACAAAAACGCGAGTAAGTAAAAGATTTGTGTCACTGCTTAAAAGTAATGAAGTACCTTCAGATTAAATCGAGAGTTTACGAAATACGAAGTAGATAATTGATTTCGGTAGCCAGAATTAATGGCTAAAGGTTAATAATCACGTTCGATTGGGCGAGTACTTGCAGGCATTGAAAGACAAAACTATTTGTTGGCTTTTGGGGAAATAGACGAATCTATAATACTATGACAACATTATTCTTCTTAACTGTGTTGGTGACAAAATCCGAAAGTCAAAATCTTGAAAAAAAAGGTTCGGGATTTTTGCATCAAATGGAATTTTGCATCACTTCGAGATATCCTATCAAGATGTCTAAACTAAAATGAAAGTTTTCTTGAAAATTTTCGGATATTTCGAGAATTTCGGGAAGCTTTGATTCCTAGAATGCCTGGATTCGACAGCCTGATTACGTAGTTAGATTTGGCACAGTTTGGACGTTTTAAATATTACTGGTTTGCGCAAGGATTAGCCAATAGGTATTGCAGTTAGTCAATTTCCGGAAGACTCTTAGCTTCTACATATCGTTCAGTAGCAAGAATCCATACAAAAATATCTTTACAAATCTAACCTAAACATTTAAAAAATTCTTCTAAAGTACAAAATTCGTTCGCCCGCATGTTGAGAATACGGGTTTTTATGAAAACTTCACAAGGGGTAGGAAGCCTCGTAGGAAAGAAGCTTATGTGAGGACCCACCTTGCCGTGGTAGTAACAAATGCTATCAATGTGGGAGCTATCGTCGTAGTCGATTGGCCGTTATTGATCTTCATGCACACATACACTCACACACAAAACACACACACATATACACACAAACACACATACACTCAATTCACAGACTAGATTTTTATATAAAGAATATAGCGTTCCTCTTTCTATAAGATGACAATATATCAGCCAATGCTGGAACACTTGAAAATTCAGTGTTTTATTAAACGAGCAATATAGGGTTATCAAGAGATTTCCTGACCTCCTGGCCCATACGAATAAATCAGTTCTCTTTGGATATGTTTTTGAAAGTCGTTAGGACCTTACAGTGTAAATAAATACATATTATAGTCTGAAGGTACCGAAATCTTAGTTCATATGCACATTTTTCATTACGGTAGTGCAATTAGTCCACGTGTATTCCAAGAAACAACATAGTGTTCCTCTGTAGCTTTTGCTTTCGAGTTGGAGAGGATAGTTCATAAAGTCTCATATTTTCTCCTTCTTCAAGAAAAGTCTTTGTGCATTGACTTCGAGGAGCACATTAATCCTGTGTAACTCTCGGCAGATTACTTTTAAAGGATAAATGTTCTGTTTGGTCTTTTTTTAAAAAGCTATTTAAAGGATTTGAATATTCTTTAGACACTTCTTTTCTTATCGCAAGTTCTAATGTTTATACAGGCGCATCTCATCCGATGGTCCCTTCCATAGCGTTAACTTCATAAATGACAAACACAGTGCTGGATTTTCAGGGGCGCAAGTTATACAATATTTGAAAGCTAAGCGCTTAAACAACTGTAGTAGTTTATTAAAATTTTCGCAGTAAATAGTATATCCTTGAAGGATTTTTCATAATATTTTTATCTACTTTTTTCTCAATATTTGGGGAACTGAACGTTAACCATGGCGATATTTCACTAAAGTCTTTTGTAAGACCAAAGCCCACAAACGGTTAAGAATCACTTATTCCGATTTATTTCGCCCCTGTAATTCATTAATTCAATGCAGAATCGCAAATCAAATTTGTTTCCTGAATACATTTGAATATGATTAAGGCCAACCGTCCGCAAACAGGCCTCGGCTTGTGGGGCGTGGCGCATATGTTCGACGACACTTAGAACGTGCTTAAATATTCTGCGGTCGAATTAGGGTTGCCAACGTGTGATAGTGATAACAATGGCTAACCGCCTCTTCCTTCTCTACCCCCCTCCCCCCGCCTCCACTGTTCGTCATGACCCGCGCGATTGCCATCAATATCAACTGAAATTCAGAAACAGATTTTGAGAAGGAGAAAAAACAACAAAGTGTGCATCTAAGATGATAAACGCATTAGGACGATGCTATTTTATGGACTATTGAATACAGTGACACCTTTCAGATGCAGGCAACAACAACAGCAATGACAACATCGTGATCAACATCATCATCATTATCATCATTAGAGGTATGTTCTATTCTTACGGAAAAGAAGGACAGAATTAACGAGAACGAGAACAACAACAAATATAAACGAGGCAAAATAAATTGTGTAAGGAGGAAAAAGGGTGAAAATCTGCGGCTGTTTGTTGTTTTTATGATTGAATTTAAAAAGGTTTTTTTAATTTTACTAAAGGAAAAATCTGAAATCATGGATCAATCATAATTGACAAGGGTTAAATCTAGCCCAAAAAACAACAACAACAACAGCAAAACCAACAAGTCAAAAGCCAATTCCAGCCTACACGATATCCCACGGAAGACGCAGAGGACGGAAGGATGCGAGTCACGTGACACTCGACACAATCGAAGAACTTGAAAAACTCAAATTTGATTCCATAGAAAATTAAGCAGGAGCCCGCCTACTCGTCCTCTTTCCGTCGTCCGTCCATTACTTCATTACAACAATTTATGTTGCGACGTAATCGAATAATGCACGTGACCGCAATTGTATTGGATCGGCGATAATAAGCATGTTTATTTATACCTTAGAAGATGATGAAGAAGAAGATGGAGGAGGCGGTGACGGCGAGGAAGAAGCGGGCGAGTTTTCCAACGACGGGGACAGGGATTATTGCGGTGATCTGATGAAAAGAGAAACGGAAGCATACGTTGTAACGGAACTTGTCGCCTTCTTGGGAAACAGCAGGGAGTTCCTGTTTTTGGTAACGGAAATAACACCAATGAAAGAATACGCTTTGGGGTTTCTGTTTTAGATAAAAAATGTGTTTGTGTGTGTACGTGCTTTTTTGTAATGAAATCAATTGCCTTTGTTGCATCTCTTTTTGTTTTAAATTAAATTACGAAACTTGAGGTAAGAATCCTGGCAGGATACTGTCAAAAATATCCTGGCAATGTGAACGAAAAGCTTTCATCATAAAGTGTTTTGTCATTAGATGAATATATACATATATAAGAATTTGATTGATTGTTGGCATGATTTGACAAACTCCAGACCAAAACAAAGATTGCAATAATAGACCTCCCCCTCCCTCCCTCTCTCTCTAGAACTTTCTGCGTCCACAATCGATGCTGATGATTTTGTTGGTGAGAGTCTCATTATCGAGAGAGAGAGAGAGTGATAAATGCTCAGCAAATTTTTATTAGCAAATTGTTTTGAACTAAAATTTCATTCTTTCGCACTTACCCGTTTTTACTTGATATTTTAAAGTTACAGCGCAATCCTCAATCAGTTGTTGTAGAGTAACCGCACGATCTGGTATATCCAAATCCAGAAGACGTTTCATATCTTCGGGATGATGAAAATCAAGTACTTTCTCGTTGCGATCATTGGTCGCTTTAACAAAATCGAGCAGAACATCAATAACTTTCAGTAGAAACTCTTTGGTCTCTGTACCGGCGGTCACTGTTGTTGGCAGCAATTCTGCGTAAGAAGAAGAAGAAGTGTAAGAAGAATGAGAGAATAAGTCCTATTTATTTAATGATTCTTTTTAAACGCCCGTCTACAGTATCGTTCTTTCTAAGGCAATAGTTTATGAGATAATCTCTCGTTTTTCTTCTTTCGGGTTATCAGCCTTGTGCCCGTGGGCGGTTTTCATATTTTTTTTGAAGGGGTGGTGGAGGACGAGGTGGTTTAATATTTTTTTATCTTAATGGCCATAAAAAGCGGTTAGATATTATTGAATATTGACAGGTTAATGACAGGCTTTCCTTTATCCTGATAAATGTTATTTTGCTTACTTTCATCGTGAGATATCGTTAACCTGTGACGAATGTACCGTTATTGTTTAAAGTATCTTAAATAGGGTTTTTAAACACTTAGAGCATATTTGAAAAAACCATAAAATTCTGTAAACACACTTTTTGAAAAAGAATAGGAAGGTATTTTATGATCTGGGATCATTTTTTATGTAAGCTAACTTAAAAAACTGTTTATTGACATTCCCTCATTTTTTTAAAAATTTTTAACACCGTCTTTTTAAAGTTTTCCGTGCCCGGATTGAAAATTCTCCTGACTTTTTTTTATTTCTCTTACACATCATCTGTTGACCGCAAGGTTTTCAATCATTCAGAACAAAAAATCTCTATTCACTTTTCACTTAAATCCCTTCGAGAATGTTTTACGTGTAAGCCTGCATTTTATTACTCCCACAGCTTTGGCGTAATTCTTTTCTTCTCCCTCGCCCCCTCTCTTTCTCTATCGGTCTTTATCTGACGTTATATTCTAGCATTTCATTCTCTCTCTCACTCACTGTTTCCAAACTCTCTTTATAATGAATGAAATTCCCACCCTCTGACGCTCTTAACGCTTTGGCGAGGGTCAATCAAAAGCGTCCTTAATCTGTACTTGAGTGATGTTCAAGTTACTCGTACGTTCCTTTGGACGCCTTTCTGACACTCCGCTTGTATTGCTTCCCCCTCTCTTTCCATATGTTAAAAGGAAATAATTGCTAATTGAGGATTCAACTTAATTCCCGCAGTAGGATTATTTTGTCTCACCCAAAGCTATATTTTTGCTGAAAGATAAATCTGTTCTCCTTTTGCAGTAAAATTTTTTAGTGCTTTTAGAAAATACATTTAAAAATAATTTTCGTGAAAAAAAAACAATTTCTATTTTTATGTAATTATAAGAAAGAAATTAAATCAGAAAAATGTTAATGAAATGGAGAACACAAAAAGAGCTCAGAGAATTTTAGAAAAATCTACGAATTTAATTTTAATTAGAATTAGCAAACGAAAATAAAATTTAGTAAAATTTTTAGTTTAAAACAAAATTTATCAAAAAAAATTTATCAATAATTGGAATGAAAAATGCGTTATGATAAATGAAATTTAACTTCTTTATATTTTCGAATTGAAGTCTTTTACGTTAAGAAAAAGTTGTAGTAAGGACCCTTCCCCACGGCATTGGGAATAATGATCCCTTCCCGACCAATCAAAAATTGTTAAGAATTCAACTATTTTTTCTTTTCTTTTCAATTTTTAACATTCTTCGGCTCCATTGCTGTCCCTAAACACAATAATAATGCGTTTCGCGACTTTTGGCGGCGTTGAAGATAGTAAGCTTCGATAAGTAGATTATTGACAGCTTAATTACCAACTATTACTCCTACTACTACTACTACTACTACTACTACTATTTGCTCATTTGTCTAATAAAATTTTCTACAATTATTAATATTCTGGTATTTTGTGATTTTGTCTTTGGAAAATCTTTTCCCTTTGGAAAATCCTTTCCCGTTGGATTTTTGTCGCTTTGGAGTTTTGTTGTTAAAGAACGTTAAGGATCCTTTCAAATTCTCGGAAATTTGACATATCGAGATGTTGTTATTCGCTTTCGAGATGTTATTTTGTGCTTTTTAGTAAATGATTGTTTAGGATTTTATCATTTCGTGGAATTCATAAACACTTGTGATTGTGTCTATCCAGGCTTTGTCTTTTTTTAGGCGAATTAGATTGATGCCTGATTTAGTTACAGAGGCTTATACGTATTTCATTCTTATGCGTTTTTATACACAAATTTATTACGCGACCTAAGTTGTCAAAAGCAGAAATGTAAATAGTAAAAGCGTATAGAAGTAAAATTGTTTATTTATAAATATAAATTTATAAACCAAATTGTTTCTACAAAAGTGTTTAAAAAATTATCGAATGAATAACTAAAATAAATATAAAATATGACACCAATTTTAATTCTTTTGAGTAAATGAAATTTTACAATTTTTACCAAACTGTCATTTGCCCATTTTCTTTCTCACTTCTTCACTTCTTCTGTTATCATCGTTAATTCAAAAAGAATGTGTAATAAATTTTTGTTGCAATATAATGAAATTCCTTAGATTTCTTACCGTTTATTTGGCTTTTCGGTTTCTTTTAAAGAGAATTGGAGTTACCTCAATCTCCTTTTGTGGGTGGGTCGTTCGGTCACACTAATTTTCTTTGTCCTTTTCTAGACTTGCCTGCCCGCTTGAGTTGAGAACTTGTCATGAAAACGAGTGTAATATCCTGTGACTAAACGGTTTATGTTTGTTAGATTCAATTTCAGGCACGCGACAGCACCAACTAACTATTTACACACACTTGCACAGACTCGTTCAAACATACGTACACACGTATACGTATGTTACGTACTCACGCTCGTACAATTGGTATCCCTTATACGTTATGCGGTTCATAGGGTGTCTTTTTGATCCTTCCTCGAAATCATTACAAAAAAAAAACAATGAAATCTGTTACAATTTATAGACGACTGACAGTCGAAGCAGCAGCAGAACGAACAGCATCTGCATGACCAAAACCTGAAGCAGTGGCAGCACAAATAGCAAACAGCAATAACCAAAAGCAGTGGTGGCAGAAGAGCAATTTATCATTTCTCTAAAGAGTGCAGACGACATCCGGTGCCTGAACTAATACTCATAACGGGAATAAGTCCTTAGAAAGATGTCTGTTGGCAACACACGGTCGTTGGGACGGTTGGACGGTTTATATACAAGAGCTTAAGTTTGTTCCCGATTTCTTTGAGTAAATAATCTTTACTATTTGTTTTTTTTTTTGAAATAAATATAATCTTTTGGTTGCTTATCCAATCAAATTATAATTTATCTTCTAATGTATTTAACTCGCAAATAGTGTGATTTTGATGCAAAGGTAAATATTTAAATGGTATAAAAGTAAAAAAATAAAATATATATATATTTTTATATCTTACACCCGAAGGTTTTGCAACGAATACGAAGGGACCTGAGAGATATAGGAAATTATATACTTGTATATTCCGAACCTGCCACCAGCCATTGATTCGTGTTAGTCCGGTCCATCCGAACGTTCTATCCGTCTGTTTTCCTGTCGGTAGAATTCAAAAGATTACAAGAAGACGAATTTGAGTTTGACGTGACTATTCTCTGTCTTCCTAGCATATTATAATTGAAAATGGGCGAAATACGACGAATGCCACACCCACTTCTAAGCGGTCTAAAATTCACGGACTGATTTTTCCTAACGCTCATCCAAATAACGTTTGATTATGATTCTAAAGTAGTAGGATTTATTTCCTTCGAGACGTGTAAATTATGATAAAGTCACGCTTATTTTCATTGGAACACTTACCATAAGCTGTCAATTTTCCGGTCCGATCCGACAATTTATAACTATTCGGATTGAGTGACATTTTCTCCTCTGAAAACAAAAATAAATTGATTAGTAAAGATTTGTTTGTCCGTTTAAAGCTAGTTTTATTATAGAATATAATTTTAGAAATTAAGATGATTAACGAAGTGTATATATATTTAAAAATTCTGTTTATATATATACATTGTATATATTTTGAAAGAAGTTCTACTCGATGTATTTACGTGAATATCAAGCGAATAAAAACCAGCTCGAAAATTATGTTCGACCTCATTGATGTTTATTAATAAGTACCGTCTAATTTCGAGGGTATGATAAAAATTGGGTAGATTGCACCCCCATCTAATATACTTGAAATTGTGAATTTTAAGAGAGGTAGATATGACTTATTCTACATAGATCGATATAGATGTGATATGGTGAAATAGCTAGTGCGATCAAAAATTAGAATGTTCTATCCGATTTTTTTAATTTTTGGAAAAAAGACGTATATCGTACTTCTATTGCAGTAACAATTTCCACAGCGACGGAAAAGCAATACACAGTGTGAAGGTAGTGGGAAAGAGACCTCTCCCATGGGGGTTATATTTAGTTCTGGCAATGCTTGAAGTCAATATTCATGGAAAATAACGAGATGTTAATCAATGTTTGATGAATAGGTTTGAAGGTTCTTGATATTTGTTAGACGGTGCGACAGACAAAATTTGTGAAGATTGTTAAAACTGAATTTAATTGGAGATAAACTGGTTTAGGCAGCGGCTAATTTTCAATGCGATATTCTATTGAACGAAAATGTAACCGTTCGCTTTTACTGAGAAAGTCGAAGTAATTTGAAAGGATCTCTAGAATTTTTTCAATTCTTTTTCCGATCTAATTCAAAGTAATTTTTAAAATGCATCTGGAGTCTTAAAAAAAGAATAATATAGTTTCTACGAGAATGCGAATGAAGTGAAAAGGAAATGAACATACGGTCCTTTTATTTAATACAATAAGAAATTATAGAAAGAAAATTTTTACAAAATAATAATTTTCAAATACTAAGAGGCATTGATAGAGCATATTGAGAAATACCGTCTACCGTATAAAATTCGAAGGACAGCAATAGTCGGTTTGGGTTTGATGGTGAAAAAATTTAATGGGGATTGGTGATCAATATATAAATATATTCAAGCAAGGACAACTGTAGGACAAAATACTTAAATGTCAGCCCTTCATTTCTCGTTAGTTCCATTCGCAAGCATTCGTTAGATACACGCTAAGTGTGAATAGATGGATCATGTTATATACTGTCCTATAACCATCCCTTTCTTATGCATAACCTCCCTTTTTTACGACAAAATTCTGTTATTCAAGCACTAGAATTGTTCTTATATAATCGAAATTACAAAATGGTGTCCTTGGTTAAAACATAGCAGTCATTTTGTATAACATCTTGTGTATTACTCGCGTGTTTATGTGTGAGTGTGTCTCTGAGAGTGTTTGTGTTTGAGAGTGAGTGCATTTGTGTGTGTATGAGTGTGTATTGAATTTAGTTTTTTTGCGCTTATGGAACAGAAAAGTTATTGTTTTATAAATGACAAAAATCGTGAAGCAAACGGAAACGGAAACCGAAATGAAAAATGTATCTATATACTTCTTACCAATAATTTTGCGGAGATCTTCAATATATTGCTTTAGGAAAATCACTTTGACGGTTTTCTCAAAATGACGGTGAGGTGAAGGGAAGAGAAAATGCCAAATGGGAAGAATGAAAGGATGTCGATATTTAGCTACACTTTTGTAAGAATGTTTTTTTGTTTTTTTTTGAACTTTTTATTAATTTTGTTAAGTTAAAATTTATTTTTATTCTACCGTTGTTTTTTCTTCTTATTTCTTTACTTTGAAGCGATTGAACTAAGCGTTTAATGTCGAACTTTAAATGTATCAGCTTTAACCAATGAACAACAACAATAACAACAACATGTGAATAACAATAACACTTCACTACTAAACCAAAAAAATGTATACGAGCATTTACGTAATTACGTAATAAATAATTGATCACAAAACCGTACAAAACCTAATCGATAGATTTAATGAATTGATGAATTTCTATTTTAATGATTTTTGTTAATTTATTATTATTATTATTATTAATTTATTTTTGCTACCACTGAAAATAGTTTTGGGCTTACTCTGATAACTCTTGAAATACTTTGGTTTTTACAAACGAACTTTTCGTTGCTGGCAAGACTTCACTTTTATTATTTGGTTTTCACTGATTTTAGAGGAAATAAATTTTCCTTTTTTTCCACAATTTTTTTTTGTTTAATATTTTTATTCTGGATTGCAATTTTCAAATTTTGTTTCGTTTGCTTCCAACTTTAGCTAACCTGGTTAAAATGGTAGAAGACCTAGCAGATTGCACCTTCACTGTCGGACGTTTTGCGATGCTCTGTGATTTTGGTATCCGTTACGGTTCCTACGAAGGTGATTAAATCGAAGGTGAAGGCAGCATCTTCTCATACCGTTCACGCTGGCACAGAGAAAGCTTAAGTGCGCTCTTATATATGTGGAAGGTACTAACACATAAAAACTCATTTGACCTCTTCTCATCATATAAAGAAACGCACACAGTCGTCGAAAAATTACCAACAACAACGATAATGACAGGAATGAAAATTCACTCGAAACCCTATTTTTTCACCTATAAAAGCTCATACACACACATACCTACATAAATACATCCACTTCTACGCACACGCATACGCTCAAACATTGTGCTGTATGGGGGAGGAGGATATCATATGACGTCACGACTGGAGCCTTGATATCTTCGTAGGCAGCCATACTGAGAATCAAATGGGAGGAGCTGTTTTGTTTGCTTTTGTTGTTTGGGTATTTGAAAAGGGCGGATACTCTTTCAGCTCTTTCTAAAATGACTGTAAGTCGTTGTCGTGATCGTAGTGGTGGTGATTGCGATGGTGGTTGCTGACGTTGTTGGAGCTTTGTTGGAGCTTTATTGGGGAAAAGGTAATGCCACTTTTTGTTAGTATTGGCCTGAAGGCTAGCTTGGAATGTTATGCGTAGGTGCGAGAGTGTGGGCGTATATTTGTGACTATGGGTGTGTGTGACTATGGGTGTGTGTGACTATGTGGGTGTGAATGAGCGTGTGTGTGCGTGTGTTTATGTAAATGCAGATGTACATGGTGTTTATGTATGGTTGGTTGTGATTAATTATACAATTTAATGTTTGATTGTTTTTTTTGTAAGTAAAGGATTTAGTCAGCTACACCACTTTTGTTTTTCGTGTATTTGTTGGTGAGGTTTGTTTGTGTGTGTATGTATTTACGTAGCCTCATGTTTGAAATTTCGTTTAAAGCAATTACTTTAAGGTTTGATTAAAACTAAAAAGTAAAGAAACTGCAAAAGACGAACCAGAATTTTAAGAGAGTTGTGTTCGACACTAACACTCTTTGCATTAACAGAATACTAATATGTTAGAACGATTTTCTATTGATTTAATTTTAACGTTTTAAAACATCGCGTATGCGTGATAGTGAAATGTCATGCATGATTCTTTCATGTTATCTTTTAGACAATGGACGTAACTGAATTCTGTTAAGAGTAAATGATGACTAGTGAGAAAACGGCGAGTTTATTAGAGACATGATGAGACGAGTACATAAACTTTTTATTGTTAGTAGAGACCGTTGTGGGATGATACGATTAAAGGAATAGAAGATTATGAGGAGAAGATTCGAATTAATTGGAAAAATTTAGAAAAGATTTGGTACAAATTTGAAATTTGGAATAATAAGAATTTACTACATAGCATTGTAATGTATGAAAGCAATAGTCTGTTATATAAGTTATTACGTAATTCATGAAAAGTGTAATTGGGTCGGGCACGATATTTGTACATTCTACCAGTTTTCTTTTTATATTCTATATATTTTTGTATAAACCAATACACATACAGCACTCAAGTAATCCTTTTTACGAGTTTTACGCTAGAGCAGTTTATGTGAATACATTCGTTAGTATCCGTTATTTTATGTGTTTGTGTTGGTATGTCAGTGTGTTTGTATACCGACAACCTATTTGTGATTTCGTGTCGTCTATACACATTAAACGAAAGAAGCCAGCGAGATGGAAGAAAATGCAAAGAGTTACTTAAAAAGAATGTTAAAACGTATTTGGCATAGTATACTAAACGTGTTAAGGCGTTTGACGTCAATAGAATTCATCCCGTTTATTTTTCTCTTACCAAAAAGAAAACAATTTTTTTTAATTTTTTCGTGACATTTGGCCAAAATATAGAGCTAATTTAATTTATTTTGTGACAGATGAGATGACAGAGTAATTACAAAGAAGAATTTATTAGTTTGCAAATTTATAGTCGTGACAATGTTTATTAATCCTTAACCCGCAGACATTTCAAATTACGTTTTATAGATATATGAAGCTGTAGATATAAAACTGGTATAAATAAATATGAAAAAGGATTTGATTAATTATCGCAAAACACTGATATGATTTCGCTGAAATATCTTCCGAATTATTTCATACGAGTGGAATTAAAGAAACATTTGACAGATCAAATCGTTGCTATACGCAATCGTTTTAGTTAGTTTTAGCGATTTAGGCTTCCGTAATTTATAAAAGAATTCCTTCATATATTTCAAAGAACATTTTAATATAATGACAATTAGTTGGAGAAGCAAAAAATAGTTTGAAGCGAAAAATTAGAATGTTTACGCTTTGCATTTTTCTGATTTACTGAAAGTTAAAATGTTTAAAAATCGAATTTGTTTGTGAAAAATTTTATATAATTTTATGTTAAAAACAATTTTTAACCGCTTTTAAAAGTCATCAGAAATCAATCAATTATTAAGAGTAAATACATGCAAAAGGGCTGTTCGTTACATCGCTTATTGGTCTAATAAGACTTGTATGCATATGCGAGGTTTAAATGCCATAAAATACATATATGAAAAACCATAGCATAACAGTCAACAAAACAGTTATAAATTTCGGTATATTTTATTGAAATAATAATAAAAAGGATTGATAAATTCGATAGCAAACAAATTCGAAGAAGAGGAATAAAATTAGAGCAAAAATAATAAAAAGCGAAATCTGAAAACGTGGCCGATATAACTCAATGTTACTTAGTTAATTAGTTGAGGAGGGTGGGTGGGTCTCGTGTAGTCCAAACAACTACTTCTCTTAGAATTTTACTTAATTCTTCATTTTAAAGCCAAAATAAACGCATGTAATTTTTACAAATGATTTTGAAGTGTAGTAAAAACCTTTAAACGTTTTTCAATTTATGGTTTACGAAAATGTTGAATTTTAGCATCACTTCATGTAAATCATGAAATGTATTACTTCAATTTTAAAATCGATAATATTTTTCCATGTAGAATTATAAATGTTTTCCTTTATTATGTTTTTATAAATATGTTATAAATGTTTTTATAAATAATTGGTAAAATAATATAAATACTTAAATAAATAATAGATTTTATGTGTAATCTATGGAATATTTTTCTAAAAGTTTTATCACCAAAGCTTTCAATTTTGCTATAACTTTTTCACTAAATGTCATTAAATGCCAGATTTCCTTAAAAAGTTCTTATAGAAGGTATATAAAATGTCACTTTATGACATTTAATTTTTTTTATGTTACCCACCTCCCTTTATGGGTTGGGTATCGTAACCCTCAACCTAAACCAGCGCAAGAGTTTTGATAGTTGTTGTTGTTGGCATTCAACCGAATTCAAAAGGAGGTGATAGTATATAACTAAATGTATATATAATAAAAAATAATATATAAAATATATATAAGTTCATTTAAAAGATTATGTAAGCGAAATAAATCCTTGCGAAAGTAACTGCCATGGAATAAATAAAAAAGTTTACAGAAATTGGAAAAAAGTAAGAGGAAGAGGATTAGTGAAAAACAAAGGGGAACAATGTACTCACACACACACGCATATAGCTGTGTTCGTTATGCAAGCACAACAACAACAACAAAATTTAATTGAATTTCCCCACGTAGTGTGGGCGTAAACTAGGCAAAAATTGTGGAATTTTTCTAGGAGCAATTTCACAGAATTTCGGAGAAATGTAAGATTTTTTATTAAAATTTTTTATATAAATTTTTTTATTAATTTAAAAGATTGAATAATGGAGAATTTAAATAACTGCCGATAAATTATAAACCAACCAAGCAGTCTTTGACAAATCATACGAGAATCAGTGATGACAATTCATTATTGGTAATGTCGTGACAGCAATGACGTAACATATAACGGATTATTAGAATTTAATTAGTACAATTATTTAAATTTTTATTCTGTAGAAGCCTTAAAAAATTATATAAATAATTTAATATTAAGAATATTTTCATATTGAAATAAAAATTAAATCCGAATTTAATCATAGAGTCAATTATTTCGAACATAAAAATTCATTAATACCGAAATTACAGCAAAAATATCGATTATTACTAAACAACAAAGATAACAACAACAATAATAATAACACCAACAACCGTAATAGCAAAGTATACACACGGACCGCCTTCTAGAATAGAAATATTTCTATTCAACGATTGAATATAAATCAACTTTATTGAAACAATGAACAAATTAATATTTCTATGAAAAGTTAGTGACTATGATGAATTAATTTTCCGCCGATTTCTCCTGAATTCCATCGATCGTTTTACCGTAGTGCAATCAATTGTAAGTAAGAAATGTATTTCATACGGTGCCTAAAGCTTTCGTATCGCACTTAAATGGAATAGTCAATATAGTCACTCCACTCCTTCACAGCTTTTTCTAGCCACCAGTCATTTGCCATCCAACCATTAAACTATCCAAACATACATCTATGTATTCATCCAAACCATTCACCCAAACCATTCACCCAAACCATTTCCGGTAATGGCCATGAACGGAAACAAAAGCTTATAAAATGTGGATCCCTTTATATATATTTACCAAAAGAGCACACAAACACACCCATACACATACACACAGGGACTCATGCACACCCACACATCGTACACACACACACACAAAATCGTCTGTTTTAACCAATTTTTTCTTTTGTTCGAATTTTGTTCGACTTACATACGAGAATCACTAACAAACACGTACCCACTCACACACACACATAGCCCACACACTTGGTCGCACATCTCTACACTCAAACACAATCCAACACTCACACATTTCACATATTTCGGCCTTTCCAATTGGTCGAGCAATCGCTGATAGCTAATACCGCGCATGCTCTTCGCAGATCAAAAAAAGCTCAGTAAGGACAAATTTCCTGGTTTCTGTGACGTCATTACGTAATATGTTCAATCTGTTGAGTCTCTGCTGGTCATGATATAGGCATAGACGATGAATTAGCAAGCGTAGTCCAGGATTGGAGTCCCGTGTGCTAACAACTAGCTCTCTGCGGGTAAGTCTCTAAAAAAATGACTGTGTGTGCGTGCAAGGAATATATTGTTCGGTTGAAAGTTTTCAAGTAATTTTTTTAGAAACTGAATTCATTAGAAATTTCTTTTATTTTTCTGAAAAAATTCGAAAACATATTATTCAATAATTTTCGAGATCCAATAGATGGAAAACCAAAAAATTTAAGAGAGATCGTAAAAAATTGAAACGGATTTATTTAGAGAGAAAAACGAATATTATGGATAGTAAAACTAAAAAAGAATTATGAAATTATAATAAAATAATTCTCGGATAACTGAAATTGATATGAAATGAAAATTAAAAATTATTAATTTAAAAATAATTTAATATATAGTAAAACAAAAAGAAAGCAATGAGCGTGAAGGAAGAATAAGTTTATAATAAATATTTGAATCCTTTAAAACATATTTTCGAAAAATTTTTATATTTTTAAAAAGTTTTTAACGTAATTATCGTACCGTAATGACACCGTCGCTTTTATTGATACACGGAAAATACGTTGACAATATCTGGTCATTGTAATTAAAAAAAATACATCAAAAATCGAATCCTAGTTGCGAGTTATTTAAGTTCCTAGAATGAATAGTCACAAAATAATCGGTCAATTTCACAGAAAATTTTTCTACTGTTAAAATTTTAAATAAAATTTTCTTAAATTTTTCAGAGCTAGTTGATTGGTGAAAGAAGGATGTGGTCACTTTCGGAGGGTTGCCACTGCTTCATAACACTTCCATCAAACTAACATAGACTTCTGGTCCTGGTTCTCACCAAAAGACGAACGAGTGCATAAAGCTGATCTTCGATATTACAGACTATAATTCGGTAATTTGAAAATTTAACTTTTTAAGTGATGCGAAGGGCGTTCAGTGTCTTTTAGATGTTGATGCGAAAGGGAAACCTAAGTGTTAGTTTTGTCTTTTAGCAAAAAGATCCTTACAATCTAAATACATTATATATTTTCCCTAACATCTGGATCATAAATTTCCAATATCCTGCAAAGGACAGTTGCCCCTCGCAAAACGACGTTGTCAGCAAAATAGGAATTAGTTGTCACTTTAAGGCCTCCATTACCGACAAATTGTTTCTCCAGCAAGATATACTTTCAAGTTTGGAAGATATAGTAATATTATCAAAATCACATTCTCGCGCATAAGCCGAATTCTCGGTACCAAGGATATGTTGAACGTCTCTCATAAACCCTTTTATAAAATGAACTGTGAATGAATATCGATTTATTGAATTTTCATCTTCCGCCTTTACTTTTCTTAACGTATTCTTCTAGATGGAGCTATTCCAGGATTGCTGCGATTGGACAAAATCGTAAGAGCCTGAATAGCTCGAATCGTTTGTAGTCTGTAAATGTCGATCACACAGATCAAGAGGGTCATCCCAGATAAGGGGGAAAAGGCAGAAGTCATTGCTAACGACGGTAATGAGTAGGCCTGATTCAGATGCTACATTTATTTCGAAAGTGGTGCGAAAGTGCCATTGTACACTTTCGAGCAGGCGATGGCGGGTCTTTGTGCAATTGCGATTTGTCGTCATATTTTTTTCAAAGAAAATTTAGCAGAGCCGGATAGGATTATGCAATTAATGGAAACAGATTGTCAGAGAAATACTACAAGATGCAATATTGAATGATCATATCGTGGCTCAAATGAGTTATCAATAGTGATGATTATAATAATAACAGTTTAATATCAAGAAAATATTGTTATACTTCTATACCATCTAAATATTTCGAAGACACATCAAAAACATATTTGTCACCTCTAGAACGTCAATTTCACCACGAATCAAAAGAATAATAATCAGCTGTAAAAATTGCTTTACGCCTAGTTTCACCACGCTTATTGCTCACTTCCGTATTCTCAGCTCCATTAATGCATGCTTTCCACAGTTCCCGTAGTCTCTGCTAGAGTTTTGAACAGTGTGGCAAATCGTTAAAATGTAAGTCGTTAAATTTTGTTTGGGTTTTTCAAATATTAATTATTTTAGTATTATTATATCGCAAAGGACACGGCTATAGAAATAGTACATAAACAATATTATGCAAATATGTGAAATTATACAATATATATAATCACTTTTATTTAATTAGTTTTCCTTTAGAAATGTATACTTAATTATTTTACTATACTTACCCAATTAATTAAAATCACTTTATCGTTTAATTATCGGTTGAAGAGCTCCCAAATTAAATCTGATCAAATAATGAGAGAATTAAAGGAAGTTTTTAATCATATTATAAATACATATTTATAGATCCCTATGCGATTCAATTAATTTGTAATTAATTTGAAAGATGAAAGCATACTGCTAAATATGTGACAAGTGACAAGTGACAAGTGATAACGATTCATAGTAGTTCAAGCCATAAGTGTATAATGAATATAAAATTGTAGCGAAATATGATAATGATTAACTGCTTCGTTCAATCAAAATTTAATTTGAATTTCATTGTCAAAGATTAAATGAATTTATAACAATTTTATTATTTATATCAATTAGTTTATTTTAGTTATGTATATTAATTGAAAATAACAAGGAGAAACAACAACAAAATCATACTAGAGCTTCCAGGTGTTTAAAAGCAATGATAATGACATTCCTTAATGGTGTTCAGAGACTTTGCTTTTGGCACAATAAACGATGGCGACGAAAGGTCGCTAAAGTGTTCTAAAGTATTCTATTATAATCAAATTCATGGCGATGAATGACTCTAGCTATAGTGTCGTAATCTATTATAATGAGAGAAAATATAAATTAAACTGCTTATTTTTATTTATTCGTTTTTAATATAAACAATAATAAATTTTTAGTTTTTTATATTTTTATATTTTTTCCATTTCTATCTTTAAATATTAAAATATTTATCTTATGTTAATTTTTGTTTTCAAAACTTAAGAAATGTGAATTTATAATTTTTTATCCAAATGTTTTTAATGTTAACGTAAATTATATATATATATATATATATATATATATATATATATATATATATATATATATATATATATATATATATATATATATATATATATATATATATATATATATATATATATATATATATATATATATATATATATATATATATATATATATATATATATATATATATATATATATATATATATATATATATATATATATATATATATATATATATATATATATATATATATATATATATATATATATATATATATATATATATATATATATATATATATATATATATATATATATATATATATATATATATATATATATATATATATATATATATATATATATATATATATATATATATATATATATATATATATATATATATATATATATATATATATATATATATATATATATATATATATATATATATATATATATATATATATATATATATATATATATATATATATATATATATATATATATATATATATATATATATATATATATATATATATATATATATATATATATATATATATATATATATATATATATATATATATATATATATATATATATATATATATATATATATATATATATATATATATATATATATATATATATATATATATATATATATATATATATATATATATATATTTGTTTATTTATTTATTTATTATGGCAAAATTTTCTTTTATACATTCATTATAACAAAAACCTACCTAGAAAAAACATAATTAATTACTTGAATTAAAATACTTGAATCAATGAAAAAAAGCTGTTATACTTCTTATAAAACGACAGAGTAAATATATCCTATTGAAATACTATACTAATTCATTAAAAAAGAAATAGAAAAATAATATTCATGAAATTATTAATGAATTAGCTACATCTTAACAAAAAAATATTCTATTTGTTAGAAATATAATTAAAATCGATTTGGAAGACATTTCTTTTAAAAACCAACAACATCATGGATGGAAGAATATTTTGGAAGACATAGTTATGATATATCATCAAGCAGTATATATATTAATAATACATATAATTATCAAATATAAATTTCAATTAATTCGAATTAATCAATTAAATTAATCGTAGTTCATAATAATTATTACAATCAAATACTAGATGTCATTCTAGCAGAAAACCGTTGAAGTCGGAACTTCGCTGTGACTGACAATAAATGCAAAACGATAGGCCCCAATCGTACTACGTTTTTGGGGTCAATTGATGCGCAAACCTTTTAATTATTGTCCATGATAATATCCAAAAGCAAAAATTAAGGAAATTATAAAAATCAAGGTATAAAGTGTAATATTTACCACATATCGCACTTTTATGCAACTTATTCATGTCCCAAAATATAATAAATGTTTACCATTGAAAATTATTAGAAAAAAAATTTGAAAATTGAGCACAATTTATTTAACTAAAATTATATAGTTTATGAAATTGTAATCGTATTTAAATGCACTTAAATAATTTATTAATTTTTGCACTTCCATTGTAGTAGAAAGGTATGTGAAATACGCTTACTGCCATTCATTATGCAATTCGAAAGTAATATATCACCATTGTCCACCTTTACGCATCTTCATTTGCTAATAAATAATGAATTTGTTATATTGGCAAAGGAGAAAATGTACACGTCAACGGCATAAAAAAATCGTAAGAGTATTTGAAAATTTTCAATTGGATTTATAAAAGAAAGTCAAAATAAAAAAAAACGTCTATATAATGACTGTTGGATTAATATCTATTAGTGATTAGAAATCAATTGAAATGTATTTATCGTATACTTAATGGAAATATATCTAAATATATATCTGTAATATTACATAAAATTACAAAGTTATTAATAAATGTGTTAAATGTTGTAAAGTTGCCTGAGAACAAATGTTTATATTCTTTATGTTTGGGATCATAATGTAAATCGATATTGGTTAATGGTTTTTCTGTGAATGATCATTAACGCGCATTTTATAACTTCAACACATAAAACTCGTCAATGCATCGGTGAGCGAATAAAGCTGTCAAACGCATTAGGGCTGAATGCAAATAATTCGCTGTCTGTAGCGATGAAGACTCTCGATTCAAGAGATTTACGACAGGCATCGCTGTTGTAAACAAAAGAAAAGTTAAGAAGAACAAGCAAGCGTTTCGAGCATTCAAATTAGAAATATAATAGTTGCTGCGAATAACAAGAAATTTTATCTTTTCTCGTTTTCCATAAGAATCAATGAAATTTTGACAGTGTCATTCGCTAGCGACCTGAACGTGTTCTGGCTATTAAACGGGCGATTTATGTGGCCTTAAATTAAAACAATGGGGAAATTATTGTTTTGATAACATGAATATATATTATATTTATGTAATTCTTTTGAGAAACAACGATTATTAAAAATAGTTAAAAGTTAAATTCCTTAAATTTTAATATAAATAAGTTTCGGTTAACACTGTAAACACAAGTGAGTGAATAACATAATTAATTAAATTAAATAACTCAATTTATTAATAATTCAATTTGCTTTTCAATTTATCATAATTTTAATTTTAAAATAATTTGAATGATTAAACCATTTATGTTTCAAAAATTGTTAAATCCATTATTTAAATTTTCTTTATAAATGAATATTTTTATAAATTTATCGCTGACAGTTTTGGCATTGACCCACTGTATAAATAGAGTAACGTTTTTGAGAGAGATTTATTGAGAGTAATTAGCTTGTTAAAGAAATATGTTTCAGATACTGTGTTAGTAAAGGGTTGCCGTTGTGTTGGGAAACATTTTTAAATGCGACTTAATATTATCGATATCTCTCAGATATTTTATGTTGGTTCAATCATGTTGGCGAAAACGTTTAATCCCAAACGGTAATCGAAATTGTTACCAATAATCTTCTGTTTTTTATACTCCTTCATTGTTCGAATATAAAACGATGGTCTGAAGTGTGAACGATATTTTCGTTTTGAAAATAGTAGGAAAGAAAAAATTTGTTGAGATCTTACAAATTTCGGCTGTAGAGAAAATCTAGTGAGTGATACGCTGATATACTAAAGAAGATAAGTTTAGAAAAACATAGCAAATCAGAAAAAACATCTAAAACCGACAATTGTTCGATTTTCGAGGAATACCAGTAATTCCGTACTTTAAAGCAATCTATCCAAAAAGGCGACCTTATTGCTCAAAATCACTTCATTACAATGGCAACCCTAGATCAGTGCAATTTGTTTGTCGGTTTGTCGTTCGCTGTGACTGCTGGAGAATACAACAATGCGAATATTAAGTTAGTATCGCAACTAAATTCAATTCAGTCTAAATCGAGTTGTGTGGGTGGTCGTCGGTCGTCGGTTTTTAAATATTCGACTTCAAATTATCTTTTGTATTAATTCTTATTCTCGACAGCGTAAATAATTTTGAAAAATGTCCAGTTTTGTGCATATTCCCAATGGCAGCGATTTTCCGTTGGAAAATTTGCCCTATGGAGTTTTCTCAACGAATTCGAATGTAAGTTATAGAAACCTCGTTGATTCGTTGACGGGACTAAGCATATTCTTCTTATTTGAAAAGAAATATAAACCTGATTTTTGTACAAATTTTGTACAAATAAGATGTAATTAAACTGAAATTATCTCTTTATTTTATTTACATACTATCTGTAATATTATTTGATATTATTTTACATATTGTTTTTATTTTTTAAAACTTTATTTATTTGTTTTTGTTTTTAAATTTTAATCCTGTGTTTTAGACTTTTTTAAAAAATAATAAAATGCATTCCATAAACTAATTTTAGAAATAAATTTGCATAAATGTATCAATAAACCGGTTGGAATATAAATTAAAAACAAAACAGAATAATAATCTCAAGAAAATATATCTAATGATTTTTTGTGTTAATTTTTTTTTGTTTTTACAGCAAAGGCTTTTATAGAATAATTAAGAATTGATTTAAAAAAATAAATTCAGTAATAGTTTTTTTATTTATCGTATTATGAATTTATTCCATGGATTTAATGAATGTTTGTCCATTATTTCCACGCGCATTTGACTTGACTGGACGTGGAGCAGCCTCATAAACGTATATGTGTTGCCATCGGAGAAAGTGTTTTGGATTTAGCCGGCGTCTCTCAATTTTATCCCCCGGAAGTTCAGGTTCGTTACGAAAACTTGTTCGAAGACTAGTTGGGGTGGTTTATGTCATGGCTATTCTGTAGGAAGCGCTTAATTCGCACTCGTTGAATTCGTTGATGAGTTTGGGTCACACTGCTTGGAATTTAGTGCGTGCAAGAACCCGTGAATTGCTGTTAAAAAATTCGCTACTCGAACAGAATGCAGGATTAGTTCAAAAGTAAATATGTGTGTAAATAGTACCACTGTACCTCTTACCACTTTTTGGAATTTTGACTATTTTCGTTGTTTCATTTTTTTTATTTTTATATGTTTGGGATATTTATTTTAGTGTTATTATTCCTCAAAATGAATGTGAAATGCACTTGCCAGCTGAAATTGGCGATTACACTGACTTTTATTCTTCCATTTACCATGCCACCAATGTAGGTGCAATGTTTCGTAGTAAAGATAAAGCCCTAATGCCCAATTGGCGCTACTTACCCGTTGGTTATCATGGCCGTGCTAGCTCGATTGTTGTTTCGGGCACACCAATACGTCGTCCTCTGGGGCAAACACAACCGATAGAGCAGGAGCCGCCCGTGTTTGGCGTTTGTAAATTATTAGATTTTGAATTGGAAATGGCTTACTTTATTGGTGGACCCGGTAATCAATTGGGAGAGCGTATACCGGTCGATGAAGCATGGAAATATGTATTTGGTTTTACGCTGATGAATGACTGGAGTGCTCGAGATATACAGAAATGGGAATACGTACCGTTGGGACCATTTACTGCAAAAAATTTAGGTACCAGCATTTCACCATGGGTGATACCGTTAGCTGCACTGGAACCCTTTACTGTGGAGAATTATCATCAGGAACCGGAAGTGCTACCGTATCTAAGGCATGAACAGCCTTTCAATTTTGATATTAATTTGCAAGTTTCATTAAAGCGTAGGTTTTATTTCATTTATTCAAAGTTTAGCAAATTCCGATGTCTTTGCTACTTGATTTGCTCACCTTTATACTTTCTTGTTCTCTTTTTCTACAGCTGAAAATTCGGTTGAGACCATAATTTGTAAATCCAATTACAAATATTTGTATTGGACGGCTCTACAACAAATTGCCCACCACACTGTCACCGGTTGCAACATACGCGCGGGTGATTTAATGGCATCGGGTACTATCAGTGGTGAAAGTGAAGAGGCCTATGGTTCTCTGTTGGAATTGAGTTGGCGTGGCTCGAGGCCGATTAAATTGAATGATGGCTCAAATCGAAAATTCGTGCAAGATGGCGACGAAGTTATCATTAAAGGATACTGTTGCCGCAACGGATTACGTATTGGTTTCGGTGAATGCGTGGGTAAAGTACTGCCAGCAAAACCTTTTTCATGAATTGTAATCTCATTTCAAAAAAGTGAATTCTATTTGAAAATTTAAATAAATAATAAAATAAGAAAATTTAAAGCAAAATTTAATACAAATTCCATAATATGCTCGAAAATTCATTTTTTTCAATTAAACCCAAAAATAGTAGTTGATCGACTGCAGTTTGAATGAAATGGCAGCACTGCTACTTATGTCTTGGCGGTGAATACCTCTGAGTGCCGCCAAAAACAAAAAAAAAAACGTATCAAGAACGAATTTGCAGAAAAGCAGAAAAGTGGCAATAATGGTCAAAACTTGGGCGGCCGTGTTTGCGATTAAATTTTTGTTGAAATTTTTTTATAACCGGAACATTTGGTTTTTTATTCATTAATTTTTTTGTTCGATTGCGAGCATAGGCGCCACTTGCTACGCAGAGGCGCTGCTGCTACGGCAGTACGTTAGTTACCACATAAAAAAATATTTAAAAAAATTTATTTTATGATTTAGTAAGAGCTAATTTTCTAAAAATGAAATAAATTAATTTTGATAAAAAAAGAAATTTCAAAAATAAACAACAATGTGTCATCTAATAAATATATTTTTGGTAGTATAATTTTATCTTTTTATTTTATTTATTAAATAAAAGAAATCTATAGAACATACAAAGGATTAAAGTTTACTAAATGCCATTAATTTTTTTGAAAAGAAAAACAAACTTTGAACAACAGAAGTCTACCGACGTTGTTGATAATCATTGTTGTTGGTCCTGTTTTTGTTACGATCGTTGTTGCTTCAGTTTAGCTCATCGTTATCGTTCCTCCCATTCGATTTTTCCTGTTCGTTTTTTTTCAAAAAAAAATTTCTTCTTTACTGATTAAAAAACTTGAACCTCACAAAATCCAAACGAAGAACGCGAATCTATAACGAAAGAGTGACAGACAATAAAAAAGGGCAAATAAACAAAAAACGTAAAACGAAAACAAAACCAAAAGAATTAAAAAAAGTAAAAACAAACAGAACTAATATAGAAGTCAATAAAACAGAAATTAAAGACAAAAAAAAAATACAAAATCCAAATACAACAAACGCTATCAGTGAGATGCGAATAAAATCTACCGCGATTGCAGCGGCGGCGGCTGCAGAGACAGAGAATGGATTGATTTGGATCCACTTTGGAGCAGCTTTTCTCTCGTCAAATTGAAGAACGATTTAAATGAGCGAGTAAACTCAAGCGAGAGGATGCGTCGATTCTGTTTGTGCGCTAACGTCGTTGCTGTGGATTCGAATTTTATTCGAACAGTTCGCTTTGCAAACTAGAGATGGATGGACGTCCTGTGAATGATAGCGCTCGGACTTAATCGAAATGTGTACTCGTTGGTTAGCGTTTGTCAAAAGGAAGCAAAGTTAAAGAAAAAAAAAACAGAAACACCTTACTCACAAGTAAAAAACTGGCAAAATTAAATTAATACGAGTAAAAAACAAATAATTCGAATTAATTGCATCAATATTTAAAACGTTCGATTAGTGAGAGAAGATAAGACGGACGAAAAGTGAGTGTGTTATTAAATCGACAACCAAATCGAATATCAGCATCATCATTACCATCATTATCAATATCATTATCATCACTAAAGTTAGCTTAGTCAGAATGTTTAGTGATTACCTTTTAAACTTTTAATATTTATAAAATTGTGAAAGAGAATAAAATTTTATTTAGCAAATATAATATAGTTTTCATAAAAAATCGAGAAAACAATAAGAAAAAATATGGCATAATATCATTTATCGAGGAAATCATTGTCGAAATGTTTGGAAAAATCAATTTTTTGCTAAAAAAAATGTGTGATACTTCGTGAACGTTCGAGCGAGCGCGCAGGGCTTATGAGGGTGAGTTACCTTATCGACAACGAGTATCACAACAACAACAACACCAACGAAAACACCAATAACAATAATAAAAACAATAACCGAAAGCAGAAAACGACAACAACAACAACAACAACGACAAAAACAAACATAATGACAGGCAGAGAAAACCACCCTAATATTTACCTCAACCCGTCCGACCAACCTTACGACTTGCGTCCGCAGCCTGTCCTGCGTTTCCTTTCGTTTTTTTTACCGGAGTGCAATTTTAAGATTCGCCAACAAGCGCACTGCTATCGCCTGCTGTCTGCCTGTCGTGTCGGTTGTCCCAACGCGTAGAAAATTTTACGAAAGTCAAATTGCAAATAAAATGCAGGGGAGGGGGAAGTATCCTGAAAGACCTGAGAAGTAGCATAAGATGACGGTGATGAAGAAGAAGAAAAAGAAATTTCGCTAATAATTGGTTTAGGAGAGGCAATGTTTGTTGTGGAAGGAAGAATTGATTCGAAATGATGGTAGGTTTCGAAAGGATTGACCGCCAAACGGATTGATGATGGTTTGATTAAACGATGGATTGATGAACGGATGGATTGATGAACAGATAATTTGATCAAAGGATGAGTTGATGAGAACGGGCTTCAAATTTGAATCTGTTTAAAATCGTCCAAAGCAGCCCAAATCGTCGTTACAAAAGATTTTGTGAAGGCATATTTTTTTTAAACTATTACCACTTTTACGGATCGAATTACGATCTTCTGGCTCACGAAGTTTATTGTACAACGTCGTCGCAACCGTACGACGCAGCAAGGGGTAATCGTTAGTGGAATGGAATGCATTCTACTGACCATTTTACTGCCCAACAATATCGGAGGGATGCAAACGCGGTTGTTGCAACGACTGCAACGGCTTCTGACTCGGTGATAATGACAATTCATAAGCAATCAAAATAAAATTGATAAAAATACGGACGCGCGCACACACACACAGGACGAGAAGACGATAAAAGTAAAAAGCAAGCATGTGGTCAAGAAAATTAAAAAGAAACAAAAAATCAAATGGAAAACATGGTTGGTAGATGCTTTTGCATTTGTCCGATATGCAGATACTTAAATGAATATTTACAGACTCTATTGCGTGTCGTTGTTGTTGCTGTTCTTTCGGTTTTTACCACTCTACTATTTGTGAACTCATCTTAGACTAAAAGCAAAAAAAAAAACTATCAACGATAACCAACAACAACAAGAACAACAATCACACGAACAATACAAGTCTTTCAATGAAGAAGTCCGCTGTCTACCTAATAAAATAATCACATGGCGCCGCTGATCACTTCTGAACTCGTTGCTCATTGTTGTTGTCGTCGTTGTTTGCGTTGCTATCGTTGCCGTCACTGCCGGCACTGCCTGCCGCCTTCTCCTTACATTCCAATCGAAATGTAATGCATCTTCGAGATACACGTTGATACCTTTTAGAACGCAACAACGTTCGTTTGTGGGTCTCTCAATATCTGACTCTCTGTCCTCCCGCCCCCCCCCTTCCTCTCTCGATCACCCGGGGTAAATGGGTTTGTGCATGGAAGTATATTATTCACCGGTACCGGTACCATTATCTTGACAGTGTTACCATTGTTGTTGTTGTTGTTATTGCTAATGGGATTTCTGTTGGTTTTCGAAATTTTTTTGCTCATTCCGTTTCTGCCGTTGGTTTTGTTGCTGCTGTTGTTGTTGTTGTTGCCTTATGTTGTTCTTTTTCTGTGTTTTTTGTTGAAAAAAAACCATGTCGTCTCATTTAGCCCCTACAATTTAGTGGGTAACCATGACGAAGAGACCACAAACAAATAATTAATCATCAAACAAACATTCGAGCATTCGAGTGAATGAACGAACCGAACGATGAACAATGAACAAGCGATCAATGCAAACAATGAACGACGAATCAAGAAGACAAGAAAAAAAAACAAACAACGACAACAGACAGGCATCTGAGAACTACAATAAAATTCTTTGTTTCCAACAACAATAGCGTTGGACCAACGTGCTACCGATCTAACTGAGACAGATCAGAAGGCCAGACAGTCAGACAATGAGTTTTAGTCATTCTTAAGATCTCGAATTCTAGGTTAAACGCTAATCTCAAAGCAAAGAAAAAAACAACAACAAAAACAACAACACCAACAACGATACCAAAAATAAAAAAATGAGCGAAATCGCAGAAGCCCAAGCGATGAAGTTCCGCTCGTTCGTTTCGTTCGTTTTGAATTAACGACGACTTTATTATTTACTGATCGCTGTAGACGCTTTTCAAGCTGACTTTTAAAAGACCTCAACCGATTTTTTGAAGGCCTTTTATAATCGTCTATCGATACAAATCAATAATACGAACCACCCACTAAGAAGTTTACAACAAGTGCTTTAGAATGTATTAATATTCTAGTAATTTTTAAATGATCTTCCAAAAGACTCACTGTGAGATTTTCGAAAAGAATTCGATTTTTTATTAAATGTAAAGAATGTGGAAAACGGTAACGGGTTGCCTTGCTGAAAATTTATACTCTGATAGATTTGAAATTAATATTTATTTTATTTTATATCTTCAAAATGGCAGATGATCAGAATATGGCTAATTGTTAAAATATTTGGAAATTTTTGAAAGAATAGAAAACGTTGCAAAATGAACGACGATGACTTACTGCCTGCCCATTAAAAAGACAGGAAAGACGAACTCTAGAAAGAATCTATCGATCAATCGGATCAATCGATTTTCTCTGCGAAATATTTCACTGATTTAATCCCAATATTCCCAACGGCAACAGTTTAAGATGACCCGTCAGTTAGTTTCTTTTTAAAAATGCCATCGGAAACAACGTTCAATGGCTTTTTTAAGATTTTCAATATTTCTTACCAAATAAATTGCCCGATTAACTACGAAATATATTTTCATTTAAAAGACATTCCCGCCATTATTTTAAATGTCGTCTCCTAACATTCTCAGAGGGCCTTCGATACATATCACAAATCTTTATTAAAACAGATCGAAAAATTCTTCCGAGTTATGAAGAAATAATTTAAATGTGTAAAGTCGGAGGAAGATGGAAGGAAATGTTTACCACTCTTAATTCTCACTATTTTTTACATTGCTTTTATAAGATTTGATTGATAACTCCTTAACTAAATTTAATAAGAGAGTCGAATATTCCTCCCATGCTCCGAATATGTTGAGAAGATAATTTTTATCGATTACATCGTAAAAAAGTAATCGATTATTAAATTTAATTGAAACAATTGAATTGAATTGAATTGAAATTTAGAAATCGAGTTAATTTTATTATAGTTATCAAATTATATAATCATATATTTTTTACAAAAAGTGCAAACGTCTGGAATCACAAATTAAAAATCCGAATAAAAACTATACTTATACACATGCATGCCATTATAAATCACGATTAAAAATACATAATATCAGACAATGATTGTCGTCTGTTAGCGAATCAAAAAATCAAATCGTAAATAAATAATTTATTTTATACGGTGTTTAGTCTGGCGGCGGCGTTCTTATCGGCCGTATTCAAATAAATCATCATTTGCGCAAAAAAACAAAGGAAATTATTTGTAATGCATCTGAAATAATAACTGGCTAATAAAATACCCACTAGGAAAAAGTAGTAGTGATTGAATTGGAATGAATACAGCCCAAGTATTCATTTCATGGCAATTACTAAGACAAATCGTTCAAAGTAAACGACGAGAAAGAAGTTAATAATTCGTAAGAAATCGTACGAATTAATAAGAAATAATTAATTTTAAAAATAACATAAACTACATTATTTTGAATTCATAAAAGCGTTCAAATATTTTAGAGGTATTTATACTACGTATATTTTGGTTTCGAGGAGCTACATACTATTCTAGGCATTTCAACTTTTTGCTTGTTCCAAAATCTTCGAAATGTTAAAGTAACTTTAATTGCAAAAATTCTTAAAATTTTGAGAATTAAACGGCATAAATACATAAATTTATCAAAATATTGAATTTTTATGATATGTATTTTCTGGCGCAGGGATACCTTTGTCTATCTGCATATACCTTCCTCCAAACACGTCACTGATTTTAGAGACCAAAAATAAAATTGTTAGCGATCATATTTTTTACTAATTTTATTTATTTTCCGGATTTTAGGGGAACATTTTCAATTAATAAAATTTTAACATTAAAATCTCAAATATGCTACGAGTAAAGATCGTGGTGAGTTTTGCTTAGAGGATGTTTCTCTCCAAAAGTCACCTTTACAAACAGAATATTTAGTAATCAATTTTTTTTTAATTTTTTGAAAATAATTTATGACGTCCTTCCCCTTCTTTCACATAATTATATAATACCACTTAATAGAAGAATGGAATATTATTTTAAACCTAAGAAATAAACTATAAAATCAATGAATAAAGATTTCTATCAAAATATTTCTATCGACAAAATTGAATTGAGTTGTGAATATGAATATCGATTTTATAAATAAACGCGTTTGACGATTATTGGGCACGTGTTTTTTATTTTTTGCAGATTTTTTTTTGTTGAAGCTACTTCGCAAAAGTCATTTGAAATTCTTTCCCTATTGAGTTTTTATATTTATACACGCCTAAATTGATTATATATTCAGTTAAAATCAAATATTTATAGTCGCGATTCGGTAACAGAATTGAATAAACTAAAAGCAACAAAGTATTTTGTTGGTATAAAATTAAATATAAAAAAAATTAAAAATTAAAAAAAAAATTAAAAGAAAAATAAAAACAATACGAAGGCAAACAAATAAAATATAGAAAAGGCGAAAGACAAAACCAATATAAAAACTCATATCGTCTGCTTGTGGCGTATCGATTTATTGCAATTTGGCTCAAAAGAAAAAACAGAAAAAAGAAATAAATAGAAAAAAAAAATAAATAACAACAACAAATAATTATGGAAGCGTTATCCGTCAAGCCGCCGCAAGTGCACAGCTTGCAAATTAACATCCAGTGAAACCGGGAATGAGTCCAAGTAGTCGGGCGGCGCATTTATAATGCGTATGCACACATATGTACATGCGTATCCATACGTACATACAAACGTACATTCGAACATATTCGCTTACATTTATACGTACATTCATACATACTTCGTTACATTTATACGAGCACATACAGTACAAACAGTACAGTGTACGGGGCCGTATCTAGAGGGTTGTGGCGGCAAATTCTCGGTTGGGCCCAATACCGCTCAGTTGGAAGTTGTTTTTCAGTTATAATTGTTCTCTTTACAATAATTTCTATTAATTCTCGTCAAACAATCATTATCGTTTTATCTTCTACATCGAAAGGAAAGTTGAGGACATATCCGTTTTATGTTTCTGTTCGTATCATAGTAAAAGAAACATGGCAAATATGGAAAAATTTATATATTCGGACACAAATACAGTTCTAGATTTGATTTAGCCTTGACGTCTGTCTAACTGTCTGTCTGACTATCCGTATGTCTGCCTATCTGTCTGTCTGTCTGTGTCTCTCTGTTTGTTTGGTAAAATCACGATTACAAGAGAACGAGTAGAGGTAATTTCATGAAAACCGACACACATATTCTCTAACTTCCTAGATTACCTGCTGCTACGAGGATAATGGAAGGTATTGGATTAGAGTTACGCCTACTTCTTGAAATTTATTTGTAAATTCGCACATGCTAAATTCTGAATTTCTTAGTTTTACAAGTGATGTTTTAATTGAAATTTCAAATCTCGACACAAATTACACTAACAGCCCGCTTCCTGAATAGTTTTTCATACTAAATTTTCACCTTTTTTGCAGAGTACAAACTTTTCCTAAGCTTTCTAATTTTAGAAAGGCCTATTTTATGGTATGGGCGCCTCTGTCCATTTAAATCTTAACATTTTAATTAAAATAACTATAGATTTCTATATGAAAGGGTAAAACATGCATAATGACATTTATAATAACTTCAAATATGATAATTTTTAGTTAATAATTAAATTTCAAAACATGCCCAGGGGAGAGGAATGTGTGGGTTGTTAAAGTTTATTTCAGACTATAAACATTTTATGACTGTGGTGAAAAGACCTGACGAAATTAATGATTGAATTGTGTGTCAAATCGAATAAAATTTTTATATACACGCCCAAGACTTTTATAGAGATTGTATATAATTACGCATATTATATTATAATAGTACAATATATATATTTTCATTATGTATCCAATGTATATATATATATATATATATATATATATATATATATATATATATATATATATATATATATATATATATATATATATATATATATATATATATATATATATATATATATATATATATATATATATATATATATATATATATATATATATATATATATATATATATATATATATATATATATATATATATATATATATATATATATATATATATATATATATATATATATATATATATATATATATATATATATATATATATATATATATATATATATATATATATATATATATATATATATATATATATATATATATATATATATATATATATATATATATATATATATATATATATATATATATATATATATATATATATATATATATATATATATATATATATATATATATATATATATATATATATATATATATATATATATATATATATATATATATATATATATATATATATATATATATATATATATATATATATATATATATATATATATATATATATATATATATATATATATATATATATATATATATATATATATATATATATATATATATATATATATATATATATATATATATATATATATATATATATATATATATATATATATATATATATATATATATATATATATATATATATATATATATATATATATATATATATATATATATATATATATATATATATATATATATATATATATATATATATATATATATATATATATATATATATATATATATATATATATATATATATATATATATATATATATATATATATATATATATATATATATATATATATATATATATATATATATATATATATATATATATATATATATATATATATATATATATATATATATATATATATATATATATATATATATATATATATATATATATATATATATATATATATATATATATCAAATAAAAGCATACTAAATATATTGTATTAATTTCACAATTTTGTGTTCATTTCCAGGTATTTTTATCATCCATGGCTTCTACAATAGACGTCTTCTCAAACTGAAAAATATCATTAATATTCGATATAGAACATTTTCCTTAATTATTACGAAAACTAAAGAAAAATGGTCACGGAAGTTCAATTTATTTGCTTGTTTTTATTAATTAATTTGGCTTTAGCTGGTATGTTTTAAAATAATTCAAAAAATTTTTTTATGTAATTAATTATCTTCTCTTAACGGCCTTTAGCACATAAACCGCTCCTGTGTATGCGGTACAAATTCGATGACAGCAGCATGTTGGATGAGGATGATTTTGAAGAATATTCCCTCGGTTACCCGGAGTCAAATGTACATGACACTTCTGCCGCTGCTTCCGTCAACAGCTCGGCGACGCATTCGATGAATAATGCGGATGCCGAACCGCGTGCCATAAAATGTGCGCCCGATTTCAATTTCTGTTTCACCCTGTGGACACAGAATGCGAACGGCACTCAACAGAATATTAGTTCACAGGGTAGGTGAACTTTTATCCAGTGGTCGTAGGGTGGTTTGTACGTACATATGGGTGGTAGATTCTTCGGGGTTTGTTTATCCTTTGAGAGGGGGTTTGCATGCGTGTGTGTATATGTGTGGCAATAAAAGGGTTGATTAAAATATCAAAGAAAAACGAGAACGAAAGGGACTGGAGGAGAATGAATGGAAGAGAAGATTAGGAAAAAATCGCACATATTTCGTATTAAGATTTTGTTGTTGTTTGTAAGACATAAAACCGATACTTATTTCAGTGCCAGGTTAATCCGGTTGGGGTAGATCAATGGACTCTAAATCCAGGAGTTCAGGGTTCAAGTCTAGGCTTCGAGTATTTACAATCGTATCTATTTACTAGTATATCGACGAATGTTTTCTTTCCAAGTTTCAAATTGAATTTATTTTATGTATTTCTATATTTTTTAGGTTGCTGGAAGGAAAGTACCGACCATAATGTTACTTGCATTCAGAAGGAATGCATTGCAAATAATCGTAACGACTCGTTATTTTATTGTTGTTGTTCAGGGGATCTGTGCAATAAAAATATGTCAGTAGCCAACGTAGCGGTAAGTGTTCTTAGCCTTCCAGATTGACTTAAAGAGAAAGAAACTGGCAATTGCAAGGATTCAGTAAATATTAGTACACACATTTAGCACACAGTATGTACATATTATATACACGGGCATGTAGTATGCATATGCACATATGTCATAACGCATTTACAAGCCTTCACCCTTTACCATCGATTTTTGATACCCCTAAAAATATGCAACGTATATTGTTGAAAATGTTTTAAGATTACGGTTTGGCATAATTTTTATTGGCAATTGTTCCCCCTGTGCGAATACTGCCTTCACTAATTTTATCCATTTTTATTTCGGAAGGGCGTGAGGTGAGGGTGCTTTTATATTTATTTGCCAGTGTTACCTACTCTTCAAAATGTTTTCATTAAATTATTGCTTGATTGCTTTTTCATCTAATTAAAATTATCTCACATATTTTTAGGAGTCTGCTAAATCGCTTGGTGCTGGTGCTATGTCGGCAGCTGCTACCAGTCATCTGGGCCGAACAAAAGAACGGGGCGCCAGTATTATATTTTACATTATTATCATTTCCGTTTTTGCGTTATCTTTTGTGATAAGCGTTATTTATTTCGCATCGACATATTTTCGTAAACGTGATAAACCCGAACCGGAAGAAGCTCCACTGGCGCCCTCTGGTCCCGGCTATAGTTCCAATTTAAGAAACGTTGACAACCTTAAATGCTTGGATATGATCGGTCAGGGCAAATATGGCGTCGTCTATAAGGGTATGATTCACGAGCAAACGGTGGCGATAAAAAATTTTCCTGAAATGCATAAACAATATTACATCAATGAGCGTGAGATCTATTCGTTACCGTTAATGAATTGCCCGGCATTGCTAACATACTTTGGTAGGTTTTGGTGAGGAATCGATGAAGAGTTGAAATCGCTTTAATGCAATATTTTTTTTCATTCGAAGGTTATGACGAAAGGCCTACCATTGACGGCAGACCTCAGTTTCTCCTTCTTCTTTCACTAGCCCCGTTGGGCTGCCTACAGGATTGGCTAATTGGGAATACTTTGAGCTTTAGTACCTTCTGTGTGATGGTTAAATCCATCACTCGCGGACTCTCACATCTTCATACCGAGCTTCAACGCGGTGATCTCTACAAACCGTGTGTGGTTCATCGGGATCTGAATACACGCAACATCCTTGTGAATGCCGATCTCAGTTGTTGCATTTCGGATTTTGGTTTTGCTTTAAAAGTATTCGGTTCCAAATATGAATACAAAGGCGAGGTCGCTCTAGCGGAAACGAAAAGTATAAATGAAGTTGGTACCATTCGCTATATGGCTCCTGAATTACTGGAGGGCGCCGTGAATTTGCGAGATTGTGAAACGTCACTGAAACAGATGGATGTTTATGCATTGGGTCTAGTATTATGGGAAGTGGCTACACGTTGTTCCGACTTCTATGCGCCTTCCCAGATAACACCATCCTATAAGGCGTCCTACGAGCTTGAGGTAGGCTCACGTCCCACCTTTGAACAAATGCAAGTTTTGGTTGCGCGGCATAAGGCGCGCCCATTGTTTCCGATCGGTTGGGGTGGTGGACCAGCCGAAAAACTGATCAAGGATACCTGCGAAGATTGTTGGGATCACGATGCGGAAGCGCGTCTGACGGCACTGTGTGCGGAAGAACGCATGCAGGAAGTGGAGCATTTACGACCACGTGCCTTCCTTATTAGTCAAGGAACCAGTCCTCGACTGAATACGAATAATCTAGGATTTGAACAGCAAGTGACTCAGTCGCAACAATTACAAGATGTGCGTAATGAATCACCGGTAAATGGATCCACCTCGGAAGTGCTTTCAACGACAATTAGTCCTCCACCAAACCAAAAGATAGCATCTTCCGATAATACCCTTGGATTAAGTTCCGGCAGCACTCAGCCCGAGAAGAATCATCTGATGCACCCACAGCAACAGTTGCAGCCATATCAGGGTCGGAATCCGTGTCAGGAACGTAATTTGGCACCACTCAGCACGCGACCAGCGCAAATCCTGGTGGAAAAAAGCAAAAAACATAGCTTCCAAAATGGCCAAGAGAATAGTTTATCCTGCTTGGAAGATGATGTCTCGGTGGAGGAATTGATTGCTGGGAATTCGAAAAAGTTCACGGCTTTTACGCAGAACGGTGGTTCCAGTATGGGTCAAGGTTTTCCCAAGCAACAAAACACTGAGAAGAAGCTGCGCGGTTGGCACGGTGTGCGTGCGTTAATTCAGAAGAAACTATTTCGCAAGGATACAGCTCCGGATGATGGATACGGCGATGAGAAGTCGAATTTGGTGGATAATCGTTTGGTGAGCGTAGTAGCCAATGGCACATGCCATCAAAATACTCTCCCAATAACAAAAGATACAACCGTTAATTTCATCGGGGAGACTCATCAACGTGGGAGCACGGTAACAACGGCTACGACTTCAACATCGGCCGGAGTCATTACTCGAGTAGCCGGGCCAACAACTGAATTAGTACGATCACCATTGGAGACGGGAAGTGCTGTAGAAGCAACCAATGCGACAATTGTTACGTCATCAGACTTAATAATTCCGGGACCCAATAAAAGACCAAATAACTTAGACCTAACTAATTGTTCGACAATTTCTCAAGAGGCATCAGTGGCTTTGCTAACATCTAGTCGATCCAATCTTTTGCGCAAAACTTTCGAAAGTACAGCCAGTGATAATTCCGAATATCGTGCCCCCCCTACGCAGAATATTAATAAACGTATTAGTACACCATCGCGGTTAGTGCCGCGATCATTTTCAACCAGTCTTGATCATAAAAGATCAAATAGCTATTGTAATGGCAACAACAACAACAACAACAGCAGCTCTAGTATTGGCATAATAGACATTGCAAACTTTCACAATTTAAACGCTTTACGCCCGTTGAAATCAACAACGCGACCAGTTAGTGCCGAGAAGCATTTCCGGCGTCAACGTAGTCTGGAAGTGTTTAATGAAGTGTTCAATGGGCGTGGTAGTAATGAAAAGCTACGCAATCCCAGTCAACGTGTTAAAACGCCAGGCGATGTTCCGCCATCGGTGCGGAAGGTGCGTGCTTCGAAGACGTTAAGCCTATATGATGATCGTATGATGGATCCGGGAACCATGAATATACTCTAGCATGAGGAGGTCCTGCTCTTGGAATTGTAAAAACGTTTCATCCGGAGGGCAGAACATAACGCTCGTTACGATCACGATCGCGCTTCTCTGCATTATCGATGAACTTTTTTATTTAATAGACAATAACGGATAAACGCATCGTCCGAAAATCTCGAAGGGGAGGAAGTCGTCTCGGTTCAAGAGGAGAACGTAGTTTAGTCGATAAAGGTCTTAGTGGATGGCAATAAGCGCTAGTTTCGAAGAGAATTAAATCCAAAATCCTTTTATAGAATGGATTAAAATATTCGAAAATGCGCGGGTTTTTGCAAACAATTTAAAAAAATACTAAAATTTGTATGACCTTCAATAGCTTTGAATACCTTTGCTTTTATTGCGGGTATGAGTTATTGAAAGAAACATTATAAGGATGCCTTGATGTTGATAAACCACCAAAAATCAATAATTCATTTAGTAATCATTTTCATCGAGTGTGAATCATTTATGCGAATTTTTGGATGCGAGTGCGAATCATTTATGCGATAATTGTTTCACTTTGTTCAAAGTGTGTGTGTGGGTCAGTGATTCATTGTTATGGCGAATAATTGAATGGATCCAATAATTTTTATAGGAGTGAATGTATCTTAATCGATGAGCGAGTGACTGAATCATAACTGAATCACAATTCATATCCATTATCCGGATAAGAGGAGTGGAAAATATGAGTACGAATGAATCAACGCTTTTGTACATAAAATTATAATTAATGCGTTTATTGTAATAAGTGAATAATTGTGAGTCTAGTAGAAGTGAATCATAACTATAAATGAATCATAGGTAAAGACTAATCTTGTAATGTGCGAATAAATTACTTATGTATGCCCACAATAATGAATTCCTTATGGAATAAATGACGCAGTAAAAGTTCTTTCCCAAACCCTGAATCAATTAATAAATGAATCAATATGAATATTAATTCCATCATTATTAGAATAATTTACTCAATTAATCAAAGTAATAAATTAAAAAAATTGTCATGACATTCAATCAAGGAATTAATCAATGAAATATTCTTATGATTCATAAATGAATGAAACCAATTGTCCGTTAAAATGAATGTGTTCTAAAGAGCAATTATTTAGGAGTATGAACAAATTATGTTAATTTTATTGATCATAATTGACAAATTAGAATAAAAACGAAATAAATTCTTTATCAATATTCAATGCAGTCAATATATCAAATAATTAAATGGTGATTAGTTTAACTTAAAATTAAAATTAATTAGAAAAGAAGCCAGTAGTCATATTTCGATAGTCGAAAATAATGTTATTAAAGTTATTGCTAGGAAGTAAATAAAGTAATAATTTAAAAAAATATATACCAATATATTCAGCTTCAGCGCAATAATAATTGCAAAAATTCCACAATTACATTGAAAATTCGAATATAACTTTAATTCGATAGAATATATTTAAAATTTTTTTAAAATTAATTAATAAAAATCACACACGAATATTAATATAATTGTTATATTTTCATTGTATTTAATTTTCCATCAATTCCACTAGAGATTCCATTATTTGCATGACTTATAAATGTAAACAATTAATGATTTATATTTGTAAAGAACTAGAGAATGTTTTATTCATGCGAATCATTTCGTTAAAGTTATTTTAGTCGAAAAATTACGATCAAATTATGAAATTTTAGAACGAATTAAGTAATAGTGAAGCTTTAAAAGTTCTTTACATTTTTGATGAAGAGAAACAAAAAACATTATTAAATCATAAAAGGCTAGCTGAGGGAAAATATGTTTTCCGTTTGTAATATAATATCCCTTAAGCGTAAGAAATTATAAATTAAAATAATTAAAAGGAAATTAAAAAATGTCCTTTTATAATGTTTTTTCTGGTATTTTTTCTTGGATGAAGCTTCGATAGTCAAATAAAATCTCTTCTGTATTTAATAGAACAAAAGTTTTAAGCTGTTAATAATACTGTTAAAAATGTTTGTATATAATTTTATTTTGTGAAAAATATTTCATTCGATATTAATTTAAAAGTCTGCGAGAATACGAAAACTCAATCCATACGAATTTTTTATATTAAAGTTTTTTATATATATTCCCAAAATAGATTTATTTTAATAAAACAAAATTAATAAAGACATGTATTAATAATTAAATTGATTTTTGAAAAAAAAATTAACAAACTTCAATTATTTTAATTGAACTGAATAGACTAATTTAATAGACTCAGAATATTTGGTAGGTAATCATTAAGCAAACTATTGATATGTTGAAAGAAGAAGGGAAGAGATTAAATAATTGTCGATAAGATTAAAGGTAATTTAATGTATTACAAGTAGATAGATATTCAAAAAATTTAAAATAGAAACCATATAAGAAAAATATTTAAAAATGTTTAAAAATTCTTAGTGTTAAGATATATGTTAAATATAATAAAAATTAAAAGTAATAAAAACTAAAAACAAGTTATTTAAAATGAACACACTTAAATATATAAATATTGGATATAAAATTGTTTTTTAAACTCTATACAATATTTTCTGAAGATTTTTGATCTTTTTTTTAGAATTGGAAACATTTTTTAAGGTATTTGATTTAGTTATTTTTCTTACCAAATTTTTCCACCAAACGAAAGACTCAATTTTTTACTTTTGACTTTTTACTGTTAGGGATAATAATCTTTTAAAAAATAAAAAAAACTTTTTGAGTTGAAATGAAAACCTAAATTTATTTCTTATGATTTTTTAATTACTAAAAAAAACTTTTAATTACTAAAAATTACTTTCATTTCTCAAAAATTATAAATTTCGCAGAATTTTAGAAAATTTTTAAGAATAAAATCAATTAAAAACTTAAAACTATTTAAGTAGAATAAATTTGCAGAATTTTTTGTAAAATTTTACTTACTAAAAATTAATCAAAACAAATAATTAAATGAAAATTTATTGAATGTTTTATTTTATATTTCTTTTTTTTTTGATAATAGACCAAAAAAATTGAGGAGCAATTTTGAAAATTAGTCGATGGTATGCAGTTTTCGTTTTTCTACAAGAATTGTTGTTTTTTTTTTTGAGTATTGGAACCCTTGTATGCCTTCTCTCTTATGGAAATTTTTCAAAAATATATACGATACGTATTGTAGAAACAGTTAAATACAATAGCCTTACATATATAAATATAATTTATATAAACATATAGACAAAAATTGAAGTACACACGTGAAGATATATTTAAAACAATGATTCAGATATGTACCCGTACACGTATAAAAGTAGACAAAATATTACAATATGGTGTGTAAATCATGTAAAAATGTGACAAAAAAGATAACAAAATATATGAAAATTTATTATTTGAAAATTTTTGAGCTTATTAGTCTGATGTAGTTTTTTCATATGGAAAATTGTAATTTTTAATTGTTTATTAATCCATTATGTCCGAAAGAGACGTTATGTTGCAGCCGGTGAAATCTGTTTTTTATTTTTCGGAAGGAATTTATCGGCAAAAGAAAATGCAAAAAAAAAAAAGAAAATTAAAATTAAAATAACGTTAAAGTAAAATTAAAATTTTTAAAAAATTGAGGAGAATATACTATATAAAAAACAAAAAGAAGGAATTTTTTACGCTCTTTACGAGCGTATTTTTTACGCTCATACGAGCATTTAAATTTTAAATGCGTAAAAAATTTATTCGTATTGTTTTTTATATAGTATATTCTGTTCAATTTTTTAAAAATTTTAATTTTACTTTAACGTTGTTTTTATATTAATTTAAATTTCAATTTTAAATTTTAAATGATGTTGAAAGGGGTGGCCCCGCAGGTGGTTTCTTTTTCAAATTGTTATAAAAATAGTGTGAAATACTTTTCGAAGATTAATTTTGCTTAATTGTAGTTGTTTACTATTATTCATGTAATTTGACTAATTCTCCAGTAGATCTAAAAAGGCATTGTCGTAGGTTCCAGGGCCGAAATTTTTTGCAACCAAAGCCTGAGTTGCTTCTGAAATGTTAAAATCGTTATTTAACAGCAGCTCATAAAAAACGCTGTATAACTTAAATAAGTCGTTAATTGATATAATTGTTTTAAACGATCAATTTTCAGAAATTTCAATGTTCAAATTTCAAACCCTAAATCCGCTACTGTGGATACAAATCATCAAAAGTGGATACAAAGATCTGGAAACAGAATATTCTCTGGTTTCATTTCAATTCTCGTCAATTTCAAATTCATTGCGCATAAAATTTAATATTTGAATTTCTAATTTTCATTTCATCTTCGTCTTCAATTTCTTTCGCTGAGAATTATTTCAACCGGTTCGCTTGGTTTATTGATTAATAAAGTTTGAACATCCAATTCGTCACTAACGCCATTCCATCTGATTTTATAATTACGAATGAGCTTAAAGAGAATGAAGCAAAACAAAAAAAAAAAAAAAAAAGGAAAAAGAAAAAATCAATAAATTGTAATTGTAAATGAAGAATGAAACGATTTTCAAAAAAACTATTATGCGCATAAAATGATTTTTGCCTAAAATGAATTTACCTTAAGTACAAAAACCAAAATATTTTGTTCAGCCAAATGCCGAGCAATACAAGCTCGCATACCATGACCGAATGGCAGAACCAAATACGGATTGATTGAATTCTTACGTTGAAGCCAACGTTCCGGATTGAATTTTAAGGGTTGAGGAAAATATTTTTCCAAACGGCAAGCAATCATATTTTGTGTTACGACCACTGACTAAAACTCAATGAAATAGAATTAAAATTTCTTCGATGAATTTCTTAAATATCTTTACACACCCCTTTCGGTACGTGATAACCACTCAATACTAAATCTCTATTCAATATCCTTCCCACGCCCACAGAAATGGGATGCAAACGAAATATTTCCTTGACCACGGCTCGAGTGTATGGTATCTCAGTACGTAGCATATCTTCGGTTATCGGTGTCCGCTTACTACTCAACACACGTAATGCTTCCTCGTATAAACGTTCTTGTATTTCGTGGTGTCGTGATATTTGATAAATGCCAAATCCTTCCGTGTATGAGGTTGTATCGATACCAGCCAATATCAAATCGGCTGCCATGCCCACAACATCAGATTGATCCAGTTTAGGGTTTTTCAAATACTTCTCTATCAAAGAGATGCGTGGTGAATTCGGCGTGGTGGAAGAATTGGATGGCGGTAGGTGTTGTGGCTGTGGTTTTTCTTGTAGCGTCTGTTGTTGGTCTTGCAGTGGTTGGTGTCGTTGTTGTTGTTGCACCGGTTGTTGTTGGTGTATTTGTGAATATAAGCCATTATATTTCTTTTGCACCAAATCGATAGCAACCTTTTCCATATATTCTTGAGCCTGACGCAACTGGCGATACGCGTTGGTTTCATAGAGACGCCATAACTGCAATCCTTGATCGGTGGGCAATATTTGACTATTGGTTATGGTGGCAGCGCGTATGAGACGAGAAGAACGCGAGTCAGGCTGTTGTTCTTCGGGTGAAAACGAACGAAGTCGTTCGTCGAAGGTTAACAAACACGTTACTTTTGAATCGTCGCGATCGATGGAGAGAGACGATGAATTAATTGAAATTGACAATCGGATATTTGTACGCTCCCAATCACTTACATTCTAGACTGAGCCGGGCCAGTTTCGGTAAGAGATCAAAACTTATATTAATTGGTAATTTTTCTATAAACTCATCGGTCACGGCATTAACATCGGCCAAAAAGCTGCGCACTTTTTTCGGTACACTGAGCTCTTTCTGCAATTCAGAACGTAAGCGCCACCATTCTTGGCCATTTCTGCAAAAAACGTGAATAAAACAGAATTAACAATTTAATTTGGCAATTAAAAAAAACGGCGCCAAATTCGACTGACGTCGGCAATAAACCGGCTGTGCGATAGATGTGCGGTCTATCTTTGCGATACTTTTCGAGCGCTAAGTGGCTACGTCGTTGCGGATAATCACGTTCATTAAGCAGTACGGCAATGTCGTTCGGGTCGTATAACCACACGATATCCTGTCCGGGTAACATTCTCTCACGTACAATTGCTCCGTAACGCTGATATTTATCCTGTCCGGCTTTGTGAAATTTCTGCCACGAGTAGCTACCAATTAGCGGTAAGTATTTATATAAATTTCCAATACCAAAAGGACCTTTGGGACCAGGTATGTCAGCGAAAGGTTTGGCTGCGATCTTTTCCGGAATGCCATTCGGGGTTGATTTTGGAATAGCATTAAAATTTACTTTATTGTCACAACGCAATAATTTTAAACTGATTTTCATTATTATTTATATTTTTTATTTTTCCGTTTTTTTCCTTTTTGGGAGGCGAATATTTAAAAAAAAACTATAAATTAATAAAATTGCATCGCGGTAGTAAATTGAAACATGTCGCGAATGATCTCAACTCAATCATTTACGAATTAAAACTGCTGGCCCATGAAAAACTTTTACAAAGAGAGGAGACATGAGAGTTCCAAATAGGAGCATATATTGAGAGAATTAAGTGTGTCTGTGTGTGAGAGAGAGAAATAGAGGGAGACCAGCAAGAACCCAGTGGTAAATTAAACAACTCCTGCAGGGATTTTCATTATATTGTAGGAGTGTATGGTGATTTTTGCAACCATATTTAAATACTTGACAAAAAAAGAAGAAAAAGACAATACAATATTATTGACCATTATTGAGTTTCTTCTGTTACCTTTACTGTACCACTGACCACTTACGCTTACTTAATTAAAGTAACTTTATCAGGTTTGAGTAGAAGCATTTGAGTATCGATTAAACGATACTTGGTTTGGGGTCTATACCTTCTTTTCTATACCTTCTATCACGCTGATAAAACTACGACAATGCATTCATATGACCCATTGACGAATTTGATTTGGTTAATTTCGGCTCTCGGAACTTTTCTTCTATAAATTCTACACCCTTGAATGTAGCGCATACATATGTAATGTATCAATGAAAATATGACAAAGAATTATTGTGTGCTAGTGGGTCATTTTAGCAGGTCGATGAAGATCGTCATTTCTCAAGAGAGTAGGGCTTACCTTTCTTGGAATTTCTCACTTTCGGCTGAAAAGAAATATCGGGTTACGCTTTTAGGCGCTCTTAATTTTTGGGTGAAAGAAAAAATTTGTGAAGTACGAAAAATTAACTGATCGAAGAGGCAATCGCTTTAATTTTGAGGCGTCCTAATATCGAATTTTACCGATATTTGATCCTAACAATAAGTATTGGATTTAAATTCACAAACTTTTCGAATTTTATATTCGAACGTTTAATCTTTTAAATAGTAAGGAAGAAAACTGATAATTGCAGAAGAATTATATTTCAAATAATTTATATTTAGTTAAATTTAAAAGGGAGAAAAGATAAAGAAGATGGGGAAACAAGGAGGGACAAAAATTAATTCAACCAAAAAAATGTAACGACTTTCCTCAATTCTCTATTTCTAACGCCCTCAATCTTCACAATCTTTAACTGTCACAATCTCTCAGTTATCTTCGTAATAATCTTCCTAATAAAGATAGTATGACTGTTTTTAGGTTAAGTTGATTGCGTGTAGGACTCGATTGCATTGACATCGATTCAGTTTTAGCGATTATGAATTATCCGAGAATGTATTTGTGAAATCTTTCATTCCTCAAAGAGATATTTTAGGTTGGTACAAGTGCCGGTGGGAGGAGGCGATTTAACATGTCCAGCAATCCTAATCTGAACTTATAATTTTCTCCTGTTTTTCTCCTCATTTAAAAGCATTCATAACTCATTGCGGGGGTATGAGTTCCCAAGAGGCTACTTGGTGTGGCGTGCCAATGATTGGTATGCCATTAATACTCCATCAATATCGAGTAAGTAAAAAATTATAAGATTTTAAACATTTGTAAGCGATTATGATATCGGTTAATTTTTAGAATCTATTCCAATCGATGTCAGCCGGTTGTGCCAAAAAAGTTGATTATTTAACCGTGACTATCGAGAGTCTAATCGACACAATCAAATATGTTGCCGAAGATAAAGAGATGCTGATAAATGCTAAAAGACGTTCATGACAATTTCGCGATAATCCAATTAAACCGCTGGATAAAGCGATTTGGTGGATTAAATATTTAATACGAGAACCAAATCCAACGCATTTGAAATCACCAGCCAACTAATTGAATTTCTTTCAGGCTCATTCATTCGATGTATTATTTTTGATAATATTTTGGTTTGTCATTTTGGTGATAATTTTCTTTAAAATTCCTCTCAAAATATTGTATTTTTTATTCAATTTCGTCGAACAATTACAGAATCAGAGTGAGCAACATCACAGAAAAATTGATTAAATAATATTGGTTAAGGAAAAAGGAACAAATCAAGGAGTAATGAATATTTTATTTTAATTTATGCTCAAGAGCAAAATCGGATAAATTGACAACTTAATTTTGCAAAGATACATTTTGTTGATATGGCAACACATTGCGCGAAACTTAGTGATAATTTCCGATGGTTTTAAATGAACCGCCTAATTGGAGGTTAGCAATTTAGACATTTAGAAATTTATTGCACGTCGCAAACTCTTTTAAAGAAGCAGAGGGTTAATAATGCATATAATAAACTTAGCAAAAAATAACACCAGCCAAGGTATGGTCCAGATATCCATCAATTGGTTACCAAACGAACGAGCGATTTATGCATTTATAATAATTATTACATGTCTCATATTTTTTTAATAGAGAGATAAATAAAATAGGTTTTTGTGTCTCAATCGAATTTTTTTCGAAATTTTTATTTTATTTAACTCCATATATTTTATACGATTTCTTCGCAACGGGCAATCATTATTTTGTTACATTATTAAAAAGATAAAAGAAAAGAATAAAAGTATGCTTTACGTTTTTTACACACTGCTAGATTATACTCTTTCTATAAATACAAAGCAAAAATTTCATTTTTCAAAAATCGATAGGGAAATATTTTATATACATTGTATGACCTAATTCTTCATTTTACTTTGGTTAAAATTTATTACAACGAAACTATATAATTTCGCATAAAATGATTAACTATTGACAAAGAAAACCGCTTATAAATTCTACGTACATGTGCCCATAATGTTCATACATATTGCATGTATGTATACAGAATCTATTAAGAAAAAATCGATTTCTGCATACTATATAATATAATTCATTATTTGTGTGTGGGCCATCAAGTGGATTCCTTTTTTAATAACGAAACGAAATGCATTTTAGTTATATTCATTCCAACGTCATTGGATTTCAATTGAATTAATAGTGCAGTTAGGTTGCTTTATAGGCTATTGTAGGATTTATTGACGGTGGACACTTTTTGAAATAAGCGATCGAATATAGAAATTAAAAAATGGCAATGGCAAATACGAAAAGATATTTTTTAATAGAATTTTTTAAAATGATCCAGTCGATGGCCCACGCATTTATTCATCTCTTTAACGAATTTCCAATAATGACTCTTTGTACATTCTCAAAGTACCGAGTACGAGTACAATATATCGTTAATATGCAGCTCGTTTATTTTTTAATCGAATATATTTTGTTAAATTAATTAAATAATAATGAAATTGTCGATATTGTTGTTTTTTTTTGTTGTTAATATGGCAAGATTATTACATGAGTAACTAAATATTACATAATAAAATTAATTAATAATGTTAATAATAAATAATAATATTATTACTAATTACATATATTAATAATTTTAATACATTCGATCGTATATTTAGAAATTATTAATTTGTCATATATTTTTTGCCTGTATGACTCAGAGCATGTGTGCGTGTAAGAACAACTAGGGTAAAATGTCAGGTGGGTTTACACAAGAGCTAAAATCGGTATAATGGAAGAGAAGAAATAATTTTTATCATACACACAAACCAATTTACGAAAAAGTATTATTCGATAATAAGATTTATCGATAATGTTACAATTAAATTAATTAACACAGATGATAAATTTACTAAATTAAAAAAAAACGTTGAGGCCTCTCCATTCTCTTTCTTAGAAATTGGAGAAACCTCAACAACCCAATTCAACAAATTTGATTTAGACTGGGTTTAGTTCAATTATTGTCTTACAATTTTTGCCTCGAATCAAGTTAGTCATGGTTAGTTCTTGACCATAATGGCCACCGGTTAGTCGTGAATCGGATCGAGCGCATCGAAAATAAGTGCAGATATTGTTGATAACGATGAGTGTGATGACTCGGCCATCGACGGTGGTGACATTGAAGATTTCTTTCCCTTACGTATATAATTCAACTACGGTATAGGATCATATGGTTTGCCATTTAAGCCGACATAACGATTATTGTTCCGGTGCACGAAACCCTTTTCCGGTGAAGCATTATAATAAACGACTCTACGTATTCCGAAGGGATCGATATAGCCAAAACTGCCGGCGCGTTTGTTATCACTCACTTGTTCTTCTTCGTGATAATGACGAGGCAAGAAATAACGAAAGCCGTTACGCGTTGTTGAAACGCCATCATAATTAGAAATATCCTGTGGCGGCTCGTAAACAGTGTCGAGTGCATTGCTTTGGATTCCGATAGATGGTTGTGGCCGTGATCGTCGATGCGTTGGCGGGTACGGTGGTTGTAGTAATTTCAGATTGTTAATGTCTGCGGGTAGTGAGGGGTCACTAATGTATTTTTCCGGAAGGGAAGGCTGACGTGAGTAGTGGTAACCCGCCGAAGGAACCACTGTTTTAAATGGAGTAGGTAACGAATAACTATTGGAGGGATCGCTTGAGGGTGGGGCTACTTGTGCTGCTTCAGACGATATGGGTGTCGGTATGCCGGGTTCCAAACCAATGGGACGAATGGGTCGTCGTTGGTTGGTGTTCAATAACGGTGGTTCTACAACGAGTGAAGGCGTTACAAACGCAGCGTCCGATGAGTGTCTGCCAGGCGTAAAGAAATCTTGATTATCCGCAGTGCGATGCGACTTTTCATCAGGATAATGATCAAAACCGAGATAAGGTGATGGTTGCAATTCGGCTGCCTCCGCCGGCGACAAATAATCAAGTTTTGATGCTGCGAATTTTCTAAGAGTTGGTCTGGTAGTTCTGGAACCGGGAGGTGTTGTTGGGCCGTAAACATACCCGGTAGAATGTTTATTTTCCTGATTTGAATAATCAATACTATTCGATAGAGTATTACCCTTTACCAAAACACCAGATTGAGCTGATACGGTCTTTGCAGCTTTGATGGCATCCTGGGGAATGTTTGCATATTTCAACTATTACATTTTTTCACATAATCACCACCTACCTCGATATGTCTTCCATGTCCCACAAAAACAATTTTCGATTTTAATATTCGATAACCTTTCGTATCGGCAATATAATCCTTCTGACGAAGAAAACCGGCAGCATCTATCCAAGCTTCCGTTCCTTCGATAACCACAAAGGATTGAGAGGATTAATGACGAAAGAATAAAGAGGAATTTTGTATGGATCTCATTTTACTAACCTATTACCGTTCCATCCTGTAAGCGTCTCTCTTTGCGGAATTGTCCGTTATCGGTCTGAAAGCGAAAGTAACGTTCGGGTCCTTCATCAGTTTGAATGTGGTATTGGTTACTCGTTGGTAAATCCCAAGAACCAACAACCATTTTCGAAAATATGAACTGAAAAGATGGAAAGGAATGAGAAAATATGGTTTAGAAATTGGATAAAATTTAGTAAAAGTTCAAACCAAAAGCTCTGTAACGAATAAGTAGGGACAGCGGTTACTTGGTAACCGCTTCGAATTAAATCGATTTTAAAGTTATCTAAACAAAACAAAAAATTTATGTCATTAAACTTGCTTTTTATGAAATTGTCAATCAGCAATCAGCAATTGTCAATTGAGCGTTTGTCAATTTAATTTAGATGCTTTTTTATTTCTGGACAATCTATAATAATTAAATTTAAAACCTGGATGAGAATTCAAAATTCGAGGAGAGTTTTATTACATATTGCTCTTGTAACTCTCAATTAGTATGGCCCTAAGTGTTGCATCGGCATTTTCATCAAGGCATACACAACGAAGTACGCGACATACACGCTTTGCACGTCTCAAAGATGTAGTAGTTCATCGAGATTTGGAATGTAAATTACGTAAATCCTTATTGGATTACGTCAGCGATGAACTAGACCATATGAACAGGCAACTTTTCTATCAACGGGTTACTATTTTTGGTAAGAATGAGATCGTCGCATCTACCAGAATCACCGTTAGCGAGGAGGGAGAAGAGGTATCAAAGGAGTTCACAGAGGACTTTAAAGAGGTATTCGGCGAAGCTGTTGAAAAAATTGTCCAACAATGCGAAGTAGACACGTTTACCGTCGATGATTTATATGGTGTGTTTTTATGTATGGGCGATTATACTCTATTGGTGTTGGAAGGTACTGAAGATTTGGTGGGTTATTTCGTAAAGCGTCTCGCTAAAGTCGCCAGAACTTATTGGCAGATAAATCGGGTATTTTTGGTTGAGGATAATATCAATGAGGTGAGTATGGTCGGGTAGGTGGGAAGACGTGTAATGCCGTTACGGCTTCAAACAATTAGTCAATCAATCAAGCACCTTTTTCTCCCTGATTTCCTTTAGATTTATTTCGATAAATTCATAAATCTACGTTGTTCAGTTATCAATACCAATGAGAAATATCCACCGCCAACTTCAAATGACATGGAATTGATGAGAGTCCAACATTTGATAATCATGAAGAAAATGCAAGAACTTTGTCAGACTTTGAGAACGACTATTTTACTTAACGAAAGCAAAAGAGAAGGAAGTAATTAAATTGAATGATATTAAATTAATTGCCTGCATGCCATTTTCAGTTAATCTACTTCTCGTTTGATTTTGTAGGTGTATCGGTGCAGGATTATGATAAAATTCTGCCACTAGATAGATTCAATAAATTGCTTCCTGAGGCGCAACGCATCGATTTGGTTTTGAATTCATGTTTCTATCGTAGTGTGGAGGATTTTGCTATGGAATACGAATATACACCACTGGGGGTGGATGAGGAGAGTTTAATTTGGCCCATTCCATATAACTACACACCACTATCCGGTTTTGAGCGTTCACCGTATGATGTTAACATCACTTTCTCCGATTACGGTAAAGTTCAGAAAAAGGTCGCTGCTGAAGATGGTGAGGGTGATGGTGAGGGCGATGGTGAGGGTGAGGGCGAAGGGGATGGTGGCGGCGAGGGAGAGGAAGGAGGAAATGCTCAGTCGGGGGCTAATGAAGGAGAAGCTAAAACTGCGTAATTTCAAAAAGGGATAAAATACGCCACTTCCTTAATTCACCTCACATTTTTAGCAAATACATGAACCAATAGGGCAGAGCGTTGTTTTAGAGAATTTAGTAAATTTCAATTTTTGTAATTTTATTTTCGTCTTTATTAATTTTTGTAATAGTTTTCGTTTTCTGTAAAATTAAATATATCTTAATTAACCTATTAAATACCAGTGTAATACTTTGATTTATTACTTTCGACGTCTATTGCAAAGAAATTTGCATTGAGGGAAAATGAATGAATGATTTTATAATTCTCAACAATCAAAGTTGTTTGATTTAAATTAAGAATTAAAAGAATTCATAAAAATTCAATTAAAAGCGTCAATTGTGGCGGCGGTAAAATTTTACCAATGTCATTTCTGACACAATTTCAAATTGTTTCATGACTGACAGTCCGAAAGAGTTGATAATTTGAATTTACAGTTCTGTCAATAACAATTTTTCAGATTAATCATAACTGCATAAGAAATCCTCACCTCGTTAAATTTATTTTCATTTGAAATGAACGAAAATTTTTAAGACATAAAAAATCCTTGATAAAAAATAATGCAATTGCGTTAGTTTTTTTTAAAGAAATAATACACTATGCAACAAAAATAACAATCACAGAAGACAGAGTAATAATTGTTTGCGTTGTTAAACATACAAACAAACAAACAAATAACAACAAAAAACAACAAGAACTGAAGCAATTACTACAACAACAATAACAAGAGCTGCATTTTTTTACGCGAATAAGCATGAAAGCTTATTATCGGAAGCAGAAGCCGACGCAGCAATAGCAAACCGCATCGGCGTTTAATAGCGCGTAAAAGGGCAAACAAGCAGTGTTCGTGCGTGTCTGTCCGTGTAAGAAAGCAATTTTAAATACCTGGCTCCGTTTTATAAATCACGTTAAGCCGATCTAGATTAATCTGCCGATTCGTTTCAAATCTCGTTTACTCTACTATTACTATAATTTTTTTACAACGCGTTTGTTTAGTTGATTTTTTTTTTGCTTTGTTTGTTTTGTTTTATTCTTTAAACGAACACTTGTCTCGTTATGGAAGATCGAATTCGATTTATTGTTGAATCCTAAAAAGGGAGAAAAAGATTTTCAATCGAAAAAGCGAAGTCGCGGCAAAATGAAAATAAATTAAATTAATGAAAGAAAAATAACATAGTCTTTTTATATTAAAAAACAAAACTAAAAATTTAAAAAAGTAAAAATAAAAATAAAAATAAGAATAATAATAACATTACCACAGCTGCGTTTGTTTAATTGTTTTATTTAAGACTTTAATTTATGCGTTGCAATTGATTTAATTGCTGAACACTTTGCAATCTTTCTTTCAATACAAGCACGCATAATGTATTTACATCAGGTGTAGCCAAACTTTACATCTGCTTTTTTTAGAAAAATTTAGATTTATTAATGGTCAAGCTCCAAATGGACTGATTTTGGAGGATATCCATATATGTTACTATAAACTACTTGTTCAGGTAATGCGGATTCCAAAGAATAGGGTTTTAGGAAAAAATCTTATTTAATATTGAAACAAAAAAAATATTGAAATAAAAAAAATTTAAGACTATTTCTTGAACATATCTTCAATAAGAAATGCTTAAGACGAAACAAAAGACAAAAATACAAAAGACCAAAGAAATGTTAAAGAAATCTAAATAAAAAAATTTTGAATATGAAATTTTCTATAAGCGATAAAAACACCTTACCGTTGATTTAGATTTTTTTTGTTTCAACTCATGACGCGCCTCACCAATATAAAAGGTTAACAAAATCTTTTCAGTTCACAAAATGAAGATTTTATGTACGTCCATCTTCTTTTTTACACACGATTTTTCTTGGCGCTTTTCGGCACGGTGGGAATTAAAATCCGTACGCAAAAGAAATTACCTCTGCACCGTGCGAGTACGAGAATTCGTCCATGAAAATTTCGTATATGGAAACATTGTTATAAGGGTTTATTGAAGATATTAGGAGGCTCTAACGATGAAGAAATAATGGAGGTTGTTTTCTATAATTTTAAAATTGCAAAATATAGTATCTGCAGTATTTGCAGTAAGTGCTAAAAACGAGTTGATTCAGAAATAGATGAACCAGCAGCGCATTTAATCCAGTATTTTATTTTCTTCTTTTAACGTTTTTATAATACGTGTATTAAATAATTGATTTAATATTTTTGGACATTAAAATGCATTAATATCTAGTGACCCGCGAATCGTAGTTCGGCAGTGTCACTAAACTTAAACTAATCATATTTATCCAAAGTCGTCAATTCTATTTGAATTAATATTTTTAATCAGGACTAACTAATTAAATAAAAACCTGTGCAATAAAAAGGAATAATGATTAGAAAATTCAAATGCAAATAAAAGAAATATTAAACAAAGTTAAGAAGCGAAATAAAACCATGAAGGGAAAAAAAAAGAAAAGAAAATAATAGTCTCTATAATTTCATATTGGACAATTTCAATGTGCGTTTAAAATGAAAAATCTTAATAGGCAATTAAAAACAAATTAAACTGAAATTGATTTTCCATTAAAACTTTTACAACTCTTTTATATATTTACTCCAAAAGAAAATTATCTCCATCAAGTCTTAAACACGCTTGGAAAGATCTTTTCCTTAGCTGGCTTAATTATTTACTTAATTGTTGTTGTTGTTATTGCTGATATCGCTCCCGGTGTTGTTTCTTTTGTTTGTTTTATGCTGGCATTATTGATTTGTATTTGTTTTCATACGCGTGAAAATAACTGTAAATATGAATGATCTCTCGCATTTTCATCTTTGCCATCTTTGATGACTCTTCATTGATGTGTCTTCTACGATGCTTCTTCTTTGATTTTTCTCCATCGATCTTTGTCAACTTTTACAGGAAACGAACAGCAAAGGAATATTTTCTGTAAACAAACTTGATTTTTTTTTAAAATTCCGCGATACTCGTGATTATTTTTTGTTTATTATAAACTTGACCCAAAGAATTTTTGTTGTAAAATATTTCGAGTTCAATGAACCAAACGAGTTCAATGAATTCATTCAATAATATTTTAAAATATGAATAAGAAGTAAAAACAAATATTTTGTAAAGTAAAAATTCAATATTTTATATTAATAAAAATGATCAGGAAAGAAGACGAGTATTGGATGAAAGTTTAAGATTAACATTATTAATGTAAGGAAAATAATTAATTATTATTCATAAACTAATTAAGTTTCAATTAAAACATAATAAGCATACAAGATGATAATTAAGAATGGGATTAAGATATAAAAATAAATTAATATAATAATCAAAATTTTGTAAGCTCTTTTTGGAGCAAAACCAAATAGGAGAAAATATTTCATTTTGTCTAATAAAACTCTCAGCAAGTGTTTGTGGACGATTCAATTTTGTTTCAGCTCAACACACACCAACGGAAACAAGAAAATAAAATGTCCTGCTTCGTCTCGTTGTGATTGTTTTTGATGCGTGCGTTTGAATATAAAACGGTTTATTAACTTATGATTGGAAAATATTAAATCCAATCCGGTGAGATTTCATCGGCGGACAATGTTTGAAACTGACGATAAAGATTAGAAAGGTTTATATTTATCTTTACGACTAATGCAAGTAAGAATTTAAGAGTAAGACAAATATTAAAACTTGGAACGGAATGAGAACCAGGATTAAGTCTAAGAACAGAACAAGTCTAAAAATGATCATAAGGTCTAACAAAAAGTACGATTAAAAATGAAGAGAGAATGACGTCAAGTTAAGATCAAGCCAACCACGATTAAAGTGAGACTCTAAAGCGACGGGAAAATACTAGACTAATTTCATATAATTGTCCAAGACAATGACTGGGTTGGACTCGGCTTGACAATTTATATTTAGATGATTTTCTGTGGAGGAAATACCTTTCGATAAAAATAAATTGCTTTCAACAATCGTTGTGTCCACCTCGAGTCGTCTTTTCTCTTCATTATTACTCGTTTGAACTTTGATTTAGAGACTATCTGATTGGTTCATTAATTATTTGTTATAATGACGTCTTCTTTTTCTCTATTCTTCTTCTTCTTATCCTCTTTTTATATAAATTTCCTAAGCGAATTCTCTAAGTCTTCCTCGATTTGTCATATATTAAAATTTGTGTGCAATCGCTAGTTAGTGACAAGTGTGAAGGCGCCACTTCTATGTCACGTTAATCCAGCAAACTACACCCATGCGAACACACACACACATTTACACATACTTACAAATGTACACCCAGTAAAGAGCGTACATATAATTTAAACGCACATGACAATATATTGACAATATCCATTGACAATTGCGCGTGGGAAAAAAACAAATTAAAGATTTTTAACTGTGATACGAGATGACGCGCGTACGCGTGTGTTGAATATAAATTAATTGTCATGAATGCATTTTTATAAATAAAACCAAATAAAATTTATCGTTTTAAAATGATAAATAATACTTTCTCTCTCTTCCTCTTACTATCAGTTGTTCTAGATAGCACGAGAGAAAGCCATAAATCTTTTTGAAACGAAAAAAATAATTCTCAAATTTTCAAAGTTAAGAATTAGTTTGATAAAAAGTCGATTATATTGTGCAATATTTCTACCGGTCTGTCAGTTTGTAAAATGTCAATAATGATTTTAATATTCAATGCTTTGACATTAAACCGAGCTTGGCCTAAGCGGATTCAATGAAGTAAATTATTATTTTAATTTAACAAGTTCAAGTTCATGATAAAAATAATAACGATGAAGAAGAAGAGGAAGAAGAGGAACAAGAGGAAGGAGAACGAGAGCAACAACAATATAAGCAATTGCAATAAATATCAAATTGAAAGCTTTAAATAAACGCTATTTAAATTTAAATATTTTGTTTAAAAAAAACAGAAATTTATTTAGTTGAATTTAATTGCTGTTCATCGTACTGTTGTTTTATATTGTACATGTCGTCATCATCACCATTGCCATTATCATCGTCACAATCATCATCATCGACATCATCCTCATCAAAAACAGCCTTGATATTATTTTTATTTATTCAAAAAAGCATTTAAACATTCGCGATGAAGTTGTCACACATCGAAGCGCGTCTCATCGTCAATCGCTGCCCGAAATTCAGAGCATTTTTTCTTCTTTTCCCATTTGATTTTATCACGAATGTTGAGAAGAAATTTCATTTTACTGGGCCATCAACATTCCGTTTCGAACGTGAGCGCTAAAAACAAATGAGACAACAATACAAATTGCTATCGCTACTGACGTCTGTTGTTGTCGCTGCAACAATGATTGATCGTTTTACATTGTATTAAATCAATTCTTGCTGTCCGCCGAAAATGGCTCTAAAGCGAGTGTTGAATTTTAGCGTTGATTTGATGAGACTGTTGGTGATAATAATCTGCGTGGCGACGATGATGATGTTTGGAACAGATGTAGTTCATTATGCTTTGATCGGTGGTGGTGACGGAGTATTATCAAACAGGTACAAATATTTATTTATGAATTCGTTCAATATTCGTTCATGAGTCAGTGATGAAAATTGCGGAGTGAAGTTTTCATGAGATTTCTTGTAATCAAGGCTTAGAACATTCTCCATCGCTTAGCCCTAAAGTGTACAATAGAAGGATCATCTAACTGACACACGATTTCAATAACATCAGCTTAAATTTACCAAATAATTATAATGAAAATTATAATTTTTTTGAAAGCCTCAAATTTTTTTCGAAAAGAAAACCATTAGATTGCTGCGATTGAGATTGTAAAGACATAAAAATCAGAATTTAATTTTTAAACCACGTTATTTTCCGTGCCACAATGTCAGTATTTTTCATGCACGACATTCTGGGGGAAATTTCATGCATGATTCATTTATGCTTTATTAAAGGCATGAAAGTAAATGGTAACATTAGTCTTGATATTGTTGTTGTTGTTGGCGGAGTGAGTGATGTCGCGTTTATAGTCATTCTCGTAATTGTTGTTGTTGTTTTTTGTTTTTGTTATTTTTATGATTGGTGCGGTGCAGCGTTAATTTCTGCGCGTTCAAATTTGCGAACGCGTTGCAATAAAACGAACTGAAAGAGAGTGAAAGTTTTTTCGCCGCAACTCGTTATGAATGTGATGTGGTGTTGTTGCCATTGTTGGTGGTGGCGGTTGTTGTTGTTGTTGTTGTTGTTTGTGGTGGTGATATTGTTGATATTACTTCTTTTATTATTACGATTTTTTGTTGTTATAAAAGTGTCTCTTGAATTATTGCTTTATTTCGTTTTCTAACTTGGTGGTGTTACGTGTTTTTTTATCGTACGTCTTTGACTATTAATGAATTCTATGGGTGTTTCTTTTTCCTTTTCCCGAATAAACGTTTGGTGCTCATTAGGCAGGGTCGGTTTATGGGACAGGCGGAGGAGGAAGGAAGATTCGAAAGGGGCAGATAGATTATGGAAAAGAATTTGTAAGCGATTACCAGTGGCAACACCGACGATGAAGATATTACTCAAAAATGACAAAACGACATGTTTGTCTGTTTTTTTTTCTATCGTTTTACGAACGGTCGTGGTTTTGTTTTAATTAATCTATCGTAATACCTGCCAGCGCATTTAAAAATAAATAAAATAAATTTTAAATGCGTCCACCGTGAAGCGTGACGCTGTTTTAGCTTCTATGAAAATTTTCGTATTTAAAGGAAAAAACTTTTTTATTACGACATTAATTTAAATTAAGTTTTCTCGTTGATTTTTTCTTTTGTTTAACGCTAATGCAACACCTTTTTTCACATAAACACAAATTTCATACTCAAATATTTCCACACTTCCTTAATGAGCACGAACTCTAATTTCGTGCTTCACGCAGTGGCAGAAGAAAATGCAACAACAACAACAACACAATTTTCTCTACGTTGTTTTCGAAATTAATTTTCTTAAGCAAATAAAACGGAAATTAACTCAATGAACACCATCCGTATTTGCTTAATATGATTAAATTTCATTAACCGCGAATTCGAGTTAATTTGTAATAAAATCGATTACGAAGACTTATGAAAAACAAATTGCAAAAAAAGTTTACAAAATCGAATTTTTTGTTTGAATGAAACTTTTTAATTGCAATTATCAATTTTTTTCTCCTTGTGTTCCGTTCTTTTTTATTTATCTATATGTATTTTTTTCCTCTAAATAATGCAAATATTTCATGCAATGCAACGTTCATGAAAACTTGTTATTTCGAATCAATGATCAAACAAATAAACCCACCGACAAAATAAACCAACCACACACACACCGATCAACAAACCCACCACACTGTGGTGCAGCTGTGGCTTAAGACTTCAGCCAAATCTACTGCTTCTGCATGGCTTCTGTTGAAGCAATTACACTTGCACTTGGTGAATGTGCTTGCAAAATGTTTCGCGCTGCATCGCACCGCTTCATTGCCTTGACGGGAAAAAATGAGTATGAGTATTATCAAAATTCACAAAACAAAAAAACCAAACAAACAAAAATACTGACACTGAAAATTCAAACAGGAAAACAGAAGACAAAGACTTAAGACAGAAGACTTTAACGACTACAAAAATAAAGGAAGGAGAACATTTTACAAAGATAAATGAAATAAATGTAAAAAAAGTATAATTGTAAAACGATAAAAGAGATAATTGTTTAAAGCTAAATTAATCAAAGACGTGTTTTAGTTTTTATATCTATGTCGTGGGTTAGTTAGACCCTTTATAGCATTATAAGGGTTAAGAAAAAATGAAAGTTCCTTGTAAACTTTAGAGGAAGGTCTTTTTGTTTCTCTTTGTAATTCTAGAAAATTGAATTCAATAAGAGTGGACCACTGGTTGGTTTCTTTTTAGAAATACTACAATAAATACGATTAAATCAATGTCAATTATTTTTAATTTATTAAGAAATTTTTACATTCAGATTAACTACTTCTGATTCGATTAATTTTAATTCGATTAATTTTCTGTAATTTTTAAAGGGAAGAAAAGGCGAAGAAGAAGAAGACGACAATGAAAAATGCAAAAAGCAAGGAATGGTGATGAAAGAAGAGACGAGTAGAAGACTATTTATAGGTTTAACTAGATTTTTTATTTTTTGTTTTGAAACGAAAACATAGGGCATTCTATAATAAAAAGAAACCTCCCTAGCCGTGAAGGGTTTTTTAAAGCAAGATCGACAACACATTTACCGCATTTAGAGACCAACTGGAGCGTGAATTGAGGAACGGAAGTACTTCAATTCATTACCATTTTTTCTGGTCTCTCTCCTCTATCTACTCTGTCTTGTCCGTTATCCAAATCACATCTCATGATGATTTATTTTCGTACATTTTGTGTAATCAAGGCGGAATTTCCGATTCGGGTTCAAAGTGCAAGAGTTATGAAATTTACCGACTGTACCTCACTAAAATACAAATACAAAAACAACAAACCAAATCAAAAAGAAACACTAACAAAATTTATGGAGTCATTAAAAGAAACCAACCAACAACACCAACAACAACAATAACAACAACCAATAGTATCACATGCAAGCCTTTACTATATCAAAATATCATAAAAGGAATATAAAAAAGTTAATTATATAATTATCAGTTTGTATATAAATAATATTATTTGTTTCCTGAGCGGGTGATACTCATTTTCAGTTAAGAGCGTAAATTTTTCTCTTTCAACAGATATTTTTTATCCCCGCAAAAAAACTTTCATTTTTGATGTTTAAGACTTTTTCAAGAGGAGGCGTTTTTTTGAAATGAGCGTAATATTAAGAGCGGGTAAATATTTAAATCGCCTTCAGGCTATTTCTTAAGCAAAAACCTGAAGGTTTTACGTACTTATAAACAAATACTTTAGGATCCTAAGGAAGATTACAATTAAATAAATCTAATAAATTCCTCTAAACCGTCAAATAAATTTATTCCATTGAGTGAAAAAATTTCATTTTATTCTAATCGCGTGTGAGAAAATAACTAAAACTGTCGCATCACAAGCACGAGAAACCAAAAAAAAAACCCACGAATAATTGTCTCGAATTTATTTATTCATTCTTTAAACGCTAGCTAATTTCTTATATCAAAAGAAAATACGATTGAAAATAAATTATTTTCGAAAATACTAAATGGTATTTTTGTTGCTGTCATGCATTCTTGTTGTTGGCATTTGTGAGTTATTGCAGTTTGTTATTGTTGTCATGTCTGTCATTTATTAAAAATCCATAAATAAGTTTCTTTCGAAGCGAACGTATTTATGTGAAACGATCGCCTTTGAAGAGAAATGATAGAAATCACAACAACTTATTTGTAGCAATAAAAACAAACAGCAGCAGCAACAGCAGCAGCAACAGCAGCAGGAACAACAACAACAACAACAGAAAAGAACTTGTCTTTGATTTTGCAATTGTCAAACAAAGAAAAACCGACGAGCCGACAAACAACTAATGACAGCTGACAGTTGACTGTATTGTCAATGTGACATAGCCAATAGAGGAAATAAATAATTTAAGTAAAATAGAAAGAATATCATTTGATTTCTCGTTGAGTCTAAATATAATAAAAATATAATAAAATAAATTCTCATTAAGAATTTAAATCAGAATTGAAAGTTTTTAAAAATGTTCGACGATTTTTTTTCAAAGGATGTGAAAAGACTAAAGCAAACTAGCTGATGGCCCACTATTTTATTACATATTTTTTGTATTAATAAGACGACGTCAATCTAGAAATTTTTCCTTTATTTAAGTTTTATTAGAAAAATTAATTATAAAATTTATTGTAGACCATTAATTTTTTTTAAATGCATATTAAATTAGAAAAGCATAAGCTTTGCTAAAAAATGTGCATAATATTTTTTATTACCATTCGTAATAAAAAGCAGGTGGAAACCTTTTAAAAATCTAATAAAAAAATCATAATATTAATCAAATATTTTCTATTACTAATTAAATATTTTTTTATAATTAATCAAAATGTTTTTCTATAACTAATTAAATATTTTTTCTATTTATAACTAAAACTCTATATAAATTATTATCTTAATTAAATAAACTTTTAATTGAGTGATTAAATATCAATTTAGAATCATAGGAGCAAAAAATCGCAACAGCGATATATTTTGAATTTTATGCGTTTTGAGATAAGTCGTTTTCGTCACGTCTTTGAACTTGTGTATCGTTCGTTCGAGATTGAAACAACTCTCGAATTTCATTCATGCAATAAATTATTAAATGACGAATGGCTGAGGAACTCATGGCCTCATTTTGTTTCAATAATGAACATTTTCCAATTAACACATAATTATTTATGAGTTCTTGAGTAAGCGTAAAAAAATACTTGCATACTAATTACTTAATTATTAATTATTTTTTACGAAAAGATTTTTCCAAGAATTTGTTTTTCATTTCGTGAAGATTAATTAAATTCTCAAATAATGCAAATTAGAAAAGCTAGGAAGCAGAAGGCAAAAGAATGTAAGAGAGGGGAAGGCGGGGGGAGATCGAACACTATAATAACAATAGATAAATAATTAGCTAATGGTTTAACAATTAATCTAACAGCAGTAAAACAGCAGTTAACAGTAAATTAAGTTCCTGTGAGAAAGAGCGAGGAATCCTGTAGGATAACGAAAGAGTGGTAACAGAAGAAGAGTAGATCAAAAGTAGCGCAGTCTCACACAGTGACAATTTTCGGTTTTCGATTCGTAATAGCGTAGTTACCTTTTAGTTCATTTAGTGGATAAAATAGTAGAATAGCAGAAAAGGATACTAACAGACTATTTTTCCACAAAATATTTAGCAGAACAACTGTTGAATTGTAGTACGATAACAGAAGAGCAGTTTAACATTCTGTTAAAATGGAATACCAGAGTATTAACAGACTAATAACAACCAAGTAAATCGATTGTACAGACTGACTTACAGTAAAAACTTAATAGAAACTTAACAAATAGCTAATTAAAAGAAACAGAGCTGTAATAGAGCGAAAGAAGAATTAATTGGAAACAAATAATTCTTCAACATATTAAGAGAAGAATAACAGAATAATAACAGTGTCATGGGTAGTGCAATAATCAGCGGTTTTCAAGCTAAAAGAGGTAATGAGTGAAACGAAACTACTTTTAGTAACATCGGCAGTTATCGTATATCCGTTAAATAACAGCTGATTAACAGCAATAAGCTTTTATTGCTATTTTCGAATAGCATGCCCAATTCATTTATAATGTCTAAAAATAAATCAACCTACTTAAAAAATTGATTTCGAAAAAATATTGCATCATTTATGTAAATTGCAAATATCGCTAGAGCAAGAGAAAAACCGCTGAGAAAAACTAGTTCAATCTTTTGAGGCCGCCACGCAAAAAAGCAAATTATTTTTAATTTTTGTTTTAAAGTTATGCTTTTGTCGTTTTTATGAAATATTGCTTTTTATATGGAAAGTTGCAGAAAGTACTTTGGATTCTCAGGATTTACGTTATTGAAGAGCAGAGACAAAAAAAATTATCTAAGCAGTTGACTTTAAGAAATGTTTTACATTATTTAGAAACTTAACAATCTTAAAACTTAAAAACAAAAAAAAAACAAAAAAATTTTCGGGGAAAAAAAGGCAAACGCGCCTCGAGAGAAGCAACCTAAGAAAATGTAGATGAAAATTACGAAATATAAGTGGAGACGGTTAAGTGAAAATATTTCGCTGAAATGTAACCTTTTTTGTCAAAATTATGTGCGTTTTAATAATTTGGTTAATAATAATAATTTTTAATAATATTTTCATCCACACAATGATAAAATTCATTTGATTCTCAAAGATGACAAAAGATTCAAGATACAAACTCGATTAACGGACGTTCTTTGAGTAATATTTATAAATAATGAAATAATAAAATTTTTATACTTTTCTTTCGTATAATTTGAAAAAAAAAATTATTTCAAACTTGATTTCATCAAAATTTGATCTGCAATTTCACAAAGAATTGTGAATATTTTAAATATGTATTTTATTAAAGGTTATTATTAAAAGTCTTGCTCGAAATATTAACAAACAATAATGCAGCTAATTGCAAAATTATTATGCGGTCATTCAGTTAAATCAAGAATTGAAATTAAAACGCTCTTATTGTTAGGACTTATAATATAAAATTAAATAATAACCGCACATACAATAGAATTTATTTTTCAGGTTACATTTTTCTTACATTTTTGTTTGCTCTAGAATGAATTTATGTATAAAACTATCGAAAATTTTATTGTCTAAATTTGCACTAAGCGAAAATCCTGTAATGAGTATAATTATTGACTAATTCAACGAAAGTTAGGCTACATGAGGAACATTATCTTAACTTTATTAGTTAATATTTTTATTAGGTTTTTATTAAGGTTAAAGGTTTTTATTATGGTTTTTATTAAGATTATTTTTATTGACTCTACTCATTGTTTCTATCATTTTAATCATTGTTGGTTTATAGTCTATCATTTGAAAATCTATCTCATTTTTATATCATTCCATTTGCAACTTCATAAGCTTGAGCGATTGTTTTTACTGATATTCTCACTTATAATTTGAATACGAGTTAGATCAGTAAACCGCAGATTTAATAGAAGTCCAATGAATCAATTCTCTTCAACTTTTCCACGCTCACACATTTTAAAAGAAACCTTAATTAATGGCAAATTAATCACTTCATTTATATGAAATTTTACGCCAAAATAATAGTACTAATACACCATTTTGTATACTATAGAGATATTTAGAATACTCTGAAAGTCCCTTTTTATTGGTTGTATAATTTTTTTGTATTGTTGGAATATTTTTGTTGGTTGTTGAAGAGTATTCTTCTCAGTCATTTCAAATTCTCGGTAAGTTTTTCCATCGATATGTGTGTAATAATCTTACAGCGTTAATCTTACTGCGATCATTCATTTTAGAATTATAACAATGTTCTCTAAATACGTGATAAATATAAATTAATTATAGCAATTCTGTCATCTAAGATAAGTAAGAAGTATTAACCTGCTCTTCATCGATCAATTAATTCATGTCATTCAATCATTCAACCATTCATTTATTCATTCATTGCACACTCAGTGCATTTAGTTTGAAAAATAATAGCGATGAGAAAATGATTGTAGGTTGCAAAATAAGACAAATGGGGTTGTCCTTGTGGTACGTAAACTACCTTAGCGAAAATGAAGCGACGTGCGATTAATTTGGCTTTAAATTTGGGACTATAAAAAAACTTTATTTGAAGAATTAATTTCGAAAACCATAACCATTCATATCTATGATCATTATAATGATTTGTTGAATTTTTTCTCAATAAACTTTTACTCAATAATTTTGCATAGTTTTTCGATATCAGAAAAAAATCGACCCTATTTCGTCTGACTCTTTCTGTGCTTCTCACGGTTTCGAATGAAAGTTTGGGTAAATAAAATTTTTATATTATTTTTTTTAATTGTTGTGTACTGATTTTGAGCGAAGAAACTATTTGGAGAGGGAAAGCTGTAGCTGATGAAATATTATTAAGAAATATAATTAAGATTTTTTTAAATAAATATTTACGACTATTTATTAATGGCTGGAATTTCTTTTAATATTTACTTGAGCGAATTCTTTTTTTTTAAGTTGAAATCAACTTTGATTTTCGTGGTTTCGAGCTCTCACAAGTATTGATTTCTAACAACGATCTTTTTCAAATTATAATGGAAAAATTCTAACCGCTTTTAGTCTTCCCTCAATCAATGATTTGTTAATTTTAAGCATTGAGCATTTTTTTCTGAGTCAAATAGCTTAAGGTCATGTATTTTTTGTTGTAAAGAAATATTCAATAAACGAAACAAAAACCCATTTCAATTTCTAGAACTCATAAATACAAAACTAAATTAAAACAAGCCGCATTTTACGATATTGCTTAATTTATTGTTTCGTTTAATTTTTTTATTTATTATTCCATTATTCCATATTCGCAAAATGTGAGGCAATGAAAAACATTTGAGTTGATGAATCATAAACAAAAGTCGCTGGAAAGTGTTGCAGAAAGCCCGAAAACACTTAAAAAAATTGTAGCATTTGTAGCATTTTGTGATTGGCATAATAATTATTATTATGATTTGATGTTGTTGTTGTTTGCTTTTTTGTTTTGATCAACACAATAATTCTTTTGTTTTCGTTATTCACATACACAAATAAAACACATATACAAGCACACACACACGTTCACACGCCGATGCATATAGAACCGATAGAAAGCGATTTATTCAAAAACATTTAATAATGTAAAAATTTGCTTAAAAGAAATCTTTCTACAATATGATACATTTTTGTAAAGTATTCACTCTTTAAATTTATTTGTGACTGCATTTTATTAATTTATAACTTTTTAATGGAATTTGTTTATTTAAAATATTACCATATTTTTTCTTTTGTTTTACTATTATATTTATAAATTACTTTTTTTAATAATTTTTGTTTTATTATTCTATCGATATTGTTTTAAAATCTTTTTTAATTTTTATTGTTTTCTTATTGGTCTAAAATTAACGAAAAAATTGTATTAACGATTTAAGAAGAAACAATACTTTTGTTAGAATTTTCTGAATAAAGATTTTGAGCATGTAATAAATACTAGCATTATCGTTATCTTATACTTCCTCAGGGTTAATTTCTTTGGTAAATCAAATGGAATCGGAGCAGTATAATAATCTTCCAAATATTTTCCGACTTTTGTTATCTAAACTAAGTGTAGTTTAAATTGTGAAACTAATGAATAATGGAATAGACTCTTATATGGAATCTTAGATATACGAGTGTCGTTCAATGTATTGTCGGTATTGTTTTGACTTACCAGTAATGCAAAAAAAAAATGCCCAATTACTGCATTAACGTCAATATTTGCCGCTATGGATATAAATTTCATATAATTTTATATAATTATGATCATTGATATAATTTTGGTTTTATATGACTGTGAGTATTACATCTGGTTGATGACTGTTGATGTATGATTACGATGCGTCAGAATATCTGTTGTATCAAAAATGTTCGATTCGAGTATTAGAAATATGTTGAGACTTTTGTCGTGACGATCTATCGTGAAGAGATGTGAAGTGACTTAACTATTATGAGACTTATAAAGGAAGCATGAGCCCAAGCGAGTTAAATAAGCGGCTAATGATATCGATTAAGTAATTCAAAGTCAGTTGATTTCGGAAGAAAATTGTATTTTGAGGCTCAGGAAAACAATTCCAAACTCCTAACAAATAAATTAAATGAGCGGGGTCGGGGGGCAAGAATGTCATAAAGTGATCGCCGGTATTTAAGATTGTTGAAGGTGAAAATTAATACGAATTTTTCGGAGAAAAAAAATCAATTTTTTGCAGTGTATTGAAAAGTTAATAACCACGTCTAGAAATTAGATTTATATTGTCGCAGATTACATTGTAGAATATTTTTATGAACGCATGAAGTATTTTTTGTAGCGATGTCGAGAATACACTGAATGTCTCTCGGGCAACACGTTTAAGCGCAGGCAGAAATATTGCATAATTTTCTAAAAATAAACTAAACTATTTAGAGCATTTAGAAACGATAGTAATGATCTCACTAATTCGAAATTAATCGCTGACTTTGTTGTGATTTTTACGTTTCTTGAACCTCATTCATTCATTCATTCATTCATCTGACCTCTAAATAATTATCGTATTTATATCGTATTTATTATATATATGATTTCATTAATCCTTTCACATTTATCATTCATTCTTCTATCCTTCATGCAATCTTTCATTCTTTTCAATTCAAAATTAAATCTACAAACAGCTGATTGGAAAATAAATAAACAGCTGGCACTAAAGAGGTTTTCTGTTGAAAATCGATTAGCGCTTATCAATTAAAATGAAAATTATTAATTAAAAAAATGAAAGAAACAAAAAACTCTTTGTTTTAAAAAAATATTTCTTTTTAATTTTTTATTATGAATATTTCTGAAAAAAATGTTTGCCAGAAAAATTTAAGAACTCACCACGCTATAAAAAATCCACAGTTGGGCAGGCTTCATTATATTTGAATTTCCTTACAAAATTTTTACTTAATTAAAAAAATTACTTAACGTTATTGTTTCTTCCTTATCTTTATCTTTTTATGCACTTAAAATTTTTTTAAATTTTTAATAAACATTTTAAACTATATAATTTTTTTAAATAATTCTCATTGGCCTGATTTTTTTCCATTAATTTTTATTGGTAATTTTTTAGATAAAAATTCTTTGTTTGGCATTCCTTTTAGATTTAAATTAAAACAATCGGTAATTGTTTTTATTGTTATTATTATTATTATTTGCATTGTTTGTTCAACGCACGAATCGCATAAGATGAATCCGTCCACGCAAGCGATTCCACAGGACACGTCCGTTCAATTTAATTTGTTGAAAAGTCGTATCGTAACGTATCGTATCGGCTCATCGGCCTAGACTCAAAATGCAACGTCAATTAAATTGAAATTGCAAAAATAAAAAATAAAATTAATGAAAGAAATAAAACACAGAAAGTCTAAATAAAATCCAAGAACAAAAATATAATTAAAAAAAAGAAAAACATTGTAAACAAATTCAATACAAAAGAATTCAAAACAAAATCAAAAACGCCGAAGAATGCCAACAACGAAACAAAGAAACAATTACAAACAAAACATAAAATCACATTTCTTTTCACGTTTATTGTTCTTTTTTTCATTTGCTTCTAGTTTTTCTTATTGTTCGATGTTTTTATTTTAAACGAGTTCATCAAATCGTTACATTTTTCTTTTCATTGTTCGGTAAAAGTAAAGAAAAATGTCTGAAAGAAAGAAAAAATAACAACAACATTCAACAAACAATCACATCTGACAATTGACAATTCCGACATCGGAAAATCCCTGAAATTAAAAAATTCAAATGAAATTCTTTTCAATTTGAGGTTTTTTTTTATTCCAAACAATGAAATTTACTTTGATGAAATTTGAATTGTTTTTCTTTGTTGTCGAACTTGCGCACGTTATGCTCGTAAGCGACCAGCATGAAACGTTTGATTATATTTCGAGCGAACGAACGAACAAACGAACGAACGAAAGAATGAACAATCACAGAAACCTCACCGAAATCACGTCTAGCGATGAAGCTGGCTAAAACAAAACTAAAATGTAACTTTTGCCGTTGGTTGGTATCACTGTCAATGTTGTGGCGTTGCTGGTGTTGGCTCGATAATAGCGACAAACGCCGACTCAGCAGCAGCAGCAGCAACAGCCAAGACAACAAATAACACCAACAGCAACAACAGCTACTGTACCTCCGGTAATTACTGTCAGTGGCCTTAAACTTAGCTTTATATGAGTTTAACAGCGCTGTACAAACGAAATTCACCACAACAACAGCCAATTTGGTGTATTTTAAAGCGTTGTTTTTATGAGTTTCGTGAGAATGTGGTGAGTAAGTGACGGCATTATATTAAATTCATTATCATTTCATTATTTTATCATTTCAAGGCTAAGAAAATTACTTTTAATTAATTTTAAAAAATCGAAATTCCATTTTAAAATATAAAAGCGCATTTTAAAAATATAAAAGTTAATTTGATAAAGGTAAAAATATATTTCGAATATAGGAAAAAACATTTTAAAAATATGTAACAAAAATGTTGTAAAATATATCAAAATATTCTCTTCCGAAAATAATTAAAATTTTTTGAAGAATACTGGATATAGGACGAGTATTATAAGAACTCATTTTCAAAGTGTTATAAATTCATTACATAAAGGTAAAATAAGAAAACCGTAAAAATCATATGCTTCATAATGAATATGAATTGATAAAAATTCCTAACGCAAAAAGCAAAAGCTAGTAAAATTTATTAAGAAAATGGTTTTCTAGAAAAAGAAAAAGAAAGAAATCATTAAAATGAGGTGAAAATATTTTTTAGGATATAAACTAAATTAAGCATCCGGTTTATTGAGATTATAAGAAAACATAATCGTTAAGGATTATTAACAAAATATTATAATAAAACGTTTTGAACATTTGAAGCGAGAATTTATGGCCGCAAATGAAAAATTACATGACGGCAGTTACTGTCAAATATTACAAGAAATTAGAGTAAAGATTGCCTTCCTGGTATTTGAGGTTAGTTGTCAAAAATTGTAGCGAAAATTATGAGATCTCAGATAAATTTAGTTTTATATTTTATATTTTCTCGAATTTATAAAAGGCTCACGTTTTATGAAAATTTTATTACTTTTAATTAAAAAAATTGTTACTCGTTACAATGGTTATTAGCTTAATCAATCCAAATAAAAATAAACGTATAAAAATTATAAAAATAATAATTAATTCCATTTTAGTTTAAAACGTTAAATTAAAAATGTCGTTAAAAACTAATTGTTTCGTTTGAAATAAAATAATCAATCGATGCTAAATCATTTCAAAAGTTCATCAATATAGCATTCTCTCAACGAAATCTATCAAGAATAAATAAATTGTTTTTTAATAATTTCATTTAAAAAGGCGACGAAAAATGCAAATCAATTCCTTTCAAAAGTAAAAAATTTATAATAAAACGAAGCACCAGATGCATTTATGGAACAAACAATTTGAAATCATTCCAAAAAGCAAACCCTCTATCAGAATATCAATCAGTCAATTACTGATTAATAATCATCATTATTATCATCATTTTGATGTGAGGCGTAAACAATAAGAATACGAGTGGGTGAGGTTTTCTCAATATAATCTAACTACTCAATGTAATTTCCATCTGCTTTTTTTTTAATTAAATACAAAATAATAAATATTTTTTTGTGTTTCTGAAATTATATTTTTTTTGTTTTCAATGCAATCATTTCCGCAATAATGAATATTCTTTATGAATTCTACGAGTGACTTCAAGCATTTTAATATGATTTTTTATAAAAAATCTTAATCAGTAATGACTTATTTAGAAAGAAATTATATTGTATTGTTAAGTACAAGGTCGTGCCTTTAGAGGAATACGAGAAGCTCGTTACGTATTTTCAAGGTATTGCTTGTGTCTCGTGTAGACCTGTGGTGGGCCATTAATTAGTTGCCCCTTTAAAAAACCTAGATTTCATTTAAAAATAGTAAACAAGATTAAATTGTTAGTTAAATTGAATTGCCTTAAAATTTGCATTAAAGTCATTGAAAGAAAATTAACATTAAAATGAATAAACATTGAGTTAAATTATTTCATCATAAATTACATTTGCGAGGGTAGATTAATACTAATTTTCTGCTTAATATATTATTGAATTATTCACCACAAGGTATTTTCACCAGACCGAAATATTTCAAACCACAATAAAACAAATTTGAGAAGCGCTGTTTCTTCTCTTTATCGTAAGAAAATTGTAATTCTTGATGAATATATTTTATTTACTGCAATGGTATTAATCATTTAAATTATATCTTGATGTTGCATTATTGTAAGCTATGTTGCTACTGTTGTGGTTGTTGTTTTTTATCTGTTGTAAAAGTATCTGGCTGCAACATTTTTCAAGGTTTTAAAAAATAAAACGAATACTCGTTCGATTGGAAATCAAATGTTATAAAATAGCAATAATTTAGTAGTTATTTTCGGTAGCTTTTAAACGATGATAGCTAATGGATATTTATTTGAAATAGCAATAGCAACAAATAATTACAACAACAACAATAACAGGTCTGTCAGCAGCAAATTTTAACCAACTACTCACAGCTTTTTACAATTTAAAACTATGAAAGACTTTTTGAAAAGTCAATAAAATGTAAGAAAAGAAGCGAAAAATGCGGTTGCAACAAATATTTTTAATAAAGAAATATTCAAAAAAAAAAGGACTAAGAAAAAAATTTTCTTTGCCATCATCTGTCTGTCTGTTTGTTTTGAAAGCGTTCATTGAACTGAACGTAAGATAAAACATAAAAGATAAAATTAAATTCGGCTGAAAAAAGTTTTTGGTAAAAAATTATATCTCCTTAATTTTTCTTGCAACACTTTTCTTTGATTTTGGAAATCAAAGTAAGATGTGCGTTATTTTTATTTTAGTGAAAATTGAATGTTTTTGGCAAGCATTGACTTCCATTTATATAAAATTTTGATACGAATCGAGAATTATCTTTTAATAATATTTAATTTTGATCATTTTTCTAATTCATTATTAAATTAAAATACGTTATACTTTTTATTATTTTATCAGTTTTGTAATTTGTTATTTTCTAAAAAATTTAGGTTACTAAAAAAAATTTATTTTTAAAAAAAACTTCGACACAAAAAAGAAAATTTAAAAAATCGATGTGATTATTTCAAAAAAAGTTATTAATATAGATATAATAGTTCTTAATTGAGATCAACATCATCATAAAATTTTAAACAAGAGAAATCTTATTTAACACGCGAAGAAAAAAACTATATTCCGCCCACTAAAAATTCTGTTGAAGAAGATGAAGAAGCACAAACGCTTCTAGCCAAATAGATTCACTTGACCTACACTTCCTAATTAAGAAGACAGAGAGAACAACAAATATTAACGACAATAACAAAAGACATTAATCAAAACAACAACAACAACAACAACAACCACAAAACCATAAAACACTTAACATCAGAATTAATCTCAGTTCAGCGAACTTTTAATTAGCCAAAGCAAAAGAAAATATATTTAGCAATTTATGCATTTCGAAAAGAAACACATTTTATGAAATCGTTTTTAAAAAATATTTTATTCAATTTGATAAAATGTTTCTCTGATTTAAAAAGAAGTGAATGAATTTGTGAGTAATTAGCGAATCTTTAAAACAGGCGCGAGTGTATGAATATTTTTGAAATGAATTCTTTAAATTATCGATTAATTATCAATCAATTTTGAAAATCAAAATTATGCAACTATTTTTCCTTTTGTTTTCTATTGGTCAGAGTTTTTTCCTTTTCAAAATCAAAAAGTCAAAATAAAAACAAAAAAAAATAAATGCAGTTTACAAGATATGCATGATGTTTCAATAGTCTAGATAATCTGCCAATTCAGACCAACTAGTCCCTCCCCTCTGCATTGACTGCATGAATCTCTGTCCCTCTTTCCTTCCCTCCATCATCTTTCTTATGACATTTTGCACGTTGCCGCTTTTATGCAATACAAACATTTCGGACTCGAATGTGTCCCGTAACTGTCCAAATTGGGCGATGAGTTAATTATTTTAGTTACCGGTTGTTGCCGGCCATAACCATAACTTTTCGCATAATAAACGTGGTCACACCAACGAGCCGGCAACAAACGGTGTTTTCGAACAGCTCGAAATAATTCGTGTTAAAGTTTACACAAACACGTTCGCGAACAAATGACGCATATATGTATGGAAGCGTACACGCGTGCGTACGTGCGAGAGTGTGTGTGAGTGTGTATGTGTGGGAAATGGCATGAAATATAGGCGTTCGTGACTAAATATTTTATGGTTTAAAATAATTTAGTAATACTGTCAAGCCATTGATCAATCAGTTCGAAAAAATTCAATTTCACTTCGCTTCGTTTACTTTTCATTTTCTTTCGTTTTCCTTCAATACTATTTTACATCGATCCTGAGCATAACCGACAGTGTTACACGCCTCTTAATGTAAAAATATAGTGCACTCGTTGTTTGCATTAACCCATACGTAACGATCTTTCATGTGCATTCACACAATTATAGTGTTGAATATAAAAAAAACTCACCAGTTTGCTTTGGATTTATAGATGAAAGAATAATGATTAAAAATAACCTCATTTAATCATTTTTATATTATTCATAAACAATTTAAAAATGTTTAGATTTGAAAAATAATTTTGATTAATTTTTTTGGTATTTATTAATTTTTATTATGAATTTTTTAGCTTTTTCCCATTTTGATAAAAATTTCTGATTATATTGCTTCTTCATAAACTATCTTTAGTTGTAAATATCAAATATTTATTTGACAATTGTTGTTGTTTTTGTTTACAATAATAATAATAATGTCCATTAGCGTTAGCTTTTTCCGGATTGAAACGACTTTGATGGCTTTTCTATGCGTCGTAAATTTATAATCACTTCACGGCTATTTTGCCTTTTTTAATGAAATTTTGGCAAGTCCAACATTTTTGTTTTTGGCTTTTTAAAATTAGACAAAACCTTTTTATAGAAAATTAAAATGTCTTTTCGAAATTCATTGGGTCAGCCTGAAGTTATAAAAATATTTACGATATTTCATAATATTTACACCGTGAAGATGATTAGAAAAGAAGTAATCAGAGGGAAGAGAAGAATGAGAGGCGGGTATCTTTTACAAAATTATTTTTCAGGAAGAAAACCCGCGAAATGGAATCAAATAAAATCAAATTATAAAACAAAATTGAAGATTTTTTCAAAATATATCGAAATTATTATTTCAGAAAAATAACTACAAAAGCAATAACAACAACACCAACTGTAGAGGTAAATATGGACATATTGGCGCAACAACAAAATTCAGAACACACACGCGCAGTCGCTGCGGGCCAAAATTGTTGTGACCACGCGCTATGACATCGTCAGTAACGCCTCTGCATGTCGGCGACATTGACAGTTACGATAAAAAAACAAGACAACCAAGAAAAACAACAACAACTACAAAAAGCAACAAGAGAACAACATCAAGGGCAATAACTTCTTAAGAAAATCCATATAAGCCTTTGGTTTTATTAAATTATTGTTGATAAAGTTTTGATTTTTATCTCCTTAGACGCAACTAATTGCGAACTGAAAAAATTAGAAAAAGATGAAGGAAAAGCACAAGAAGGAGAAATAGAAGAAAACCAAGTGTACGAAACAAACTCAAAAAAATACAAAAAGTTTGACTCATACAAAATTATTACGGCGCATGCCATTTAAGCAGGATATGCTGCAAAGCAACAAAAACCATGACTGCGGCAATAGATTGTAACAACAAAACATTAATAAAAATAACAACAAAAGATTAATAACAGCAACAACTATTACAAGAATAGAAAATACTAATCATGAATATTAACCCACCTTTATTATTAAAAGTTTCAAACAAAAAATCTTGGAGCCAAAAACGCCAACGCCAAAGTTTGAGCTTACTTTTGAATTGAATAGAAGCAGCAAATGGTAAAGTCAGTTATTGCCAACAATATTGCTAACGCAAAAGACGACAACAACAACAACAATACTGAACTAAGAACTACCAAGAATAACAAAACAACAGTCATCGTCAGCATGGTAGTGAACTGTAAATAGTCGCGACTTTAAATTTTAGAATATGTAAAATTAATAATTACTTAATGATAACAATGAAGAAAAAACAACGAGAACAACAACAAAAACATGGAGGTAATTTCAGCATTAGTCATCAATACATTTGGTTTAAAACATTCAAATTTTCTAAAGCAAAATTATCTCGCACAGTAATTTAATAGAAGCTTAAGTCTATTCGTGATATCTCGAAAACTATAGCCCAAGAATAGTCTGGTTTATTCTAATTTTTTCTCCCCCCTTTAATAAATGACATACACTTATAATGATTTATGGTAAGCCATCCACAATTATAATAGTACAAGGCTTTCAATAAGAGGTGTCAATTTAAATCGAGTGCAAAAATACAATTATTTTAAACAGAAGAACGAATAACCATAAAAATTATAGCCTTTTGCAAAGTAGAATAAAGATCGTATCTCGTGTTGAATATCCAAATTTAGAAAAAGAAGAAAATATTGCATAAAAAACCCGGATTTGAAACAGATTTTTTTATAAAAAAAATCAGGGACACAAAACACAAATTGTGTTTGAAATTTGTTATGGAGGCGTATAAAAGCAAAGAAGGCAAATCGAAATAATAAATAAATAATTGTTTATTGATCAATTGTTAAGTAATAATTACATTCAATTCGTTCTGCTACGAAACACACAAAACGCTAATACCAAATTTGTAAACGTAAAGAATTTAATAGGATTATTATACTAATACAAAAACAATAACAAATTCACGGACGTGGTTGACACCGGAGGGTCATGATTCTCTGATCAGAACAGATAGAAAAAATTACTTGTTAAAAATATAATTGAAAAGGTGGCAATATTTTCTGAAATAGATAATTGAACGGCAGTGGGACAAAACAATATAATAACAATTAATTATTACTTGATATAATGATTAAAATTTCATTAATAATTATTACTTTAAACTAACTCATAATGATGCCAATGAATCACTTGAAACTAAAGTAATATTCTATCATAAATCTTAACTATTAAAATAATAATATTATTATGATTCTCAAAGAAAGAAAGAGACCGCTAGTGAAAAAGCAGAACCTATTTTTCGCTAGTTGTTATCTTTTGGCAGGACTATCGAGTTGTGCTGCCAAATTATGGTAACTCCTGGGAGGGAGTCCGCCGCCTCCCATTCCTTTTTTCCTCAACTGAATGCCTTTTTTTCTAAATGTTGACACTTCTGAGTTTTTGTTATCTCTGAAGTGCCTCGCTGATTAAAATCCCATAAAGCTAATTCCATTTCTGATTTATTAATTATACCAATCATTTATTGAGTATTTGATGTTTTTTCTTGAAGTTTTTTATTGCTCTTCGGTTGTTACTTTTCCATGAGTACAACTTTTTGAACTCGCACGCCAAGGAAATTTTATACCCTACATACTTGTGCAATCAACTGACCGATATATGACAGATAAAGAAAACTTTGGTATATTTCGCTATAAAATTACTCCCTGATTGGAGTTCACCCTGTCCGGCTGTTCTCCGGCTGCCTAACCACAAATAGAGATAATTATTATCTCTAATAATTAATTAAGTTTGTCTGGTTTTTTCAAAAAACAAGTTATCTTAAAATATTGTCACGCCAATTTTTAGGAGGATTAACGATCTCGATTCGAGAATTGAATTCCATACCCTTTCTGATCTTTAGGTCAGTTTTCACGTTCAGAGTTGATAAAAAATGCATGTCAAAAAGTTTGAATAATACGCTCTGTTTTTCATAAGCGCCACAGCATATCGAGTGTAGGTCATGTAAACTTTCGGCCAAGCCGAAGTCAATCCTTACATATTTGTTTGCTTATTTAACATCTAGTTTGACTCCAGTTTCGGTATGGAATTTTAAGCTTTCGGATTATTTCTTAAAAGTATTTCTAAAGCTTTTATCATTTCAAATTAATACGCTCTTTAATTAATAAAAATTGTTAAGAAAAATTTCAAATATTCTTTGATTAATCAAATAATTTTATTGATGTGATTAAATTTTATTTTCAGTAAAATAACCTAAACAATTTTTTTAAAAAATTCATGTAAAAAAAGTCAACGTCTGCCGATGCGACTGAAGAGTTAAAATTTTGCAGACGGGCTGCAAAAGCTCAAAATATCATTATATCAATTTTTCACGATGATTACCATGAAGATGTGAGTGGCAGAGACGGAAATGTGGGAAAAGAAATGTGAGAAATACCTTCGAAAAGAAATTATTGTTTTTGTTGATAAATCAAACTCTGGTAGGAAAAGAATTAACAGAATTAAAACTAAAAGTTTAAAAAGAGCAAAACATTTTGACATAAAACATAACTTCATATGAGATTATACTGAGAATGGTTTTATCGAGCATAATCCCGAACATATCGGGCTTTAAGTAGAGAACATTTCTTCCAAGAGCAAGATAGTTAATGTATTTACGAAACCAGTCGACAAACTATCTTTATTGCACTTCTGAAATTATCAATAAATACCTTAATTATTTGAAATAAGAGTGTTTGTATGAAATGTCTTAAATATTAATTAAGAAAAAATTTCATTTTATCAGATAATCAGATATCAGATTTATCAGCATAAATTCTCTCTAACGAATGACTCACATTTGTTTTTTCAAATAAATTTGTTTATTTCAAAAAAAATGAAATGTATAAAATCGCACAATAAATAAAAAGAATAATTGATGGGTATAATTGACAAAATTATTTCGACTATTTTTATCAAAATAATTAAAAATTTCTTCAATTAACGAAAGGAAAAAATACAACAATATAAATTTTTGTCGCTTTATGACGTCTGAGTCATTTAAAGAAATTTACTCAAATATTTTCACAAAATACGAGCTTTAATTCGGAGGCATAAAATGCAAACAAAATAATATCACCAAATTCCATTGTTTAATGATGATTAACGACAACATCGTCAACGAAAGTTCATTTAATAATTTTTGAAGATTTATTTTGTAGCAAACTATCTCCCTACCTTCCCCCTCCCTCCCACTAGATAAATTTACAACTGCTTTTTTGTTTGGTTTGTGTGCCCGTTCGATAAATGATCAATGGCGAGCAATGTAATGGGCGTATTTGAAGAATTTAAAGTGGGCTGATTCGAATAAAATGAAATTATGCACGACACGAAAACCAAACAACAACAACAACAACGACAATAGCAGCAACAATAACAACGTTTTATTGGTTATGCAAAAGTAACATCTTATAAGGAAACATCTAAAACAGCAATAACAACGGCAAAACAGCAGCAGCAGCAACAACAACGGTGACACAACCAAATATCAGCGATATAAATAACAGCTGTCCCAAAAAGGGAAAACGGATTACGAACTACCAACAACAACAACAACAACAACTGCGTGAAAGGCAGCGTTTATCCGCTGATGTCACGTGTGGGACAATGTAACAACAACAACAATTATAATATCTAAAATATCAATAACAAATGATGAAGCGTCCATTAAAAAAACAGTTTAATCAGAACAATTTATCGAACGTATTGAGCGATCGCACTAATTTATCGATTGCCGATGGATGGGATTACGTAGAAAAATTTGCTTGTTGTGTCTCTCGATCGTCCGATCGCACATCTGCTATTGATCCTTTCGAATGGCTTTGACTTCTTTATACTAATCGTTCATAACCGGATATTTGTTTGCTGCTGGGTTCCTAAATCTTGAAGTGAAAGTCTTTTTCTTTTTCGTATTCAAGAAATGAAGAGAGCAAAAATCACAAGGCCGTTGCATCACTTGGTGCTGCTCTCCCATGTTAATATTTGGCACACACACGCACACATACTTTTCTGGAATTTGGTACATTTTTCTCGAGAAACTTGTACCTTCCCCAGCGTCACCTCCACTTACGCTTTTGCATTGGTGTCGATTCTAAGGGGGATTATTTAGTTAAAAAAAGGCAAAGTATACGTTTGAATTCATTGAGCATTAAAACAATTGTATTTTATTTTTTACTCATTTAAAAAATAAAATATTTGAATATAGTAAATTAAAAGTGGAAATTAATTATATATAAATAGAACTTATTTAATAATAGTAAATGATAAATCAAATTTCGAAAGGGTTTCCTGGAATGAGTCTGGACGGATCTAAGGTAAAAGTACTATACTATAATTAGTGCCTTGGTGCCCAAATCGTGCCTTGGTAATACAAATTTGGTTTTAATTATATATTTCACAGATGGGGGTTCATTCCTATTTGTAACGTCATGAAATTCATGTAGAGATGACCACCCACGTAACAGATATGGTATCACAAAATTTTGGGCTTGAGTTTAGCATGGACACAAACCATATAGGGAAATTCCCTAAAGATGATAAAGGCTCGTGAAGTACAATCGTAGTACAATGAAATTTACTTGTAATCAACTTAATGAAAGTGAACTTCAAAGAATTTTCTATGTACATTTTACCAACTTTGAAAAAGTGGAAAAGATACATCGCTACCAGACTATTGAAAAGTAAAAAGTAAATTTCAGAAGTAAAATCTGGAATTTAATATTGATAAAAGTTTGTACAGCGATTTGGCAGCAAAAAAATTAAGCAAAAGAATGTTAACATGCTAAAGTGTTAGAAACTGAAGGAAACAAGTTTAAAAATCCCACTATTAAATACTTCCTTTTATTAAATATCGATTTTAGAAAAAATTATGATAACTTATTAGATTTCCTGAAACCAATATGAAACTATATGAATTTTATCTTTTAAATCGAGCCTTTACTAAACTACCCACCAACATCCCGCCAAAACACCATGTTTTTATCACATAAACATGAGCGATAACTGACTTATTTTACCAACTTTGTTGAAAATGAGTTAATGTGTCCGTTAGGATGATGTGGCGACTATCACGTATTTTACATGTACACTTTTTTAAATGAGTTGGCAACTCTATCACCAACCGGTTTTAAATATACTGTCATCGCCGTGAAGAAATTTAATTTGCAGAATATTTATATTATTGGTCGGATATCCAAGTGAAATCCGTAAAGTTGCGTTTGTTTTTATTTTTATAAATAAAGCTGTTTAAAGCAAAAGAATGACTGCAGGAGAGCATTTAGCGAAAGGTTTGTAAAATTTTTGAACGCTACGTTAAGCGCTCTAATGGAACAACAACACCAAACAATTCATAAGAAGCCATAATTTCATTAGAAAAACTATAAATAAATATGGTACTCATAGAAAAAAAATATAAAAACATATAGTATTTAATGAATATGGGCTGGTTCACCCTGAATGCATTTCATCGGAATATTTTATAAAATGTATAGAAATTCTTTTTATTGAATATTGAAGTCTGTATCACGAATATATTTGCCGTTTTTCTGACACCAATTGCTGGATAATGTGAGAAATAGTGAAAGGCGAATTTTGAGTGTTTTATGAATTTTAGGTTCCACTAAACCCGAATTGCCCGATGACGGGATGCTGCGTCTCTATTCGATGCGCTTTTGCCCTTACGCTCATCGCGTTCATCTGGTACTCGATGCCAAAAACATTCCATATCACAGCATTTTTATCAATCTTAGTGAAAAGCCTGAATGGCTGACTGAAGTTAGTCCATTAGGCAAGGTTCCAGCTTTACAACTAGTCACGGAGGAGGGTAAACCATGTCTTATCGAATCGCTTATTATTGCCGAATACTTGGATGCACGGTATCCAGAAGTGCTTCTCTTTCCAAAAGATCCACTAAAAAAGGCTCAAGATAAGATATTAATAGAACGTTTCAATGGCGTCATTGGCTCAATGTATAAAGTATTCCTTCATGGCATCGAAGGTAATACCGGTGTTTTGACGGATATATCGCAAGGCCTGGATATCTACGAAAAAGAGCTTAAGACTCGTGGGAAACCATATTTTGGTGGTGATAAGCCAGGCATGTTGGATTATATGATATGGCCGTGGTGCGAAAGATCCGCTATGCTTAAGTACTTGCTTGGTGACAAGTACGAAATGGATCAGGAGCGTTTTGAACATTTGGTATGTAATCGATTTTTATTTACTGTAGCCTTTTTTCATTTGCTATTTTTTTTAATTAGATAAAATGGCGTGATCTTATGACCACGGATTCGGCAGTTAAATGCTCGTATTTGGATGGTGAAACTCATGCCAAATATATGCGTGGTCGTCGTGAGGGCAATCCAGATTACAATATGCTCGTGTAAGCATTCTCTATGTGTTGGGTGTACGGTGTCTGTATTGTCGATTTAGACTAAGAATCTAAGAATATTACTGTAAAGCTATTAAATGCAGTTATCGATAAACTAATAAACAAATTAAAGGAGCATTATATTCAACTAAAAGAGTTAATTCTTTTGTTCTAATTCTTTTACAGAAACAACGCCAAACGACAGAAAATTTGTTGAAATTACATGAAGCTGTTATATGTACCTTATATACGAATATTTACGCGCATGATGCGTAACCGGCTTTCTTTTCGACGAAGCAATTATTTCTTAACAATAGTATCTGCTTTTATTTATATGTTTTTACCAACACTTATATATAAATATACATTTATTTTTTTTAATATTATAAACAAATTCGACGAAAAATAGTAAAATTATAAAGATAGAGTCGCAATTGGTGTTTGTTTTTGTTGTAGCATTATTTATAATTTTTGAAGATTTTTGCTTGCTGTAGAAATATATCAGGCCAAATTCTAAGTTAACTAATTTTTAACTTTTAGGGCGATTATATGTTCTTTGGCTAAATATCACATTCATACAATGCTCTGGGTATTAAGTTTTATCCACCAACATGGTTAGATAATTTTTTTTTGAAGACCAAACTAGAAACAAAATTAAAATGTTCTACTTTTACTTCGCTGGATCCTCGTGGATGTACGTAATTTCTAGGCAACTTCTGAATAACAGGGATAACTGGGACCATAGCCTTTGCTCATGTAGTTATAATATCTACAAGAAACCTCATAAAATTTTGTTTCGTTAGAGCTATAAACTGGTCATTTAAACTGTCTCTGTATAAAAGTTAATAAGATCATAGACTGAAGGGCTGCAGTACTGCTAGACGGGTGTAGGCACAGGTTTCGGCGACGTAGCCCTGCTTTCAGTGCTTTTTTCGCTGAAGTCAGTTCGTCTACAAACTGTCTTATGCAATTAACCTTGCCGGAAAACCAAAAGGATACCTGGAATTCCAGTACTGTTCTTACTAAGGGTACTGAGCCCTGCACCTCTCTTGTTAGTCAATAAGTTGATGATTAATTGATTACCAACTGATGATATGATACTCAGAGAATGCCGACTTGAACTGGGGCGCCACCATTCACGCTTTATGGAATGCATGGCTCTTCAAGAAACAGATTGGAAAGAATTGATGATCTAGTGGTCTGGTAGGTCATTGTAAACTTAAAAAATATTTCGGCAGGTTTGAAATTCTTAACGATAATATATGGAGACTAAATGGAGTCAGGAAATGTGGTCCCAAAATATTAATTTTTTGACAGTTATGATTTACGTGAATGTTGGTTGAAGCTTCCTTTGAAACCGAGTAAAATTCTTGGCTGGTATAGAGAATATCATTAGTAGATTAATTATAATCCTTAAAAGGAGGTGTAGTAGATGTAAATGTGGCAATACATGACTTTATTTTTATATAGTTTTATAACATAACATTAATCATTAATCATAGAGAAGAGCAATATGTTTTGCATGAAGAACATACATAAATTTATTTCGCTTTTTAAAATTCATTTTGTATACATAAAGAATCCATAGAATCTAATTATTAGTCAAAGTGATCGAACGATCAAAAAACTTTTCGTAGATAGTTACAATATTTGAATGCAAGTAAAGTTACATTTATTATCGTTACCGTTGGAATCCTTGAAGAAACTTACAAGCTATGCGCAAGTCAATTGAATTGATTAAGTTTTCTAAAGAATCTTGGAACACAAAAACACATAATATTCGCATTTTTTTTTGTTTGATATTTACAAGAATTTGAAATTTAATACTAAGGGTACAATCTGACGATTGGGATATTTTTTAGTTGGATAAAAACATGTTGCTTGATTTGTAGATTGCGCGTTGTTTTGTAGATTTCGTTTTCGTTTTCTTTTGTTCGTTCGTTTTATGTTTCGTTTAAAAGTGAATGCACAAATGCAATTAAGTTAACATTTCTCACTCCATCTAAATAAATTCCAGGTGTCCGATCTTACTTACGATCTTCTTCAGCTCGTCAACAGTCTTGTGCGTCTCCGATTTATCGATATAGTTTTTAAGCCACCCTATGGGGTTGCTGAACACATCAAGCCGTTGGAGTAGCGACGTTGGTTTCTATGAAGTAACAATTTTAATTGATACATTTAATTGATTCAATGAAATCCTCGTTCATACCGCTGTTGCTCGATATTCCTCCATTCGATTGCTGTGGCTGAAGTTGTTGTTGCTGTGGCTGGTGCTGTTGTTGTTGCTGTGGCTGCGGTACAATCGGTACATTTGATAAAGTGCTGAGCGCCGAGGAAGTTGCATTAGCTGTATTTGAATGGCTCCGCTTATGCAGCAACATATTGCTGTTGGAGGAGAATTTCTTATTGCAAATATCGCACATTTTCTCGGCGTATTCCATGTAACTCAACGTAGCTCGATTGGCGGTGGCTTTTTTCTGTTGGCTGCCCGCGGTAGAAGGGCCGGAAGAATCAGCTTGGCTGCGCGAGATAATTTGTCAATTTATGAACGAGTCTCAGAGGCTGGTTGGACTTACGCTTTGGATTGTTGTGAATGTTGCTCGTTGTCTCTTTTACTATTAAACATGGCCAATTCGATTTCGGTGTGTTGATTATTCATATGACGAACCCATTCAGCCGGTGTCTCGAAGGAACTGAGAAAGCAGAACAAAATATCTCAAGACTAAATTTCAACGGATTTTAAGAAAAATCTTGCTTATACTTACGTGGCACAAATATCGCACAAAAGAGTAACATGATCCATTGAATTTTCTTGCTGCTGCTTGAACAAATAGATATTGTCAAAGATATTGGCAGGAGGAAAGAGAAAGTAAAGGGGGAGTGGTTTAAACAAACAAAAAGAAAGCTTTAAATCCATTTAAGAACTGATTAGAAACCGCTTTACCGATACTCGTCTCCGCTTTTTTGGCACATATATCTTCGTCATTGGCTCTCCACAATTCGCTGAAGATGTTTCGGACTGTTGTTGGTCGCGAGTCGTGGGAGCGTGTGTCTCTAGATGACGCACCCATGATTTCGGATCGTCGAAGGATTTGTTGCAAATCTCGCACGACAATCGAGTAAAGGAATTATAGTCCGTTGGGGGTAGCGCGGTATTTATTTCTTCCTCATCACCGCTATGCACCGAATTGGCCTCGAGTTTTACTCCATCTAAGGGCATTTTGAAATCTAGTGGCTGCTTCGGAGAGAGCATTTCTGGCGGTGGACTTGTTGCGAGTCGGCTGGACGCGATAGGATTTGTAACTAAAGTCGCTGGCCACTCAACCGGCTCCTGTTTGATGCTCAGAAAAGTTTGACCTTGGGCTGACGAATCGACCAATCTGTTGGCCGTGGTGGGTTCAGAGAAATTCTTGGAAGAAGTTGTTGTTGCATGGTCGAACGATTCGGACATATAAAAACTTCCTCCTAGATGAAAATAAAAAATTGTATAATTGGAGGTAGAACAAGAACAAAAATATGATTATGGTATTTCTCCGAGGTTTACACGCCCTATTGATTTGATCACGACTAAACCCATTCAGACCCCAAACATTTTCTGAATCAAACTGAATGCCGTGTAAATCGGGAGTTTCTTTTTTTCACGAACCGTGATCCGTGGTACTTTGTCGGCGTAAATGATGCTGATATTCTGTTACATGACCCTCCTCTGTTTCCTCCTCTTCCATTTGATTGCAGTGTACTGACATACGTCGGGGCTCTTGGTAATGCGTACGACTTCGTTCTATTTGCTCTGTAATTACATGCTGTGGTCCCATATGGTCATCGTTGACCGAGTCCTGTCTTCTACGTAGTTGTTCGTTCTCCATGACGGCTGATATGGAACAACTGCGACATCCCATTCCGGGACAAACGGAAGACGTCAAATTGCTGGGCAAAGGCTCTTGTGCGATCGGGTAATTACTCTTATCGTCCGGATCAATAGCGACTTCTTTATTAATTGAAATTCCCCCTCCTCCTCCGACACCACCGCCCACCGCACAAACAACGCCATTCGAATGCTTTGTGATGTTTGGTTGCAGAAGAGGAATTTGCTGAAGCTTTGGCGATTTAACAATGACAGGACTGTCTTTGGGCATCACGGATGCACCTAATCCGCGAAATTGATGATGATTTTGCAATGGTTGTTCGACAGAAGGAAAACGAGACGATGATGAGGAACATTTGCTGCCGTACACCTCGTTCGAATGAGCATTGGAAGCTGCCTGTGAATTGGGACAACCAGATTGATTGGTAATATTGCGACCACTAATGGATGGACCGCCATAATGTGGAAGATTCGAATTCATGCTTTGCATATGAGTATGAGAAGACATTGTTGTGCGACAGAGACCTCGAATCTTTAACAATTCTCCACCGCGTAGAACTTCGCTTAGGATGTCATTCGATACAGTCGCCTCACCACTGTACATGTATTGAACTAAAATTTGTATAGCGCGATGACTGAGTTCTGGCGGAAGCACAACATAGAGCACACCGAGAGGAGAAGCCACTGGCGAAGTTTCAAACATGGTTGCAAAGAACTTTAGTAATTTGAGAAGAAATAAGAATGAAAGAAATCATTTTTATGATAAATATTGATAAAATCATTCGGATATACCTGACTGCACGAGCTCAAAATGAATTTGTGAGCAGATATGCCAACCGTAGGGATTGCCTCTTCAGTTCCGGATCCGTTGCAAGAATGACTAACGCTGTTTGAGCTGTAGAGAATAACATCAGCAAATTTCTCATTCCTGGAAGGAATTGTTTTCAGATTTGTAAAATATGTTCTGATCAGTGACACTGTATAGTCATTGATGGTGGTGGTACTCACTTGTATAAAGTGGCAATGGAGGAATTCAAATATGATAAATGCGAGTCCCACTTGAGATGATAATTTTCAGCGGCCATTTTTTGGAGAATTCAATTGAAATTGGCGTCGTGTAATGAGGAATCAGTCCTGTTTTGAATTGTTGTTCTTGTTATTTTAGGGTGTCAATTGTAGGTGCTAAAACGCGTATACAAGTTCGGCACAAATGAGAGAACAATATCACTTGTGCCAAGAAAGAAAAGAATGCACATTATGATGATGGTTTGTGATGATGAGGTTGGTAGAGTTAGTTAAAACGAAATCATTAAATCAATAAATTAGCGAGGAGGGGAGGGAGATGACGCTTATATGCGTTGACGGGAACATGAATAGCTGAGCCACACACTCGCACAAATATTAACCTCACGGGGCATGGCAGCAAAAAGAAATTTTAATTTTTTGTTTTTGAAGTTCTTTGGAAACTAAAAACCGATGTTTACAGCAACAACATAATACACACTAATAACCACCACCACAACAACAACAACAACGCCAACAACAATTTAAACAAAGCAACAACAAGCACTGGAACAATATTAAAGCCTTTAATGCCACGCCAATCGCTCCGAATGGATGCGAATTCGAATTGACTGCTGACGCCGACTTGTTGGGCGGATGAGGAGGATGGGGGCGCCTTTTTTTGAGAGAAAATGAAAGCAGAATTGAATGGTTCAACGATCATGTTGACGGCGTGGAACGGCAGAAGGACGATAATGACGAAATTGTTTGAAAGGTTTATAAGAGAAAGCTAAATGCAAATCGATTCGATTGAATGTTCGAATCATAAAAGTTAATTCAAAAGGCTAAAATTGTGCTTGCAAATATATTAATGAGCTCTAGGTCTAATTAAATTGTCGGTTAATGTTAATTGTTGTAACTAAATAATGAATGATAGAATCTAAACATGAATCATGCGTGACATTTCCATTGAAGCACATTAATCGAATTGAAGATGGAGTACCGTAGTTTTTCATCGGTTTAAGGAGTCATCGACGAAACACACATGACTATTCAGATCAGCTAAAGGAAGGATTAATGAATCATGCATGGTTATTCATCAATCGAAATTTGCTAAGGAAAGCGTTAACGAATCACTTGTGATTAGTCATTGATTTAAATCAGCGAGCTTCGTTCAAAAAGTTCAATGAAATAATATTCCTAGTAAGTACTATATAATTCAAAATGAGCAGCGGGCAAGAGTAGCATTTGAATATTGAAAATGTGAAAATGATAAGCTTCGATCAATTTTATCAGACTATTTCATTTACTATTAAATATTTCATTGTGGTAAAATGTTTAATATTGTATTATATTACTATATTTGTTCCATTTTTAATGATTGCTATCGTTTTTGATAAAGCAAAGATATGGCAATGTGAAACGGAGGGTGTGGGTACGCTACCCCATTTTAGGGATGTCATCTGAGCAGCCTGAGCGAATAATCTACGCAAAAAGGAATTCTTGAAATATTCTAATTATTATTGGTATGCTGTTTATATTTTTAATTAATTTGCTGGAATGACACATGAACAGACAAATTAATAAAGTAAATCATTATTACACCTTTATCAAAGGGCAATGTAAATTAATTTTGACTCCATTTTAAGTGTAGAGCACCGGGACAGAAAATTTAGCAGCACAAAAACCGTGGGGAAAATCAACACCGACCTATTTCATGTTGGCTTGACGCCTTTCCCCTCCACATAAAGCGGAAGCTTGACGAAAATATTTTGTGCTTATCCCCTTTCCTGCCCGTGACCGACCTCACAATGATAGAAAGCTCAATTATACCACTAGACAGTAATATACAAAAAATTTAATCGTCAATAACACCACCACTTTTATCCCCGGTTTCACCCATGCTAGCTACGTCACTGGATAATGACGCATTGACGCGCCCTACTGGTTTGGCGCGAGAATTGCAAGACAAACTTTTGGTGGTAGATTAATGATTTTGAATACTTCATTGGAACTGAACCCTACACGTGAAGGGTATAGTGCATATTCATTCAATAAACTGTTGGTAACGTATTAAACATCTTGCCCGATATCTGTGCTTATATATGTTTGTACCTCAATTTTTTCAGTTTCTAAACGAATTTCAAGTAAAAAATGAAAACATACCCACAAAGTGGGCGGCAATAGCAAAGGCCACAAATACAGATGAACGAACTAGAATACATACAAACTTTCTCCACGAAAATTGGGACGAAATCGAGCTGCAGCCACGCCCATTTCAAGACCACCATATACTATTTATAATATTCTAAACAATAATCTATTCCCGAAGAATGCCCGTAATCCGCCCATGGACTATTAGAATTAAACTATAAATATATAATGCAACTAAAGTAGGGTATAAAAGTCTCGACTTGGCCGTCTATTCGTTGTTCATTAATTAATTTTAGCAAAGCAAAGTCAAAAGTCTGGAACAAGCGGGTTTTTATAATCAATACATTAGACCAAACATCATTAATTTTGGAAATCGGTTCACAAAAATTTCAGGCTAGAAGCTTTGCAGTTTCTATTAAAATTCTAATTTGTATTAAAGCCAGAAAAATCTAATCAATAAATCGATTTTAATTAATAACAAAATCAAAAGTGGAAGATTTGTGCAATGAAAAATCGTATTATTGATTAATGACGCTAAGCCAAACATCACCTTGGTCATCGATAATCACACGCCTTTCGCGGGCTGGAATGACGCCGATGCCGTTACCGTAAACTACTGACTACTACTGATACAGACAACTCAGAGAAAGGAGAAGATGAAGAAGAGATCTAACCACAAGCGAGTCGAATTCAACTCGCTACTGAAACTCAATTGTTTGGTTTTGTGTAAACACTTTAGCAAAAAAAAAAGATAAAAATCATAAATTTTTTTTCAAACGTGATTTTGTTTTAAAATTTCTTTTCATGCCATTAATCAGCAATTTGAAGTAGTATCCGTCTTTCTTTACTTTTGCACACAAAGTAAAAAAATTATCGATTGATTAATCAAATAAATCGATAAATGTAAATAAAGCGTTCCTGGCAAATGAATCAATGGATTATTTTCAATTGTTTTTTCAAACATTTACACAGTTTAATTTACCAAGGAAAGTATTATATATTGAGAAATTGATATTAATATTTTTTTATTCTTTCAATAAAGTTTTTTGATTTTTTGGTTTTTTTGCGGCAAAACCGCCTTACAAATAGTTCACTTCAACCGCATTAATATTCACCCTTTTTAGTTTTAATATTTCGTTATAATTTATTTATATTTTTTTTTGTTTTTATTAGAATTTTAATATAATCTTGTTCTTTTCCTTTTCTTTAGTTTTATTTAAGAGATTTATTTTACTATGCTAAAATAAATCATCGGTACTTCCGATTCTAAATTTTGCGTGTTTGCACGGCATGACACTTGACGGAGAAATGCTTGAGCGAGCGAGTCCTTTATTCCTGGAGTCCTTTTTTATATTTGCAAAACAAGCACGCTCTCTTCAATTACATTCTATGCATTTTCACGAGAGAGTATTTGAAATCGAAAAATGAGAAATAATTATCATTCACAAAGAGAATATTCTTCTTGTATTTTGCACTTCGCGCTCAATTTTTCATTGTAGTGCGTCTAATGTTGTTTCGGAGAAGTAGAATCATTGTTTACCATTTTTTAGAACGTTCAGTAGTAACGCGTTCCGCCTTCTGCGTTCGTCGATTGTGTTTGGGATTGCTTCATTTTGGGAAAAGTATACACGATTGAAATTAATTCTCATTAAATCGATTTGTATTATTATTGATTTATTGATTTCCCGTTTCTCTTTGTAAGCTAGACGAAATTATTCAATGACAGAGATGTTTTGTGAAAATGTTTAATAGACTACTGGAGAGTGTGAAAGTGAGATATTTATTACATCCAAACTAATTAATGCATTAATGCATTGCTTAAATTAATACATTTTTTCGAACAAAAAATTTTTTTTATATATTTCTTTATTGAAATTCTCTGAGAGTGCGCTAAGATTGCTGTTCCTTGTTAAAAAGCTTATAGATAAAAACCGTTTCAGATTTGAAAATTTTTAGTTTATTAAAAGTATAAATACTTCGTTTAATGATTGATAAATAATTCTATTAAAATTACTTTCTATACTTTTTCAATTTGAAATTGGAAATATATGAACAACTATCAGTAAGATTAATGTGTGATTTATTTTTATTAAATGCATAAAATATGTGAACTTTATCCACAATAGTGAATACCCTCAATTAGCAAATGAAAGGACAGCTATTTCAGCAAAAGAAAGAACATCATCATTTTGAAGAGCCACCAAATCATCGCTATAATCGGCGCACGTTCAATCCTTTACGGCGCCCCACGAGGAATTCTCAATTTGCCAAATTATATCATTGAAACGTGTATGCATTAAAGAGAAATCATTAACTGATGATTGATTTAACAAACAACAAAGCGATGTAAATTGCACAAGTTTATTACTAAATTGCTGAAATTAAAAATAGTTTACAGTAAGTTATGCTCAAAGCATAATATCTCTAGCCTTACAACTGTCACAACTCTTGGAAATAGGATACATATGTAATTATTGATTTGCTTATATATCTATGTATAAGTTAGACTTTTATTACTACTTCTGAAATTTTATTTGATTCATTCTTCGTGGATTTTAGCCTTTTTGTTAGGGCTGTTTATATCTTCAATCGCCAATTCTTCACTTTGTTTGCGTTTTAATGATGAAATGCTGTCTTCCGTTTCATTTTCAATTAAACCATTGTTCACATCGTTATTCATATTGTACGTTAGCATTGCCGACTTTTCTAATTGTGTTTGAGATTCGGCTGATGTATCGTTCTTTAAAAGTTCACGCAAGAACATTGTTGCATAAGCAGAGGCTGGTAAACAAAGGTCTATAACTACCGCTTTAAATCTACCTTCTGCCTCTTTATTTTCATCTACTTCCCTTTTTTGTAGAAGCTCCCAATCGGAAAATATTAAAGTAGTCTCGGGTGTATCATACGTTACAAATTTCCACTTCATATTTTCTGGTTTGACGAGTAATTTTCGATAAGCACCAGTCATGGAATACATTTTAACATTATGTTTAAGTTTCGATGTAGAAAGTCCACTCTCTTCCAATATCTCCTCATACCATTTGGCGACTTCGTTCTCTGGTAAGGCTATATCATAGCCAGGTAATGGCAGAACAACATCAAAAATTGTCCACTCTCCACTCGCTATGTCATCAGCAGTTAAAGCTTTAACTTTTGCTTTGAAAGTTGATAACTTTTCAGATTCGTTTTGTGCTGCTGTTGCTTCACATTCTTCAACCGCTTGCGCTTTTTCTTCATTAATATCTAGTGGTTCTTCACAGGCTTCATTAACGGACTCGTCTTTTACACGAAAAACCAAATCCCCCGGTATTAATTTTAAACCGAATTCCTTAATACGTCGCGATGCAATCCGATTGAAAATAAAACTCTGATATGCATGAGGATAAAGCAATAACATATTGCGTGGTATCTGAAACGTGTTTCCAAATGATCATATAAAATACCGTTTAAATTTATATTGATTTTATTAATACCTTTGATAGCGCTGAAGCATAATCACTTTCTCCATATTGTGCCAAGCCATTCCATAGCTTCTTTTCGATATACTTATCACCCCGAACCATTGCAGCGGCTTCAGCTGAATTACGATTTTTCCACCATATTTCACGTATAGGTCGCATAAAATCCATATCATTTTGTCGAGGCTTCAAAATTAATTCACACGCCTTTTAATATCACAAATTAATGATTTAGTTTTTCTCTTTTAACTGCTGCTATACATTTTAATTTACCAATTTATAGTCAGACTTAAGTAATGCTTTGCCAATCTCATGCGTTGGCACCGAATCATTATTGCCAAATCGCTGTAATCCGTAATAATTGATGAAACCGACTTTTGCGATTTCTTGTAGCGCCGCTTCAATTTCATTATTATCACCTTGAATATGACGCAAAGCTATTCGAAATCTATTTATTATCTATTAACGATTGATCGGAAAATTATATTAATAAATGCTTAGAGGGGTACCTGTTTCCTTTAAGTTGACCTAATTTAAGGACATTTCTGCTAAATTCAAAATTTCCTACTTTTACATTATTTAAGTTTTTAACGGAGCCAGCAATTTGAGCTGGAGTACGTCGTTTTACACAAAATTTTTGTGTAGTCTTAGCACGTTTATCTTTGGTCCCGCAATAATTTACTTGAGAGCTATTCAAACTGTGAATATTTTATTAAATAATTTACTCAAAAATATTAGAACGAATTAAGTGATCATCATAAGCTTACCCCAAACGTCCGGCTATAATAGAAGCTACCTCACTAGTGTCCATATTTTCTTTAAGTATCAAGAAATGCACGTATTCTCCAGGAAAACTCCAACGATTACGTCTCTCACCTAAAGAAGTTTGCTAACCAAAATTACATTTCAATATTTTTATATACAATATCGTACCACCTTCCTTCTTGGGTTTATATATTTTAATAATTTTTCTTTCTTTATCATTTCCTTTGCAACAGTTTACTGTTGTACTGACGAGTTTCCCCTTATACAGTCTTTTAATGATTTTGTGTATTTCGGTGCGTTTTTCTTTGTCCACTAAATCGACTTCTATTTCAATAGTTTGTTGTGCGTCGACATCACTTACTTTTGTGTCGGCAAGAGATTTGATTTTATCCCATACTCCCGGCGATATAACTTCCTTCAAATCATCTTTTGCTTTCAACAGTTTCTCCTGGGTTAAACCTTTGCGATTGTGAATTTTCAAAAATGGCATTAAATCCTTGGATATATTCATTGAAGTTATTACCGATTTCTTCATTTTCTGGTTGCGGAATACTCAAGTCATTCAAATGTAATATTTTTCCATTAAGATCTATTTCATTCACATGGAAATCCGAATATCGTGACTTCACTACACCGATAAAGCCTTTGCTACGTGTCAAGTACTCTGTGATTCCTACCTGTTCCTCTTTTATGCTCATTTTTGTTTCAGTGTTTATCCTAAAGACATAAATTTAGCGAGACATGTTTGGAAAATTTTTTCACTCAGACCGCTTTTGTTGACAAGAAACTGGATCATTATTTGAAGTATTCCCGGATTCATACTTGGTGATTTTTCTGCTGGGAGGTTTTTGGAATGTACGTTTCTTTTTCATACCTCTAAAGCTTTTCCCCATTGTATTCTTGACTACAATTAAAAAAAAATCGTTCTACTGTATTTTCAGCAGAAATGTAATGTATGTAATGCAATGTTGCGTGGACCGGAATGCGGCTGGTGTTGAGATCTCTACCTTTCTGTTTGGTTAGCAAGTCCTGTTAGGGTAGCCAGGCTACTATCTTGAATATGTCATCAAAAAAATTATCTATTTAAAAACGATTCCGATACACCCTCTAAAAAATAGAAAAACTACAGGAAAAGATGTTAAGAAAACATCATAATAAGTGCAGGGTTGTTTTGCCAACTATATGTAACAAAACGCGATTATTGATTAACGATTGCGTAAACGCAAGTCATGATATATTTGTTGTTTACGTTATGTTAGATGGTTGAGTTTAAAATAAACACATTTAAAATTTCAAGAAAAGCCAGAACAAAAACTACGGAAAGGTCCATTATTGATCTTATTCAATTGCGTTATAATACCTACCACTTTTGTGTTAAAAATACTGCTGTCACCGTCTGTTGAGGTCGAAAATAGGAGAAGACACTATTTGTTTAACATCAACATTAGCGCGAGTATCCCGATGTAGTCTCTGGTTATAGTCATAAAAAGTTCATTTTTTGGAAAATCGGCCAAATGCTGTAAGTTTCACTTCCAAACACACAACTTACGCTCAATTTTACCAGAGAGTAAACAATTGAAATCAAGTATTTTGAACACGATCTTTAAACTTAATTACGTGTGTTAATGCTCAATAAAATTTCATTTATTAACAATGTGACATTTTGTGATACGGCTATAACAGGCAGATGAACACATACCTGGCAATACTGTTAATGTTTCATACAAATATCATCTGTTTGGAAGGATGGGGGTTAGATTTGATTCGTAAAGGATTTCACCTAAAATTATTTGGAGAATTTTATTGATTTAAAACACTGAGTTATTGTTTGTTTTTAAAATGGTTTACATCCATTTTCCTTCAAATTTAACTGAAGAAGAGCATATGCTCCAGGCAAAGTACCAAAAGTTAAAAAAGAAGGTAAGTAGTATGACAAGTTTTTTGAGAGTGATTTATAATCAACGAATTTTTTAAGAAAAAAGCACTACAGGCTCTAAAGGCTCCTAAACAGGAACCAGAGAAGCCTATGACATTAAAACGTCCAACTGATGCCCGAGACGCTCGTGAGGTGGCTCGGAAACTTATCAAGAGTGGTGCAATTCCCGCTATTCAAAAACAGCAGACCAAACAGGATCAGACAACGTTTAAACGTCCAAAAGGTCAAGAGCGCAAACGGCCGGTGCCGGACACAAGTGTTGCTTCATATCAACCCTTCTCTTCAACACAAAATGATGTCGCACAGGAAACTATTATTAGTGAAATAATTAAAGAGGAGCCTCGTATTCAGACTCTCTATCAACAATTTGCTTTAGAAAGGGATCGTGAAGAACGGGGACTCAGCGACAAGGCGACTTTAGATCCTACACAATCAGATAAGCCACGTGCTGGAAACACAATATTTGTATCCGGCAATAAAGTGACCGAGGAATTCCTAAAGAAAACATTCAATGATTTCGGAACTATTGTAAATGTTTCAATGGAAATAGAAAAAGGGTGAGCCCTCTCTTGCATTCACATTCAAAAGGTTTCGTTAAATTCATATATTTTTTTAGACGTGGCTTTGTTACATTTGCGAAACCAGAATCTGCCGACAGAGCCATAGCTGAAATGCATAGTAAAAATATAAATGGTATAAATTTGCAAGTACAATTGGCTAGAAGGCAACCACAAATTGAGCCAATCAATGACGCCTCATCCTCAGCAGTGTGGTCCACAATTGGTAAAATGATCGTATTAATGATTTGCGAGATGATATTAATATATATATTTCCATACTTTTTTAGCTGCCAGTAAATCTCAGAAAGGTAGTCATAAAGATCGTCGAGAAATGGTACAATACAATGAAGATTTTCTGAGCTTAACTGACTAAGTGAAAGGACTTAATTCATTCAATTAATTAATTAGATTTAAGAAATACAAAATTTAATCAAATCAATTCTGAATGGTCTAGATATATAATATAAGTACAGAGATGTACGGTCTGGTAAGTGATTTTCATTTTAATTATATCTTATTCCCCATATTTTATTAGAACAGAAGACAGAGGTTATGTTTTAAAGTCGACTTTGATGCTTACTAAATTTAAGTAATAATCGGTAAAGCAAAAATATACACGGATTTATAACTAGCGATGGGTTCTTTTTTTGTGATCATGTTTATCTTGGCAAACAGAAGTCCTCTGCTGAGGTTTTGAAAATCATTAAAATTATTATTGGAAGCAACAGATTTGTTAGAGGAACGACATAACTCTGTAGCAGACTTAAATAAATCTGCAATCATGCACAAGTAACATGTGTCTAATTCCGAAAAAAGTGTTTCGTAATCTTGAATTTCTTAAGAACCTCACGGGATAGATTCTTTTGGCGATCAAACTTGACCTCTTAGAAATGTTTGTCCAAATTTCAAATTTTATATTAATTTTCTTGAAAATGGGTATGACCTATGAACTTAATTTTAAGAGTACATTAAAGCATGAACATTTTTTCAGTTTTAAGTCGTGTTTGTGGTTCTAAAGATTGTATCACTTCCCGAATCGACTCAAAAAGAATTTTGAAGAATATATATTGGAGTAATTTATCCGAATGATAATTAAAATTTCCTCCCAGAATTATTTTGTGCGCACAAATAAATTGTTGGTTCTTCGTTTGAGTAAATTAAAATACGTTAGGGTTTTATTTTTATTTTTTTAAAAGTTTATTACCAAATATTAAAATGAACAATCTATACTGTGATCAATAAAAACCGTTTATAATAACAACAAAAATAAATTAAGTACAAGAATAGTATATTATTGAAATTATAGTCGTTCAAAGGCAAAATTAAATTCGTTCAATTATGAATTTGTGATAATAGCCTTTGCTGATTGAAGTAGTGTATTTGCTCGTTGTTTTGTTTTAATACCTTGGATAAAACAGAAGACAAGAACGTCCTGCTTTAAAGCCGCTTTCCATAAGGCATGAATTTAGTAATTATCATGATAATTTCATATGAGTTTTATGTAAAATATACAAATTTATAGAATTTGAAGTAAATTTTCTATTTTGATTGTTATTTATTCAAATCGTCGAACTAAAATTTTAACAAATGCAAGGCTTGCGTTTAAATGTCCTTAGCCGTTTTCCGTACATACGATCCTATTAATGTATTTACGTTGCGTATAAATAACTTTGATATCAAAATTTTGAAATCGTGTAAATTATTGCTATTTAACGTTTGGAACAACAGTTTGATTTCAAGATGAACGTCCATTATTACCCGGAAGATTGAAAAAGTCCCAATGATGATGGTGAATATTTCTGCCGGAGAGTATAAACAATAAAATACCGAATGTGGTGAAAATAAAGAGCGCCACTAATATTGGAATTTGTCGCGAACGAGTTGTGACATTCTCTTGATCATTCTGTGTAGCCTTTCGTATATAATTAGTTAGTTGATTAATGATATTGATGAGCGATAAACTACAAGCGGAGAGAAATTGCCGTCCAGCTTCTGCAACTGTTTGTACGTCATCATCGATCCGACTGATAGGATCACGAGTTCGTAGTTGATGCCGTTCAATGTTACGATTATCTCTATCCTCTGCAACACGATCATCTCCCATCTCCTCCTCAGAAGGCGAGGATTCAAGTGATCTTCTATGACGCGGACGACGTCTAGGTCGAGTTGTGATGGTATCGGAAGTGGATTCAAGATGTTGTAAATTATAGAAAGCAAAAGGAGCTAATGATTGCAAATATTCAATTGTGGGAAAAGCAGCAGATGGAAGAGATGATGGTGATGACATTGATTCCATCGTCTGTGTTGACTCATTAGTAGTATCAATATCGAGATTTTGGCGAGGTTGTTGGGGCGACGGGGGTGTTGATTGTGCGTCTGAAGATTTAGGAGGCATTGCAGGTAATGTTGCTTCGGTAGGTCGTTGACGGGGTGGTTTTAGGGGTGGTATAGGCCCATGCGGTGATGGTAAAATACTCTCTTTAGATAGAGTTTCATCGCTTCCTTGTAAACTGGTTTGAGTTTCTGCAACATGCAATTGGCTGCGTTCGGTACTTCTTACACGTTCCACAATATCCTCAATGAAACCTGCGGGCAACTCGATATTCTTTACCACAAGGTTCCCCGACTTGCATTCTAAATCATCGGAACTTATTTGTGTGCCGTGAAGTTGAGAGACCATAATTTTTCCAGCTTGCAATGCATGAACACGTAGGCGGTCCACCTCTAAATCGGCAATTGACATGTGTGTACCTAAAGTTGGCTGGCTGGTAATTGACAGTTGCGAGACCAAATCTTGTGTAATTGGCTGTTCTGCAATTGTTAAGAGAGACGGATCTGTAGTTGAGGATGACCGCCGTCGTGGTGGAGGTTGGGGTGATGGTTCCTCGAGAATGATATCATCCTCTTTGGTTTTCTCCAACTCTTTGGCTGAAACGGGATAAAAGCTTAGTTTTTGGTCATACGTCGTTTTAAGTGATCCATCCGCAAGTCCGTCTTTGCGATCATGAACGTCTTCTAGATGATCTGGTGGCGGTGGTGGTGTGATGTCTATGCGAGGCGGCTGTGGGTCTTTAATTTTGATAGGTTCTTCTTTTAAAATAGATTTTTCTTCAGTGTGTGATTGCATCGTTTGCTCTACTTCTTTATCATCCTCCGTTTCTCTCTCACTTTCAATCTGCGATCGTAGATCCTTCAGGATTTCTTCTAATCGATCGGAATCCGATTCTTGTAAGTAGTCTCTTACAAGCTTTAGATCATCCTCTAAATAGCGATCGTCTAAATCCGATTTACTGTGTTGAGAACTGTCGCTCAGTAAGCCTTCCCCACGTAGAGCTTCTTCCTCAATATCAAGATCATCTATTGGACGCACAATAAGTGCAGCCTCTACCAAGGACTCCGTAGTTTCTCGGCTTGGGATTGGAGTGGAGACTTTGCGCTCGATAACGACAGCTGAAGGTGTTTGAGGACGGCTTTGTGATTTAGAACGATCGGCTTGTGAGGATGCACGTGACTTTTCCGAAAGGCTACGTTGATTTGCATCTCGAAATCGTTGAAGTCCTCGAGCTAATTGTTCTTCTTCGGTTAGATTTTCATCACCGTCTTGTTCGGTACTTTCCTCTGCAAGAATATCATCTAGAGTTTTTGGAGGTTTTCGTGGAAAAATGATTTTCATATCATCGGTTATTTCAAATTCTTCGCAAACGAAATCATCAGGCAACGGATCGGTTTGCGTTGATACCTCAACTTCCACGGATCGGGGATCATTGGATTCAGATTCTGCTTCGTGATCGTATGATTCGGCCGTAGATGATGTTGCAATTCTTTCATTTTCACCATCGAGTTTGTCGAAATAGTCTGCGTCATGTAAACTATCCCGTTTGAAGTCCCTACCGGTTGCGCCACGCTGTTGCCTCCTATCCCGAGGAGGCCGAGGTGGAGGAGGTAAGGGTCGATATTTCATTTTATTAATAATATCGCCAGATTGTAAATCTCTTGGACTTTCTGGACGCTCGTGATCCAACTGTTGTAGCTCTTCGTAATCATCGTCGATACTAATCGATTGCACGAAATTTTTTGTTTTTAAGAAAAAGATTTTCTTCTATAAAATTATGTAACTTTTTAATAACGAAAGAAATTAAAAGAAGGAACCAAAAAATACCATTCGTGAGCGATTATTGGTAGCCAGGGTAGATTTCAAGCATCTGTCATTAAATAATCACCAATTAATTATTCAAAGCCTTTAAAAATCAATTTTGAAACTTTACGAAATCGATCTTAAAATAATAGAGAAAAAAACAGCGAAGAATGCAGACACCAAAATTAAAGAAAAATTACAAAATGCAATAAACTAAAGTTATGTTAATTTTTATTGTTTTTGTTGTTGTTGTTGTTTTTTTTTTAAATTCTGTTATATATTCGGCGCTAAAGGAAAACAACTATAATTAATAGACAAGAATAACGTGTGTATGTGTGTATTATCGGTTATGTCGGTTATATTGTATTAAAAAAAGAAACAAAGGGTTATTCATGTAATAAACTCAAATGAAAAATAACAATAACGATTTGGCGACAATAAATGAGAACGAGATGACCTTACTTTTGAGATATATCCAAACTTAAGGCAGATTTTCGATGAGGATCGATTGGTACTCCAACTACTGAAGATTGTAAGGAGCTGTAGCCGCTTGGTGGTGGCGGACGTTTGGGAGGAATTGGCGAACCTCGTCTGGGACCACGCATATGTGGCATTGTAGCGAAGCGTTCTCCCGGTGAACGTGAGAATTTCTTTCGGCGGGCTGGAGGTGTTGGCTTTGGCAGATGTTCTTTGCGTACGGTAGCATAACTACGGAGAGAGAGAGAGAGAGGAAGAGATGAAAATAGAAATAAGGAGCTCTTTTATAAATCCCATCTATCTATAATACCCATCAGTTTCCATCATGTCGGTTATATATTTTGCTTGAACATCATCGGAGCTAATTCCTCGAAGTCCTTTGGCATCCATCCGGAATTGTTCTATACCGAGCGATTCTGTTCCGCGGGAAGTTCGATCATCATCTTCAAAATGTGTTGAAGTGCCGGTTTGTGAATAGTTCTCGGGTGTCGCGAGTGGTATCGGGTATTCAAGCTGAGTACGATACGCCATTACCTAAATGAATTTTTAGAGAAGGCTGGCTTGAAAAGGCTAAAAGTGATTAAGGTACTTACATCCTCCGGTGGTTGTAAAAAACTATTCGATACGGATCGTCCGCCAAAACCGTTTATGTATGAATCTTTGTCCATAGACGTCTCACGTTGTTGACGCTTTCTACGTCTGGGTACTTCGGGTCGATCCTCAACTTTATCCTCTCGGGCTCCTTTACTTGCGTAATGCGTTTTTTGTAACTCTTCGACTTCGTTCTCTTTCGCCGATAGACCTGGTGGACGTAGGTATTCTTCATCATCATCGAAATATTGCGGTCGATGAATTGTATCAGTTGCTGACAATTCCTGACTATCAATCGAGTATTTACTTCGACTACGTCTTTTTCTTAGCGGTCGTTTAGGAACTCCAACATAATCACTTCCGGCTTGAGATATAGATAAATCATCGCCATAATCGCTATGTTGGAGATCAAATTCTTTCGATAAATCATCGGGACGATAGGTTTTGTGAAGTCGTCGAGGTTTAGGTGGCGGTGGTATATCGTAGTCTCCATATTCGGGAGGCTCGTTTGTTTGCCCGATATGTTCTAAAGCATTAACTGGTGTCTCTAGACCCTCCCTAATTGCACTACTTATATATTGACGCAGTTCGATATTGTCCTCTGAGACTCCACGCTTCCTCAAAAAGAATTCATCATCATCAATCTCTTCCATCACGACTTTCTTTCCCGAACTGGCCGTAGATTGTGTTTCCTGTGTGTTGCGATCATCTAAAGGATAATTCGTATAGCCTTCCGTTTCGATTTCTGCCTTTCGCAATAATATATTCTTTTGTACTTCCTTTTCGGTCCAGCCGACAGCATCTTTACTCTCCTCGGAAACTAAATCGGAATCTTGGTGAACGAAAGGACGTCGTTTAAACTCACCAGCTCGTAAATTCGAGATTTCATGAATAGCACGATTTTCTTCATCGAATTCGGCGAATTGTTTATTATCGGATACGCTTCCTAATAATCCCAGATTCGTCTCTTCGTCCGGCATTTCGTCAATATCTTCTCTCATACGTCGTTCCAGTGAAGACTCGCGATCGAAACTTTCTTGTTCACTTCCATAACGGCGATAACGTGATCCTTCACTGTCATTGTAACTAACGTCAGAGAATTTATCGGCCCATCGTGAGCGCACAGGTCCTGGGCCTCGATCACCCTGAGGAGAACTCGATGACTCCAGCGATGGGTGGGTCTCGGTACTAGGAATTACGCTTGGACCCGTTCCAGTCCCTAGAGATATTTCTATGGGTTCGCTGGGTTTTTTCTTCTTTCGCAACGCGCGCGGGTACGTGCCAAAATTGAACTCAAACATTTTTTTATGATGTGTTGTGGCCTGAGGTGCTGGCTGCATTTCAGATGGTGACGTTTCAGGAGTCACTTCATCGTCAGCAGTTTCTACATTCTCTTTAAAGGATTTACTTCTTCGCACTTTAAGCGCCGAGAATTTTTCCGGTAATTTAAATTTGGACATATCCGGCTTATTAAATTTGGTAAATTCTGGTCGTTTGAATTCTTTCAATTTGCTCAAATCTGGTCGCTTCAGTTCGGGCATTTTCATTTTTGAAAATTCTGGTGCTTTGAAACGCCTTCTTTCCTTAGCTTTCGGGCTGTCGGAGGGAACGGGTTTTTTCGTTGGTGATCGAAGTTTAGTTTTTATTTTATTTGCTTGTGTTTTGATACCGGCTTGCATTTTGCGTGTATGATCTTGTGCAGTAGCTATTATACTTCTCCGACGATTTTCCGGCTGCAATGGCAATTTTTCCTGTCCAGAATCCGCGTCGACTTGGCTAGGTTGCGAATCGTTCTTGATGGGCGTCTCATTTTGGGGGCTGGTAATTTGCGTGTTGAAATAGCGTTCTTCTAGTTCTCTTTGAAGTTCTTCCGCTTCTTTCATTTCATTCCTGACTTCTTCCTCCTCAAGTGAAGGACTTTCTGGTTTTGACGGTGCTTCTTCCTCTGCGACTTGTGGTTGAGCTGGTGCTTCAGTAGATAAGGTTTCCTTCGAATCTTCAGTAATTGGCACTTTCTCTTCAGCAGAAGGTTCCCCAATCGGTTCGTAATCGTGATCGCTTAAATAAAAGATAATAAAATAAATTAGAATTTATTAAAGTATTGAAATTTCTGGAAGATCCCTGTGGTTACAAATTTATTGGTCCCAATAAAGGTCGTACCCTAACCTATCAAAACCACCTTAGCCTAACCTAGCCTATCAAAATAACCTTAACCTACCGTGACCTAACCTACTTATTGACCTTAAACTACCGTGACCTCCCTATTGTGAATAAATATTTTAACAAGTTTAATAGAATTTAATGCTGATGGACTTCAAGGGATCTTACCGAGCAGTAGAAGAAACTTTCTCCATTGGTGGTGCCGGGGGAGGTAATGAAGAAGAAGAAGGAGGAGAAGGAGGAGGCGGAGGAAGTGTTGATTCTGCTGGTTCTTTCTTCGTTTGAGAGGGGTTTAAATTCTCAAATTCGGATAGTCGTGACTTGCGTTCATCGAAATTGAAACTAACAGTTTTTGCCATACGTGATCCGTAGATGTCGTCGTGTGAGCTTGAGACATGAGCCCGATCCTGCGATTGAGTGCGTCCCTCCATAAAGGCAGAATTCTCATTAAGCGTTGAGGACACATGCCGTTGTTCGGAAGGAAATCGAGGACGGCACTCTACGGAATTCAATGCGGGTGAAATAGAACGAAACGGTTCACTTTTCTCCCCGATTTGTATCGGAACGGACACTAGGCGAGTCTTAAATTGCAAGTCATCCTTATCGATAGAGGTCGCTTCGTTACTAAGTCGATGTATTTCCGCATCACTAAGTTTTCCCTCTATGTCAAGGTCACTGGAGAAAAGTGATCGATTTCCCGCTAGAAATTGTTGTCGATCTTTACCCACAAGCACCACCGGAGTGAAGGCCTCCGAGATATCAACCGAACCCGTTATCCTTCCTGAGCTATGGAAATCCTCGCGACTGCTGTAAATTGAATGCGATGGAGTGATTGCAGATGGCATAGTAGCGGTTGGTTTTGGTGGACGAGGATTGTATTGATCCATTTCATCAACCTTTAGAGAAAATGTTTCGGTTACTTTTACGGCTAATGGTTCTGTGTCTGGCTTCTTTGTTATGACTGTACTCGCTCCTGGAAAAATTTCAATAGGCATTGCTTCCGTTTTAGTTAAAACGGCCATCATTTTCGAGGGAGAGTTTCGTCGACTTATTGCCGGCGATGGTGATAAATCACGTTTCGGTGACGGTTGATCATTTCGAAGATGTGAAGGTGAAGGCTCCTTCGTTGTATCGTTGGGAGTTTTGGATTTGAACATAGACATAAATCTGGAAGTATAAGTATTTTTTGTTTCCGACGACGTATCCTGTCCATAGAAATTTTCACTTAATTGTTCCTCTTCATTTCCCTTCGATGCAAACATCTGAATGAATGACCTTTTACGTTCACGTGAAGGTATATTTTCAGGAATATGCTGCCTTTTTAAGGATGATTGACGTTGATTTTGACTGAACTGTGAGAGACTTGCGGTACCAGGCAGCTGGAGAGTATCCATTATCGGTGACTGCGGTGACTGCACTTTGTCAGGAAGTACATTAGATTGTGTTGTGGGCAGAACAGTTTGCTGTTTTGCCTCTACCGCGCGTATTTCCTTAGTTTTATCATTCTCGACGAGGTCATCAATATTTACCGTCGGAGCGGCAGAGCGTTTGATATCGATGTTAGTTTCTTTTTCAATACGTATGGGCTCTTTTGCTAAATCTTCTATCTGGGATAGTGGCTGGCGTGTATTCAAAGTTATTTCATCCCGTATTTCAAGAATATTTTGCGAAGCAGCGGCCTCTAAAGAGGCTACCTTCTGCTCCAAAGATTCAACAGGTTTGGAATCAGAAGAAACCTTAACACTAAATCCGGTTTGGTCTTCATAATCGTCATATTTTGATACATCAATAGGACGATTTTGTGGTAGAATTTTATTGGCCGTTGACTCAACCGCCGGTATGCGTGCGGCGGCGGCTTCTCCCGATTGGGTAGGTCTCATGTAGTCGAGAGAAACGGGTGGTTTTGCGATGCGATAATCATGACTTGGCGGCATGACGGATTCTAATCTTTGCGATGCGGACGGTCCAGAGAAATCGAGACGAAAATTATTGTCGGCAGGACTAGGAGTTGGTGCGATTAAATTAAGTTGAGGCGGGGCGGGCAAGGAAGGGGTAATTTGAGCTGTTTGCAATGGCTGCGTTTGCTGTTTTTGCTGATGCTCCGCTAATTCAGTTGGATCTGTTGGTGGTATCGGCGGTGATGACGGTTGCTGTGACGCGAAATGCGTCAAATCAACATTTGATGTTCGACGGCTTCCGGTGGCTGACAACTGACCACGACGCGTCGAATCGAGACGCGGCGTTGGAATATTTATGTCAGCCACAAATAAATCTGCTTTGGATGGAGAACGAGAAATTCGACGCAATGAGGTCACACTGCGTACCGATATTGTGTCTGGATCGCGTCTGCGGCCACCGCTTGAAATGCCACCTACCGAAGGTTGTCGCTTTCGGCGACCTGCCATAAACATACCGCTTCCATCCTTCCAATTCGGTTCACCCTCGGTGGCATCCGAAATACTTCGAACGACCAAACCACGAGCACGAACGGTTTCTTCCAATTCGGGATATTTTTCGACAAAACTTAAATCGACTGAAGATAATTGCCCCGACATTTCCCCACCCATCGTACTATACGTCGATAAATGATCATTATCCCCGACATGAGAGGAAGCCAAATTAAAGCTTTTAGTTGAGAGTTTATCGACGTGTTGTTCTTGGGTAACATCCAGATTCATAGGATGAAACAACTGTGTGGTGGTGGTGGGTACATGCTTCTGATCGAATCGATGATCATTTGCAATATGCAATCCTTCCCGCCCTTCGCCACTGTCTGCGTGGAAACCAAGATTTGACGTAGGTCGTGAATCGACCGGATTGATGCGATCAGGCAGCAGTGAATCACATTCAAAATACTGGCATGCACAACGCACGTCAAGTGCTGCTCCGCTTGTGCTTTCATTACGTGAAACGAAATGCTTTTTTTCGCGAGGCAATGCACCGACCGAGGCTGATCTTCGTTTATTCATCGTACGACAGATGCATCGAGATCGATCGTAACAGCGTTACAAATAATGTGTGACGAGTATGAAACAACGAGTACCAAATTATGATTATCTAAAAGCATGTCACCACTCTATTTCTTGGCTTGGGATATTTAGTTATTGATGATAATGATGACGTTGGTGTTGTTGTTGTTGATCGTGTTGTTGTTGTTATTGTCGCCTTTTAGTATTATTTTTAACCGCAACGACGAGGGTGGACAATAAATTTATTTTTATTGTTCGCAAATCAACCTGCATGATCTATTCATCGAGCTGCATTGCTTATTTTTTCAAAATTTTATAAATTTATTTTTACTATTTTATTGCGCTGAAGATCTTAAAAAATTTAAATTAAAAAAAATTCTTTTTCATAAAATTAATTTCCGGAATTATTAAATGCATTTAAGCAAAAATTTTTTTTCTACTATAATGGCACGCGTATATATATATCTTTTGGATATTTATAAATTTGTCGTTGAGCACTATTTTTTAATTTTACGTCGCGACTTTTTATCACGAGTATTTTAATGTCTGCATCGTAACGAATTTCGGCCAGGACTGAGAGCTTTTCGCCATCGCTAGAAATCGTCGACGAACGCTCAGCATTTTGCGCAAACGACATCTGAATAGAATATTTGTTGTGTTTATTTCTATACGTCTAACCTCATATTCTTCTTCTTTGTCTGTTCTCAAATAAATTGTGCCCCATCATTCTTGAATTTGCCAGATGAACGTTTAAATTTAAATTTAGCTCGGAAAAAAACAAACCAGATCCTATTCTTCTTCTTCTATTTTAGTTTAGTTCACTTAGGATCGACGACATTTGTTTTATTTTCAATTAAATTTTTTTACAAAAAATATTGAATTAGTTATTTTTTCAATTTTATAAAAATATTAATAATGACCTAATAATTTTCTTTAATTTATGTATTTCCTTTTTATTTTCTAGATATATATTTATCTATATAATATCCTCAACAAATATCAGAAAATCGCCATAGAAGCCATTAGTTTTGAAAGTGTTTTAAATCAATTTACAATAATTTTCATTGACAGTGTTTTATGAAAATTCTAAATATTTAGGGAAAAATACCGTCAAAATGAAGGCAAAATGGAGGAATCTGATCCTTTCACAGGACTCAGAAAATATATTTTAAAATTTTTTTTCGAATATTAACTTCACTTTCAAAATAGAAAGTTTAAATTTTTTAAATATATTAATATATTTTTCTCAATTTATATAATAAATAAATACTTTCGAAACGCTCGGTTTCGAAAAAAAATAAATAAAAATATTTATAAAAATATTTTCGAAAAATAAAGTTTGAGAAAAACAAAATAAAATTAAAAAAAATAAAAATATTTTAAATTGGATCGTAAAATTTAATAAAAATTTTTATAGTGACAAAATTGAATTAATATTTATCCTTAGAACATGATGTATTGTTTTCTAATGAAAATTTTTCAAAAAAAGACCAAACCAACAACTTATTTTCTCAATCCCTAAATTTTTGTAATCCAAGTCTTCAAAATCGAAGGCTTTTCTAACAAAGATTTCATTAATAATCAATTTTCTTACTCGTGCAATAAATAACAGTATGATTATTTCTCACCTCTCACCAATTTATTTACTCACCTCATATTCTTCCAACGATTCTCCCTAGCTTCTCTTACACCCTCTGGCAGTTCGATATCTTCTCGATGCGGTTCGTTATCGTATTCGTTTGGTGAAAATGTAACCTTTTTATCGGATGGAGCCGGAGAAGCTTCTTTCTTTATAGAAGGCTTGAGCTCTTTGTTATTAATGATTTCGTTCTTTTCTTCGTGAGTGTTCGCGATCTGTTGGTTTGATGTTTCTTCAATTGAGCTCTTCAATCCGTCCGTGCTGGCGACATCGCTTTCCTCTGCTACGGCGGCAAGATGTATTTTTCCACGATCTTCCTCCGAGGAAGCCGAATCGATTGAGGAAATTGGAGCCAAGAGACCTAAAGGAGTAGGTTTTGTATTTCCATCTGAACCAGTTAATTGTTCCTCGTCACTGCTGCCCATACGATCTAATGGCGCCGATTTATCGCTCGTTTCAAGATCTTTCCTTAACGAATCGTCTTGTTTGGTTAGGGAATTTTTCAAAGCCTCTACGGAACCTTCCATATCGAGCAGTTCGTTAAGCGGTTCGACGGTCGTGTCACTTTGATTGATTTCTTCATAAACGTGTTCGCGTCTTAGACGTGGTGTTTTTCTTGGTGGTGAATCATCAAGGGTGGATTTCGTTTTTATTTCATCTTCCGGTATGTTCGATACGTTCGCTTCCGGCGTTTCAGCATTCTTAGCAGTTTCCGTTTTCGGAATTTCCTTCGCAAGTTCGATAATCTCATCCGGTTCGACCACACTTCGTTCGTGCGACTTCTCAACTTCGTTATTTTGCTCTTGTGTGTCCTTGTGCTTTCGGCTTGGCGATTCATCCAATTCAACGATTTCAAGAACGTCGTCGGAATCTTGTTTTTCAATAAAATGCGGTATTTCATTTCGATCTGATTTTGGAGAACTTTTCAAATTCATAATTTTAGTTTCGTCGCCAAAAACGATCCTTTCGCCTTTTTTGAGCGCAATGCGTTTAACGTTCATTCGTTTCTTTTGACGATCGGCCATATTTTTTAATTTCTTCATGATTGGAAAGCACCGCTGCTTTTTTAACCCTTCCTCTCCTGTCTCTTCTTTTTTTGGAGGATTTCCGTTTATTTCAACCTCTTGCGGCTCGGTATTTATTGTTTCCACACTGTGGTGACGGCTATTGTTCACCGATGTACCGGGTAAAGATTGAGCGTCTTCAGCAAAACGTCCACTCTTACGCCTTCTTCGTAGAAAACCACGAATTTTATCGATTTTTTTCGATTTATGCGGTCTTTCAGCAGCGAGTATCGAATCCGAAAGGCAAGAAAAGCTTTCACTACGAACACTAGGAACACTTTCCGGTTCCGCTTCCGCCGGTAATTGTAATTCAGCTTGCGTAGAATTGTCTTCCTCTTCAGCGATTTCGTTGATATAACGCTCGGTTTCTGTGACTAGAACTTGCTCGTCGTAATGTACTTTTTTCAATGATTTCGGTGACTCTGAAGCGAAACGTAATTCCTGAGATTTTCGTAAGAGCAATACTATTTCCGGTTCTTCGTCGGGTCCTAGAGGACGTTTATACAAATGCGTCCAAGGGTAGCCACCCTGAATAAAAAATCAAAAAAAATATTTTCAATAAAATCAAATATCGATAATTTCCCAAAAAAAACCTACCCGTTCTTTAGCTCTTCGTAAATCCTCCCAGCGATAGGTTTGCAAAGGAATCGGTGGCTTTTCCGAATTTTGTTGCGCCAAATACTTTCGTAGTGTCCGATAGTATTCACGTTTCTGCGCTGTCGTTAAATCGGAATCAGTGCCCTTCTCGGGGGCTTCGGAAATCTGGGGCAATGAGTCAATGAATAATTTACGTTCTTCTTCTTCCGAAGCGTTATTTGGCGCGGGAAGATCACTTAATTCGACGAGTTTGATTTGTTCTGATTTTTTTTCAATTGAATTTTTGGGATGTTCGGCGGAGATCGAAGAAGTTTTCACACTTTCATCGGGCACTACAACTCCATTCGAATAACCCGCAATTGATTTTTCCCGCAGGATGTTCGTTATTTCCGAAAGTTGTTCGTCTACTTCTTGAGAAAGTTTCGAATCAATCTCGGCTTTCGGCAATAAAGATTCTTCAGTATTCTTCTGTGACAATGTTGACAGACAGTATTCTTCTGTGACAATGTTGACAGAGTTTGTGGTGTTTCTTCAATAGTTTTATTTATTGAATCGTTTTCAAACTCATCTAATTGCTTGGGTTTATCTCTTTCTGTATAAACAGCTGCCTGTGAGGCGTCTTCTTCTACTTTTAACACCGATTCTTCTTCAATTTCCTCAATATTTTCATCACTTCGACATTTTAATTCTTTACTTAATTCGATCGGATTAATAAATTCTGTAATATTTTGTGATTTCTGTTTTTGGGGAAGTGTTTCAACTGGTTTAATAATAATTTTCGATCCAGCAGGCTCGACTTCAATAATTGTACGCACATTACCATCGGTTTCAATTCTCGATGGACCTTTTGTTAGTTCCTCCTTCAAGGGCGTTAGTTCACTAATTCCTACACCATCCTCGGATGTTCTGCCGCGATTATCGTAGGTTTCAATTAGATGAGAATCAATGTGCAATACATTTCGATCAGCTTTTTCATTACCGGGGTATTCAAGCGACTTTTCCGTTTCAGCCGATAATGGTGTTGTTGCTGTTGTTGTTGTCGTCGCAGGTGATGTTGACGATGATGGTGTCGGGGGTGGTGTTGTTGGTGTTGCTGTTGATGTTGGTAGCGATGGTATTTCAATATTTAACTTATTGAAACTAATTGTTGGGTTATAGTTATTTTCCTTAAAATAACTACTGACTAGATTATCACTCTCAATATGATTTCGTTTTACCGATGGATCAATTAAATCTAAATTTATTGAAAATTGTGCATTATCCGTAACATCAAATGATTTATTATTGCAATTTTGCTGAATTCCCAATAACTCTTCTCTGTTATACCTGTCAATATTCGTTGGTAGGATATTATCTGCTGTTGACGTACATTTGTTTATTTCTCTAAAATCCGAACAGTTATTTTCGGTTAGAATTTCATTGTTATTTTCTTCGATAACTTTGTTTCTGTTCGTCACTAGAATTCCATTATTCTTCACTGAAAATGTTGAACAGCTTTTCTCTGTTAAGGCTTCGCTGTTATTTTCGGCAGCAGTTTCATTATTATTCGATATTACTCCAGCACCAGCGTTAGTCTCTGTTAAATTTTCACATCTATTAACTATTACAGCTTCTTTGTTTTCTTCTGTTAAATTTGTTCTGTTATTCGCTTCTACAAATGCACTATCACTCGCTGTCACACCCGCTCTGTTATTCGCTCTTTTAGTTTCTTTATTGTCTGCAATTTCAGTTTCACTGTTAATTCTCGTTCGTTTTAATTCGCTGCTGTTTGCTGCTATTTTTTCATTTTTTGAATTAGCTGGATTAAACACCTGAATAATAGTTTCTTGATCATTAATTCCAGCACCGGGTAATGACACTAAAATGAAATGAAAGACAAGGAAAACGTGAATTAAAACTTGGCAAATATTAGCAATTTTGAAATATTCGAAAAAAGGTACACAACACATAATTGATGGTACAGACACACAAAAACACACAGTACGCACAAATTCATGAACTCTTTTAGATTTTCCTTAATCAAAGTCTACCACAATTTTATTATTATTTGTGTACAAAAACAAACAGAGAATCGTACTATTTATCAAACAGAAGAGGCAACAAATACAAAAACAAATAAATCTAGATAATGATGATGATGATGATGACGGAGATACGTACACGACCGTTGTTAGATAAATACGAGTGTTTAAATATTGCATCAATAAACTCGGCAACAAAAATCGGGGCAAGATAAAGATAAAAATGCTCTGGTGATATGGTGCGTTTTTTGCGGTAATGTGTATGATATATATATGTGTACATATATGTCACTGTGTAATTGGTAATAAGTCTATGTCTTGCACGCTTGATAAGAGCCAAAAAAAAATGTATAAAATCACTCTGATGCAACGGAGACGAATTTACGAAATTTATATTTTTTCTACCGAGTTGAAATTGAACGAGTTATGATATTACACGTTATCGACTTTAACGAATTATTAATTAATTATTGCAGTTCATTCATATGATAATTCTTCACTGAATCCGCAATATTGCGGATGACCTTCTGCTTGCTGCTTGTAGTATCTTTTCAATCGGTCATTTTTGGAATTAGATTTGTATATATAATGTATATATTTATACGCCCATGTTTACCATTAAAATCTTTTATTTTCTATTATATCTTGATCGTATTATTATGTTTATCCTTCAAATTGTAAATAGATCTATTAGATCTTTAACATTCACAATATTCACACGATACCGTTAATAGCTCACGAATGACGTACGAGTGACAGATTTCTCGATGATCCAATTTGAAATTGAGACGAGACCACTAGATATTCTATTTTAATATATTCTTTTTTTATTGTTAAGCATTTGACAATCTTGCCCGTTCATTCGTGTTTATTTGCCGTATTTTTTGCGTTCCGCGGTCCAAACCGTATTTCTTTACTCGGCGTACTGCGAGTAAAATTTCGTTGGACGCATGAACTAACCGCATCATCGAATGAATTGACTTTTCTTTTAAATTCTTCTTTTAATACTTCTACTCTTACTTCTTATTCTTATTCTTCTTTATTCTTTTTCTTGTTTTATTTCTCTTTCATACGATCATTTCTATAGATGTTTTTACTTGTTCATTCTTAAATTAATTTTGGTTATAGAAGAAAATTTACTTTTCATTTTCATCGCTTTATTTATTTGTTATTGTTTTTCTCTTTTGGTTCGTTAAAGAACTTGGAATATTGTTTGCATGATTTTGCTAGGCATCATTAGACGAAATTTTAAAATATCTGTTTTTATTTGTATTAAAAACAAATAAAAACAAAGTAAATAATAACTAGATGAAACAAATAAGAAATTTACTTGTTCGTTCTAACCGAACAGCTCATGTACCCTACAAGTATGTTTGATTATAAAAAAAATTATATCGAAAATAACGATGTGTGGATCACTCCAATGTTTCAATTAGTAATATACATCTAGACGTGGAGTGTGTGAGTGGGGCTGATTTGCTCCATTCTCTACTTTAAAAACTCCCACTTGAAGGAATAGTCGAACAGGCAGAGGAGGGGCAGGGGGTTATACTTAGACTCGTATACTTGCTGCATCTCCATTAAGGTGTTACATCTCTTCGAATGCAAAGTATACAAGCAAAATTTATATAACCCCCCCGCTCCGTCAGTTGCCGGCTTTAGAAAACAGAGCTGTAAATATAATTTATTAAATCAAATGAAAATGGATAATAAATTGTGTCACCATTTAAGTATAAGAAGGCTTTCAGAAAACAAATAAAAGCACTTGCACAAAACTTTCTATGTCTGACATCCTTTGAAAAATTATCCTTCATTAGCAATAAAAATCGTAATGAGTGTCTGCGTCAATATTAATGACTACCAACAAAAATCTGTGTTTGTCACGACCTTCAAAAATAATCTCCAATAAATAATAAACCACCTAGGAGAGGCTTTAAGTTGGATAAGAATAATTCATTCTTTCTTGACGATCGGTAATTAATTTCGATAATGATAGTTAATGGTAGTTAATTTGGTATTTTATTTTATGCATTAAAACGTTGTAAAATATATCAAATTTAAGAATTATGTTTTACAGTTAAATTCGTTACGGTTATTATAATTCTATATTGTAAGTCATTGAAGAAAAGATTTATTTATTACAGCCCTATAAGAGGGCAGTTGTTATTGTATATATGCGTACTACTCTCTCTACGTTTCTATTGAATAATTTTGTAAATATATTTAGCAAAATTCGAACTGGGTCAAATAAAAGCATAGCAAAGCATATTTTTGATAATTTCATTTGAACAAAATAATTCAAAATTCTTCTTTAAATAGATCCAATAAAACGATATCAATCGAGTTTAATGCAATGATTATGAGAGAATGTATTCTCGCTGTAACGCAATATACGCGAGTATGGCCAATATTCTCATGACCTACATAAAAAATTATAGTATGAACCTGAAAAAACGCGCTCCTCGTCATAAACTAGAGACGTATTAAAAGCAACGAATATTATCTATTAATTTTCCCCTTGGTTCCTTTTTCTTTTTATATTTTCTTGTTGTTTTTCAAAAAATATTCTCTCTCAATGTCATTGCGTTCATTCAAGCATAAATTCAACTTTAGTTATTACCTTAGTAATTGCTTCTTCCTATTGAATATTAGAATTTATTTTAAGCTTGATTGATTAGGGAGAGAAAAAATATCAAATTAAATCTATGAAAAAATGAACAAATGATTAAGTTAGTAATAAATTAAATATGTAAAAAATTATTTTTAATTAATAAAACATTTTAATTCAAGCTAAAAATTCGAAAACATTGAAAACAAATGGTATGAAACTACTTTGCGGGGTCTTCCTTTAACAAAAACGCTAGCGATGACCCTGCAATCAATGCTTGTAATCGTAAAATTCTTGACATTGTCCATTGATTTATTGATTTAGCAAAAACATTAGTCAGTCTCTTTTCATTATCTGCTTCTTTTTCGAAATATATTTCAGTTTTAATACGCTTAAGTTAGCAATATTCCAATTCATTTCTTTTTTTTGTGAAAACTTTTTAAATTTTTTGACTTCCTAACTTTAGCGTTTCTTGTTTTTGTTTTTAGTTTTTAATTTTTTCATTTTTTGTTTGTTTTTGCTTTTTTATTGTTGTTGTTGGTTTTGATAAGTAGCTCACACATGCTTACGTAAGCGAAGCAGAGTATCATGAATTTATTCGACTATTTCATTGAATTATCATCGATTTTTTTGATAGTTCAAAGCAAATCAAATTATTATTCAAGTTTGACAAGTTTCCGAAGAGAGAGAAATTATCAAAAAAAAACCGAAATCGATTTAATGTAAAATTTTGACAAAAAACCCCACTCAATCTCGCAGAAACACTGTCTAATTTTTTTACTAGAAATTAATTATGCTTATCGTTGAACTCACCATAACTTCCGATAACGCTTAAAAATAGATAAATCATAATTAGATTTCGTACTAAACGTAATTGTAGACTAAGCGGAGGTAATTAAGTAAATTGGACAAAAAAATACAATCGCAACAAATAAAATAAAGCAAAATTGTTTGATTTAATTTCAAACACTTAAGTCTATGAATTTTTTTCCCTCTATCTCTTTCTGTAAGCCACACATCTTAAGCACTTGATCACGTTTTGAATACTACCAACGCTAAACTGATAAAAATTCCCCGTGGCCAAAACGAAAAAGGAAAAAATCGTATCGTCGTATAGTTTCTTCGTTATGTTTTTATACTTTTTTATTTTTTTTTTTTTATTTATATTTTTCTTTTATTTTTTGCTATTTTTGTCATTTCATCTGTGGTTCGTTCAGTTTTTCTATAAATGTCATTAATTTATTCATTTATTTATGTTCTTATTTATTGATTGGATGTTATTTGGAAGAGCATGACGTATGAATATGACATGACATAGTTTCTGTTTTGCGTATCTTGTCTAAGATGCTGCTTAACACCTTCTTTTCTACCTGCAAAATAAAGGTAGATGAAGAAGGGTGTCGCGAATTGCGTGTTAAGCAATTTCTTTTACTTCTATCAGAATTTATTCATGAATATTTAGCAAAAGATCGTGCATGCCATTTCGTTAATGTTGGGTTTTATTGATCTTTAAGCTGCGCATAATCATATTTAGACTTCTGTTCTTTTATAATTTCGCTATTAAATCAATTAACGAACGATTAAAACCAAAATGTTTAATTTTTGTGATTGGTTTTCTGATTTTGTATAAGTTCTACGTCATGTTGAAAGGTCACGCATGATTCGTTTATGTTTCATGTAAGGCAGCCACAAGTTTGCTCTAGAGGTCTCTATTTATGTAAAATGTTTAATATTATCAGAAACTATAAAAACTAGATAATTTCTCTGTATTTGGTATCGTTTTCTTAAAAGAACAATCTTATCATTTTCTCTTTTGCAATAATTCAAATTTAGTCACAGAGATGGCGTCATAATAATTTCAAAAAAAATTCTTTGTAATCATTAGAAGTTCGAAAGATGTTTAACTCATAGTGGAATTATTTCAGTAATCTTTTACTGGTATTCGAATTTAACTATTAATATCTCTTGATTATTATTTTGTCATTTATAATTTTAGAACTTTTTTTTCCAAAAATTATTTGCCAATTTTTATATTTATCTGCTAGTAATATGGAATAATCTGAATCGATCTTATCGATCTGATCGATCTGAATCGAAAGAGCAAAACAAAAACAAATTTATTTAACAGCCACTGTTTTTTATTATTTAATTATATAAAGCTATGACATTATTGGTAACGTTTAAAGATAATAAAACGAATTGGTCGATTAGTTTTTTGTAAAACTTCCTAAAGAAATATTAAAATTAACGAATCACGACAATTGTTTTGTGTTCCTTCATGAAACTTTTCATAATCGTATTTAATTTATTATGTGATTAAATTTAATGCTAAAAGCGTTTTTATTGACATTGCTAAATAATTCGTTTTGGTTCAGTAATTGATTTAATTAATTTTATATTTTGTTTATGCAAAGCTCGAAAAGGAAGCAAAGCTTTTTAAATGAATTTTTTAAAGAATCAGCCGATCAGAGTAATCGGATCATTTAAACAAATTAATTAAAAGCAAATTAAGCGTTAATTTGATCTTTAGATTTGCAATTATTTTTTGAAATTTATTTGGCATATTTATTGCTTTTGTTGTTTCTTTAGTATATGTGCATTTTTTAATGTGTCAGATTTATTATATTCTTCATTTTTCACGGTGCTCGCCATTTTTTCCTTGTTAAAGGATTTAGCAATTCTTGCTTTTTACCATATCAGCGTTTAGCGTTAAAAAATCGGATTGTGCAAATCGAACTGAATTTTAGCCACTTCATTCTAATAAATGAATGTTTCATAAGTGTTGAAATATGTATGCATGTGTGTCTGTGTGTCTGTATGTATTAATGTGGCAGTGTTTACGTCGTGAACCGCAATTATGGTAATAAAGTGTGAAATTGGCACAATTTCTTTCTTGTTCATTATACTAAATCATATTTTGAAAGATATATATATATATATATATATATATATATATATATATATATATATATATATATATATATATATATATATATATATATATATATATATATATATATATATATATATATATATATATATATATATATATATATATATATATATATATATATATATATATATATATATATATATATATATATATATATATATATATATATATATATATATATATATATATATATATATATATATATATATATATATATATATATATATATATATATATATATATATATATATATATATATATATATATATATATATATATATATATATATATATATATATATATATATATATATATATATATATATATATATATATATATATATATATATATATATATATATATATATATATATATATATATATATATATATATATATATATATATATATATATATATATATATATATATATATATATATATATATATATATATATATATATATATATATATATATATATATATATATATATATATATATATATATATATATATATATATATATATATATATATATATATATATATATATATATATATATATATATATATATATATATATATATATATATATATATATATATATATATATATATATATATATATATATATATATATATATATATATATATATATATATATATATATATATATATATATATATATATATATATATATATATATATATATATATATATATATATATATATATATATATATATATATATATATATATATATATATATATATATATATATATATATATATATATATATATATATATATATATATATATATATATATATATATATATATATATATATATATATATATATATATATATATATATATATATATATATATATATATATATATATATATATATATATATATATATATATATATATATATATATATATATATATATATATATATATATATATATATATATATATATATATATATATATATATATATATATATATATATATATATATATATATATATATATATATATATATATATATATATATATATATATATATATATATATATATATATATATATATATATATATATATATATATATATATATATATATATATATATATATATATATATATATATATATATATATATATATATATATATATATATATATATATATATATATATATATATATATATATATATATATATATATATATATATATATATATATATATATATATATATATATATATATATATATATATATATATATATATATATATATATATATATATATATATATATATATATATATATATATATATATATATATATATATATATATATATATATATATATATATATATATATATATATATATATATATATATATATATATATATATATATATATATATATATATATATATATATATATATATATATATATATATATATATATATATATATATATATATATATATATATATATATATATATATATATATATATATATATATATATATATATATATATATATATATATATATATATATATATATATATATATATATATATATATATATATATATATATATATATATATATATATATATATATATATATATATATATATATATATATATATATATATATATATATATATATATATATATATATATATATATATATATATATATATATATATATATATATATATATATATATATATATATATATATATATATATATATATATATATATATATATATATATATATATATATATATATATATATATATATATATATATATATATATATATATATATATATATATATATATATATATATATATATATATATATATATATATATATATATATATATATATATATATATATATATATATATATATATATATATATATATATATATATATATATATATATATATATATATATATATATATATATATATATATATATATATATATATATATATATATATATATATATATATATATATATATATATATATATATATATATATATATATATATATATATATATATATATATATATATATATATATATATATTCGAATATATATGTTTAAAAAATATATTCGAAATATGTTAAATATTAGAAAAAAAATATATATACGATATACAAATATTTGTGTCACTTAAATAAATCTAGTAATTATTTTAGCCCCCGCCTTTTTGGATAATCGGAACGAAAATTTATATAATTTTAAAAGAGAAATTAAAAATAAATCAAGTATTCTTTCATATTCCTTCACAAAATACTATTGATGTAATGGTTATTATTGTTGTTTTGCTTTGGAAAATTTACTTAATTTAATTTATTTTCCTCACATGCTCACTTTTTTCTTTCTAAAATATATTTCAAATTTTATTAATGAGTTTTTTTATCGTCTCTTACTATTTTTAAAATATATTTCGTTTGCACGGAAAGTTTGTCGTCGCAGACATGCCAATGTTCGACTTTGTAAAAGTCATTAATTACGATTTATTTGGAATTTGACAACAATATTTTGAAAACCTAAAACAAATAGAACTAATTCATTCATTAAAGCTTTCATCTTTTCTTATTTAACATAAAGATATTTTGAACACTAATGAGCTTTTTAAGCGGCTGTCCGTCAAAATCTTTTGTCAAATTTGATTTGGAAACAAAATCGAATATCATTAAAAACATCATCATCATCAGAAAACTACGACTTTGACTAAAAGTTTTTAGTTCATTTAAAATTGTCGACCTGCTCATTATGCTGTCACCTTTCAACGCCTTTCTTCTTCATTCACCAATCTGTGTTTGATCATTTTGTCAATTTCGTTCATAATTTCATTCATTCCCTTCAGTGTTATGACGGTCGGATGTTCAAAGAGCGCTATATCCGAGTGAAAATATTGATTATAAACGCATCTTATTTAATGACTCCTATCTTCACCATGATCATTATTATCATATTATTGGAAATTTACCGTCTCCGTGAAAATTCAAAAAATTTAAAATTTTTTAAATCAATTCGATTCTGCTCTTTCGAACGGTCCATCGATGTGTCTTTAAAATATGTTTGCTTATTATTCGTATTATTTAATTTGTCATATTAATATTGTTTCAATCTTAATTTTTTCAATATTTTTTAGCGTTTGATATCTTTGTTTAATTATAAATAATTCGTATGTAATAATATTTATTTAATATTCTAAGAAATAATTTTCTATGTTTTCGTTTTATCTTGACCAATATTTATAATTTTTTTATTGTTATTTTTTTTTTTTGTTATTCTTGTTGATTTTGTTGGTCACGTTGGCCTCGAACTGCCCTAACGGGTTATAGTTACAGAATGGTTATGTTAGTGGTGGTAACGTTTCGACTTTGTACTGGCGCAACCTTAATTGACTGCTTCGGTTTTGGTTTTTTTTTCTCCTGCGCAGTTTTTGATTTTATATTCGCGGTTTATGTTCTTGCTCTTTGATCGACAATTTTATTTTATTCAATTGTTTTATATTTGTGTTTATGCCGTTCTGATCAAAAAGTATTTGGAACAAAACAGGTTCATTCATACTTTTAACATTCTTCGATATTAGATAACTATCTGGGCTGGGTTTGTTGGCTTTGTTTTATAGGTTTTCAAGTCGCCGAATGCTGGACTGGTTTTTATAATATTTTTGTATGGATTATATATATATATATTGTATAAATTTATAAATTGCACTTTTCATTCCAATTTCGATTAGAGGTTTTAAAAACTTGCGATTTTCAAAAACACGCACTTGTTATGCGTAGAGACCATAAAAAACTAATTATTTTTGCATTATTTTTTAATGGTGCAACCTTAATTGACTGCTTCGGTTTTGGTGATTTTTTTTTCTCCTGCGCAGTTTTTTATTTTATGTTCGCGGTTTATGTTCTTGCTCTTTGATCGACAATTTTATTTTATTCAATTGTTTTATATTTGTTTCTGATCAAAAAGTATTTGGAATAAAACAGGTTCATTAATACTTTTAACATTCTGCGATATTAGATAACTATCTGGGCTGGGTTTGTTGGCTTTGTTTTATAGGTTTTCAAGTCGCCGAATGCTGGACTGGTTTTTATAATATTTTTGTATGGATTATATATATATTGTATAAATTTATAAATTGCACTTTTCCTTCCAATTTCGATTAGAGGTTTTAAAAACTTGCGATTTTCAAAAACACGCACTTGTTATGCGTAGAGACCATAAAAACTAATTATTTTTGCATTATTTTTTAATGGTCAGCTAATTGATGATTTCATTAGCTGGTTATTTGGTTTTCATTTTTTGGTTTAAAATAAAAATATAATTACTATTTTTAAAAATATAGTAATATTTTGTTGATTTCAAGTAACACCTGCTATTGATTGGATGATTAGTTTTAATGCATTTTAGATAACTCGAAAAAACAATTTCGTTAGCAATTACAGAATTTTTCCGATATCGGAAGAGAATAAAAATTAGATAAACGCCACTCACTCTTCTCAGTTTTCAGAGCTACATTTTTAGATATTTTCAGAAGCTAAGCTTCTAAAAGCATAATCAAAAGTGTCGTCTCAAAAAGAGAAAGTGGACGTGTCACCAACACTGATTGTTGAAATTAAACAATAAATTTATTATACTGCTGAAGGAAGGGTGAGTAAAATTAAGTGGCACCGATATTAGCCTTCCTAATTCGTTTGTTTAAAAAAAATATAAGATTGAGAGAATGAATATTTTTATATTTAAATAATTTACTATTAAATGTTTAAATAAATTATTATTCCCTGCGCTTTCTCTACCGAATATTTTCAAACTCTCGATAATTAAAAATATTTTATTTTTAAATATAGTTTTCTATTTTTATTAAATTTTCATCTAAATCGGCCACGCATCGACTATTCATGAATATATATCGAACAAATAATGCAATCTTTATATTATTTGAATAGATTAAATCATAGATTTTTTAAAAAAATATTCAAAATTTCTTAGCTCTTAATGAGACTTAATTATTATAATTTAGAATAATCTCGTTACAAAAACCAAAAAACCAAAAGGCTGAAACAGCAATTGTCCGATGAGTGCCGGACAAATTCTACAACTATCAATAATCATTCATAATTTAGTGATGTTAGTAATAATGATAATGATCATTATCATTCTAGGCTGCGTTCTAGAATTTAATCTGATGGTTTGATGGAATAAATGAATGAATGGATGAATGAATGTGTGGCGACGGCACTTGCTAATGCTAATGCGCCGCAACGCAGGGACGTGGTAATATTTGTAATGTCCTTGAAAAAATGATGGCGATGTTGATAGAGACGTTGACGTTGACGTTGATACGACGCTTTATGAATTTGATAACAAGTTGAATGGTTTATTGAAGGGTGGTGATTGTTGTTGCTGTTGCTGCTGTTATTGCTGCTGCTGTTCTTTTCCCCCTAAGTAGTCTATGAGTAAGTGCATTTAACAATTGTCACTTGAGACGACAACAAAAAAAAAACAGATTAAAACAGACTGAACGAAAAACAGGACACGGTCATAAATAAAAGTTTGCCTCAAACATTTTAAAGGAGCCGAAACCAACGAAAATTAACCACGGAGTTAGATTGAATGTAATGAACTTGTGAATGATTTTTTCTGATTTGCATTAAAAATCTTGTTCATATTTAGGGATACAATACAAGAATTTAATCCAATCATCATCAAAAACATCACAATCACACCACCTCACTAAAACCAACACCAACATATATCCATACAAATACATTGATAATGCATTGACAACTACTCTCGTATACGAATGACGAAATGCATGGAATTAACTTAAAATATATTTTTTAATACTCGTGGTTATTGCTATGACGATGATAATAAATGATTTGTCATATGTTGTCATACTGTCATACCCATCACTGGCGCCATGCAAACCAAAAACCTTGTTAACGTCGTGCCTGCAAGAGAAATATTTAAAATTTCTGATAACAAAAAAATAATTGAAAAAAAATTCTTAAATACAATGTGACTCCTTTCTAATCATTCGTTTAATCTATTCTATTAATTTTAGTTTGTTGCCAAGCATTTGAATATTTTCTGATTTTTTTTAATATATTTTCTTTTTGTAGCTTGATATTGTTGTGTCTTTTCGTTAGTGCATAATTAGCATTTAGCTAAACTGAAGCTAGCTAATTTGAAAGTAGTCTAATGCTAATGCATAATATTTGCACTAATTTTCGTCATTGCGCCGCCTCTCAATTGATTTGACTGGACTGTGATGGACACCATCACAAACATGCTTGAAGGCCTTCATTTACGATTATTTGCACAATTGTGCATACTATTCGTATTCTTATTTTATTTATATTTGCATAATATATATACTATGAATGTGTATTTCATCCGTACGAGTACATAAATAAATAAATTTTGTAAATATATTCGTTTCGCATAAAGTGTTTGTTTAAGTGTGAGTTGAAAATACTTGCATAATATTCTCGTTTTCTACTTGTTAATTATTACTTCTAAAACAGCCTTCGTCTTTCATAAAATTACCGTATTACGTTTATCTCATTATAAAATCTGTTCTACATTCTATAAAAAACTCAAAAATTATAACACTTGAAACGATTAATTTAGTAGGATTTTCTACAATTGGTGTCATTTGAAATTATCAATAAAACGTTATAAAGGTCAGTGAAGTAAAAAAATTTCATTTGAATTAAACCAGAAATACGAAACGATATTTGCTATTTTTGGAAGAAATTTTCATTAATCTTTGCGTTTACGAGTATCATAGTCTGATGATTGTTCGACTATTTCTTTAATTTTTATGAACCCACATTAGAAAATTTGACCTATAAGTATCGTAAGAAAATCTATGAATCCAACAAACTAAGTTTCCAGACTTAATTGATTTCGCTCTATTTTGTCAAATTCTCAAATATTTACTTTATATTTATAGTGCGATAAAGGCGCAATATCTGTTAGATAATATTCGTATCTATTGAAGAATTTTTTTCTTTTAAGACTTTGTTTGTAGTAGTTAATTCTTATCGGGTAACTTTCGTTGAAAATGAGAATAGAGAAAATAAATTGGGTCGTATGTTTAGGTGTTGTCGATTTTCTGAAATTTGTAATTGGAACGAATTGATTAGATACTACTTATCAAAAGGATACTCAAGGGGAAACAAAAATTAATTGAAATTGATTTTGTAAAAAGGTTAAAAAATGCCAGACAGGTAAGTCACAAGTAGTTTGACAAGTTTGACACATTGTCTGATTGTTTGCGTGATTGGTGATTCATTTGATTAATTAAATTGTTTTTTGTTTGAATTTCTTCTGATTAAATTTCTTTTGATTAATCTAACATTTCGATCTATTTATTTCGGAATTGTCCAAAAATTTGATTTTATTTTTGTGCATTGAATTGGTTTGTCATAATTTGAAATACTAACCATGTTGCTTCTCCGCTTGATAAAAATAAAAATTGTCCTCTAAAAATGTTTTCCAAAAAATTTTACATTTATAATAATTTAAATGCACGTTAAAGCTATAAAAAAATTTATGTATAAATATATTTTCTCATTAGCTTTTTACGACTACAACGAATTTGTGAATGTAAAGCATGCATTTCGTTTGCGAAATACTTTCAAGACTATGCATTTACAGGTCTACACACACACACGCATGCGCGCACATACATACACGTGCCCAATTTCCTTCTCATGTAAAATTAATTAAATTGAAAAAAGCTAAAGCATTTTAAATAAAATTAGAAATAGTTTTGTGCCGTCAGTGAATTGATCACGAACGATCTCAATTGATCATTGCGATCGCCACTCATTACTATTCCCAACAAATATTTTTGCCTGAAATAGAAGGAAAGAATGAAAAAAAGGAAAGGCAAATTAAATTCTCTCACAATTTTCTATAAACCTAATTTTTTTTTTATAATTAAGCAATATAATCTTTTTATGATTTCAAGGAGTTACTTGTTCTTTTCTTAAATATAATAATGAAAATTTTCGTTCATAGAATGGAATCTTAAGAGGCTTTTTTACGAGAAAAATTTGATACTTAAGTCTTCCGGGTTCAAAGAATGATTGAAAATAATTGCACGAATTTAGTGGATTTTTTATGTTTTTTTTTAAATTTCAAAAGAGAATAAGTTTGTGAAAGGAAGAGTTGATAAATTTGTATTATTATTTAAAGAAAAGAAAAACTTGAGAGAAAAGAGAATTGGAGAACCATTTGGTTTTACATATTTTGGTTCATGTCTAAGAAGTTTTACAAAAATTTTAACTATTTTAACTTTAATTGTTTTTAATTATTAAATTTGAATTATTATGAAATATTATAATTTAATCAATTTATAGTTAAATAATAATTTAATTAATTTTTCAAAAAAAGAATGAATTTTATTAAAATGATTTTTTGTATAGATTTTGTAAAAGCTGAAAACAATTTGAAATTGTTATTACCGAAGGGCTAGTACTTGAAAAATAATGTAATTATCATATATTGAAAATATTACAACAAAAGTTTTACTTGAATTTTTAATTGATGATATCTTTTTTTTTATTTTCCATTAGAGAATTATGGCTAAGCGAATACGAACGATAAAGGGTTATCATTTTAAACCATCAATTTGTATATTACGGATGTAGGGTACAGAGCTTCGTCTAGGCCGAGTTTTTTGTTTATTTTTCTATTAGGAATATTTTTTTAATCAATTGTAAAATTTGTAAGAAAATTATATGAAAAGAAAAAGATTAAAGGAGAGCTTGTGATGTAATAAACAATCATCTCATCATCATTTTCCATTACTTCGCAATACAATGTTAGTTTCGATTTATTATTGTTTTTAGAGACAAATTGCTAAAGGCAAATTGCTAAAGTGACAAAATACACGCGACGTGTGGTGGACAATTTGACAGGTTGTGATGAGAAAACATTTCAACTGTAGTGCACACCGCACACAACGACACCGTGTAGCTGATTAAGCTGCTTATTAATTAATTTGTTGCTACTGCTCGTATTGCAGTTATTGTTGTTATTATTTTTATTATTATTCATATTTATATTTATGTTCGAGGAACTTGTAGTAATGACGATGATGATGATGATGATGATGATGATAATGATGATGATGATGCCATCAAAAAACAAAAAAAAGCAAAAATTATTGCCAAACCATCAAAATATTTGAGTTTTCTATTACTTGTTGGTTTCTTTTTTCCTTGACTTTTTCTCTTTCTAACCCTTACAGTGGTTTGCAGTTTGCGTCGTTAAATTTTGTTTGTGTTAGTAGAAGTTCTTTTTCTTTGAAATGATTTAATGATTTGAAAACTTTAATGAATAGTTTATTGTTTTGATAGCAACGATTTTATTTGATTGGATTGGTTGGTTGTTGTTTTTTTTTTCATCGACATTAATCGTGTTGATTGTGTTCATATTCAGTCGTGTTTAAAGCAATTTCCAATAAAACAACAAAAAAAGATAATTCAATGTTTTCCAATTATGCGAATATATTTTGAGATTAATTGTGGAAAATTAAAATTAGAATTCTGATGAAATTCTGTTCTAAAATTTTGCATTGAATGCTAAACTTAACCCTTTGCCACGCCCTAATTTCAAGTGGTTATCCATATATTTGTTCTGACAGCTGTCAATTTGTCTACTGACAGTCAGGATCTAAGGTGCCGAGCTTACTTCGCCGTACTAGTAAATGTCATTTAATAGTGATTAGTCGTTGATAAACATTTTCACTACGAGTGTAGGGTGGGTGTATGAATTTCAGCAACATCGAAGTTATTACTCGTGCTTGTTTAAAATTAAATTTACTGAAATGATTAAAGTATGTGATTAACTATTTGTGCAATCATTTCTATCTTTAATGAGATTAAGCAAAATTAAAATATGATTCATATTTTGCGAAAAATAAGAAAAAATATAAAATGTTTTGACTGAAATTAGTTTTAGTCATAGCGAGTTTAATTTTTTTTATATTATTATTTCACCATTTCAAAATTAATGAAATTTTATGTTAGTTTTTGTCTCATTCCAAAAAAAAGACAGTTTTTGAACTCCGAAATAAAAGAATTGCTTATTTTCATTTCATAAAACAAAATTTTTTTGACCGTGCCAAACCCTAAATTTTCCTCCCATTTGTTGTTGCTGCCACATTTTCTATTTTGTATTATTTTCCCAACCAACCACACCCTCACCCCCACCCTTCCCACCGCCCACACCTTCCCCACACATCACTCACTCACTCTAAAAAAAATCATTTTCATTTCAACAAACCTTCGTCCCAAGGATGATGATGATGATGATGATCACGATGATGACGATTTGTACGATGAAGAGGTGCAGTCAGAGTTGCTGGTGCCGCGGCCGCTTCTTCATTTCCATCTCCTTCACTACACTTCACATGTTTTTCCTGTTGATTGTCCATAATTTTGTCACTTTTTTGTCACTAATGAATTTCTTCACGAATTTTTCGCACGGACGGAACGTACAACACTCAGGGTAGACGCACACTGTGACGCGCTCGGTCGTACACAAATCGTCACTAAGAGGCAATAAAATTTGGCAAAAAATGACAAAGGAAAGCCTCTCGAGAAAGAAATGATAATCTATTTGTGAAAATGTCGTGTGATATTTTTATGGTGATGATTTCATATTTATTTCAAAATTCGTTTCAAATCACTTAATAATTTTTGGTATTACTGGTGGTGATGATACGCAGATGCTCTCCGGTGATTCTGATGATGGTGGACGGACTGGTGCTGGTGCCGGTGGTAACGGTGCAATTTTGACTGAGTCGCAATTTCTGCCGCATTTAGTAATCTTGCAATTATTTCAATTAACAATTTCAACGTCATTAAGTTATTAAGTAGTTATAGTCAATGATGATGATTATGATGACAACCAAGTGGGATTGTTTGTTTCGTTTTACTACATGCAAAAACAACAACAAAATTATTTGCGAGTTACAAAAAAGAATATCATAATTTGCTGAATGTTATTACTGAGATGATTGTTGTTGTTGTTGATGTTGTTGTTGTTGCTGTCGTTGTTGTTGTTGGTGCCGCCGATACTACTACTATTTTTTATTTGGTCTGTGTGTTTGTTGTAACGAGTCGCGTTTAAATCGCTTGTAGTGCCTTCTCGTTCAACCTGAATCGAGTCAGTGACTGACGACTGATTGCATGCCTAACTCGCTGACTGGACGCGATTCTGACGCAAACCAAGTTTTTACTAAACTAATTTATTACTAGAAATACCAACAACGAACAACCACTATCGACTGATTCTGTGCAACTGGTTGCCGGTTCACTCGCAACGCGCTTTCAGTTCAATTCAATTCAGCTCGGCTCAATTCAGTTCTTGTTAAATGATTTTTCTCAATTTTTCTTTCTATTTTTATTTATTTTTTTATCCATTTTTTTTTATAAAATGTTTGTAAAAACTGATTTACGAAACAATGCGCGTAATTTTTAGCACTCTGTATATTTGTGTGTGTAGTGTGTGGTGTGTTGGTGTATGTGGTGTGTTTAGATTTGTGTAGTCGCGAATAACAGTCTGTTCGAATAACTATCGGAACGTACGTATCAGTCAAAACCTTCTAACGGAGAACTTAAAAACAACCAACTTTACTCAACGGAATCATCGAACGGTCTAGTAGCGTTGAAATTCGTACATGTTCGTTCGCTACACGTTCCGAATATTCGTCCGCTGCTGGCAGTGTTGTTTGTGCTAAACTGCTGCCTTTGCTATTGGTATTAGTGAGTCGGTTCGCCGCTGCAGCAGCAGCAATACCTGATCGGCGTCGTTGCAATTGCTCCGTATTTGTTTTATTTGTACGATTGTTTGTTGTTCGTTCGTTCGTTCGATTGTTTGGCTTATTTGCACCGATATGACACTGTTGCCGTCATTCATTTGATTCATTCACTCGTTGACAATACAGACTTTTGGAAAAGGTAAGACGTTTTTATGTTGCCGGTGTCTGTGCTGCTACCACTACTACTACCACTACTACTACTACTACGACTACTACTGTTGTTGTTGCTTTTGTTTTCGTTGCTATTGGTGCCAGGCGATTGATTAAACTACTACTCTAAACTACTGCTCTAGCTACTCTAAAGGATTCAGCAAATGCTTCGTGTCTGTGCGAAATAAAAGTGGGTAATTATCTACTACTAGTAGTAAGTATGGTAGTAACAAAGACGAATGCAGTTCCAATTGGGGATGTCTACCTGCTAAATTCTACATCGTCGAGTAAATAGTGACGAATCATTTATGATCGTATCATCGTCGTGCATGATTCGTGCTAATTCCCCCTACACAATTCATGGTTTAAATTTTAGCGAAAAGATCGACGTCAACGCTTGGGGGAAATAGTTGGGAATTAATTGCATTTAAAAATAGTAACAAATATAAGAGTAATTTATTATATAAATATAAGAGTATTAATATATAAAATATAAGAGTAAGAGTAAATTTTCCTCAACAATTCATGAACGCCTCATAAACGATTTGTCGTTAATGTTGTTCAATGTGCGTGCAAACGTACTAAAGTTGACAATTATTTCATTGCGTTCACGCTTTTCAGTTAAATGTGTTTTTCTCTTCAAAATTTCTCTTCTCATTTTAATTTTAGTTCTCATAAGAAAGGCTTAAGGTATCGCCTAAATTAGAATCCTTTTTATATTTTTTCAATAGGAGCAATTTCTTTTTTCTTGAAAGTGATAGAAAGGAAGTAATGAAAGTTTTTTTTAATCACTAATGACAATTTGAACGAGTCTGAAGTCAATGTAATTAAGCTGTAAACAAGTAGAAACTAAAAAAAGTTGACTATTTTTAAATTCCTTTTAAAATGTTACGAGAAATGAAAACAGAAGCGATCAAACGAGAAAAATAAAATACTCGTATGATTAAAACTGTGATCCTTTAAAATTTATTTCGCATTTTTTTTTTTGTTTTATTTACTTTTTATTCAAATGCTGTGAAGTTTTGTACTTCAAATAAATTTAGCTAAATTCTTCTATTTTAGCACTTTACTATGTAATTAATTTTTTATTATTATTTTTAATTTGATTTTTATTTCTCTTTTTTGGGCAAAACATTAGCAGTGTAAGGCCTTCCTAAATTCCTTCCTTCGTTAATTTAATCTATTTTTACTTCTTTGAAAAGTGTTTGACATTTAAGCACGAACTGATTTGAAATTGTTGTCTATGTAAAAACTTCGCCTTTGTAATCTCAAATCGTTTAAATCAAATCAAAGAAATAACATTTTGCAATTTCTTCCGTTAAAATCCTCAAATAAATTATTTTTATCCTTTGTTTTTGTTGTTCGTTTAATTCTATTTTCTAGCTACCCGTCTTTGAAATACATTAATTTCTTACCCCCTCCCCTATCTCAATTCCACCCCTCCCCCTCTCTAAAGTTCGAAGTTTGTTCGTTATTTGGAAGTGAAATCGAATGAAATTACTTCACTACATTTTTAAATTTTCGTTTTTGTTGTTGGCAAGAACCGAACAAACGAATGCGTGTACCGTTAAAATCTATCCAAAACGACCCATAATTTTATCGATTTATTTTCCGAGGTTAATTACTTTAGAATTGATATGACTTTTATAATACTAAAAGTCATTTCTGACGACCTTCAGCGTGTCCGCACAATTAAGAATGAAAATTTTTATTTATTTTTAGAGGATAAAATTTTCCAAAGAAAATGAGGAACAAAAAGTTCATATCTTAATATGGGAGGGGCGTTCAACGTATTCTCAGCATTGGCATCAGTGTGATTTATTTAATGTAATTGACTTGATTAGTTATTTTGTTAAAGCCACTATTTAAGAGATAATTGTGATCATTAGTTTGCGAGTTAGCACTCATTAATGATAATTGAAATAGCTGATGCAACGACTTTGAAGTTTTGAAGAAAAGTTTTGAAGAAAGTGTAATCTCAGAGAGAGTTGTTAAAACTCTCAATCGGTTTGTAAAGTCATTCCTTCGTAAAACACCCACCAGCTTCTCACAGTTTGTTAACAAACATGTAAATTGGCATTCGTGGGGAAACGGTATTCCTACGTTGAAGAGATATTTCTCACAGGTTCTTGAAAAGTAAATATAGCACTAATATTTTGAAAATAATAAACAATAGTTTATATTGAAAAATAATAATAATATTAATTACATTATCGCCTTTTTCACACCGTTACCGAGAACTTGTTGAACGCTTCTCGTAGATCATATTTTTCTGACCCAACTTAAGACCCAATCAAAATAAAAATTCAATTTAGACGGTTTTGCTTTGGAGAAATATAATAATTTGAAATATATAAAAATTAATAATAATAAAAATAATAACAAAAATAATAGCAATAATAATTGATTAACTCAAGATAAAATAATAATAAAAAATTTTATTTTAATAAAATTAATACGATATTAAAATCTTTGTGATTATTTTCAGAAAAATTTGCAACACCTAAACAAAGCCTCAAACAAGTATCAATAGTCATTGTTTGCAGCTTATGCAAATAGCAAATGTTTGTCATCATTCATTGCATTATAATTTCTCTTATAAGTCTATTCATATTTATATTCATTATCCTTTATCGCGATTTCACAATTGGACCTTTAGACGTCATCGATGATATTGTTGTTTTCTTTTAAACGGACATGTATGAATGTGAATCTTATGTAAATTCAATGACAGAAAAATTAAAATTCATCAAAAGGAATCAACGATTCAAAAAACGGACGAACGGACTCAAACGAAACTTTCTTCAAGAGAAACAACGGAAACGCGGAAACGGAAACAGCAAAACATAAAACACAAACCCTTGAGAGTTTTTTTTCAATGTTTATGACGTCAACAAAAATTATTCCAACAAAGAATTTCTTGCTCTTTCTCTGAATTTTTAAAGATCTGTTTGAGGAAATATTGCAGTCGGAATTTTTGTCTTCGACATTTCTGACAGTTAAGAAAGTTCTTTTTCTTGTTTTCAATGAAACTTACTTCTCGTAAATGCGTTTCCGAATTACTGAAAATCACTCGCGATTTTGTGTCTAATTTAAAATTACTTTAAACTGTAAACTCATTTAACAAATACATAATTTATTTGGTATTCTCGTTATTTATTTATAAAAAATCTCTTCATAATTTCTTTAACACTTCGTTTGTTTTTTTGTGCTAGTTCTTGATTTTTGTTACACGTTTGCGCCATTTTATGCCTGAGAAAGAACGGATGAATATCCTTTTTTCGCGTTCTTAAATCAACTAAATTTTCTATGACGTAAAATTACAAAATTTTCTAGTATGAATAAAAGTTACTTCTTTAGTAGTTGTTGTTGCTGTTGTCGTCGGTGTTGCCTGTGTCGTATCGTGTCAAAGAGAAAGAGGTGGAAGAAAAAAAAGGGCAGAATAGGCATGGTAACGCTCTTTGATGATGTGCATTTTTTTACTGCAACCTTCGGCTTTTCAAGTTTATCCTTTATTTGTTGTTGCATCATGGTTTTTTTTTGTCTGTCCATTCATATACTTCTTATTTTGCTCTCTGTTGCAGAGACGAGAGAGTGGTTGTGAGAGAGTGAGAGCAATAACATGAAGAATTATAATAGCAATGTTAATAACACCGGCAACAGAAGCAATAGATTACAGCGCTGTGACTTTAACATTAATGATATATTTTATTGTGTTTCAAAAAGAGATGTTATTTTATATTGAAGCCAAAAGGGAACGCATTTTTTATATGATGTTCGTATTTTGATTTTATTCTAAGGAAGAAATTATGGGTTTAATAATAATACGGAATAAAAATGTTTGCCCCTTTCTCATACTCATTAAATAATTATGTAAATCACATTTCCAAAGAGATGTTAGGGTGGATTGGTGTTGGAATCATTTTGTCACTATTTTTTTAACAAAATTGACGCCAATTAAACCGGTACATATAAATGTGGAACCCTGCAAGTGGATTTTGCAACATTTATCACACCTTCTGATGAGAATGATGAATTCTCTCTTAAAATTTTACCTCTGACTTACCTTTTCAAATGACATCACTACCACTGTTTAACGCTGAGAGAGCGAAAGTAATTTAAATTTAAAATTGTGTTCTCTGTAAAAGGAGCGAATAGGTTGATCTAGCGAACATTTCTGATTAAGGCCAATGTTACAAATTTCAGAAATGTAATATTCTTACACTTCTTTCATTATTAATGTTAACAACATTCTCGATATACTGTTGTTTGAATTTCGATGAAGCACGTCAATAACATGTGGGCGCTGTTGAGACATGCGCTTTGCTTATCGTTTAATTTCGTTCAGTCGTGCGAAATCAAAATCACTCGCACTCGCTCATAAATAAGTGGCAACCCAAATCTACGCCCGTCACACTCTGCTACCGGACAACACTTTCACACACATTAGTGTGTAAAGGAAATAACAAAATATGTCGTAAACAAACTGCCTGAAGTTGGAATGACGGGGTTGATGTGGGTTGACAGGTGTTTGATAAAATCTCTAGATAGAGAATATTGATGTCATCTTTATTAATCCGAACTAATTAATTAATCCGATTGTTAAAGACTTCTATGTGCTGAAAAAAAGAAAAGAATTAAAAGAAGAAATCTTAATATCTTGAGTGTCGTCTCGTCCATTTGTAACGATATATATTTTTATCTACGTGTTTGTCTAGTTGTCTATTTGGTTATATGTCATGAAATACAAAAAATGTCATTTGTCATTAAACAGTTTTAATAATTGCATAATGATGTTTCGAAGGAAGTGATGTCGACAAAGTTATGCCTTTCGGAAGTTGTCTCTGTTGTTTAGTCATCTTGACATTGAAACTTTTGCTTACAAACTAATCGACAGATACATGCTCATTGTTCTTTCTCTTCGTCCCGTGGATTGAATGGTCAGTCCATCAAATTGTTTCTTTTTAAAAATGTTACCAAAAAAAACATCAATATCTAAATTTTTCTAGCAAAAGCGCAAAGAATTGGAACATCTGTCTACTAATCAACAACATCTTCAGAAAGATGAATGAACTTTTGGGGCTTTCATTTTTAAACTCATCCCCAAAACTTTCCATTTATGAACTCATCCTAAATTCCTGTCACTGAGATGTGTTTAATAAATAAAACAAACACTTTCACCAACATTACAAAAACAAATTCCTCGATCGGATGCCTGGACAATGTCTGCTGTCGAGACAGATAGAGACAGTAGAAAAATTGCATAATAGAATTGCTGGATTGACATTTGCTATCAGAAACATCATAATCAACATTAATATCATCATCACTCAAAATGACCTTGCGTGCAGAAGAAAATTATTATTATTTAATTCCTCGAAACATTGAGAAAACAGCTGTTGGATCATTTCAAACGTTGCGATCATCCCACACGTAAATTTTTGTTTTTTGAAAAAGAATGGCTTTACGTTGCATTTTTCAATCTCTTCATAAAATAAAGTTAACAAACAATCATCTTAACACCGGATTATCATCATCATCAACGCTAACGAATTATCAACGTTATCAAAATCTAAGCCATTATCCTGTCAATGATCAACTATTTGGTTTAGATGAAGATCGGAAACGTTTGCGTGAGACTGCTTTTAATTTCTTTCAAAAAGAATTGGCACCACTCGCTAAAGATATAGACAAAAATGATAAATTCAAGTGAGTTTTGAGTCTACGAAATTGAGTGTTTGAAAGTGATTTCTGATTTAATCGAACGACTTAATCGCATTTAGCGAGATGCGTTCATTTTGGAAGAAGTTGGGTGATTTGGGCTTTCTTGGGATCACCGCTGAACCGGATTATGGTGGATCGGGTGGTACCTATTTGGATCATTGTATTATTATGGAAGAGATGTCAAGGTATGAAGACAACAAACTCTTGTTTCCTTTCGTACCCTAAAACATTAAACCTAACCTAAAACCTGAATCCTAAAACATTAAATTTTAGAGCCTCTGGCGGGATAGCTCTCTCCTATGGAGCCCATTCGAATCTTTGTATTAATCAACTAACAAAAAATGGTACTCCTGAACAGAAACAACAATATCTACCAAAACTGTGCAATGGTGAACATATTGGTGGATTGGCTATGTCTGAACCAGGCTCAGGTTCCGATGTCGTTTCAATGAAAATGCGTGCTGAACAAGTTGGTGATTATTTTGTTCTGAACGGCACTAAATTCTGGATAACGAACGGTTCGGATGCTGATACTTTAATTGTATACGCTAAAACTACTGGCAGTGGCGGCAGCGGCTCAGCCAATAAACATGCTATAACAGCTTTTATCGTTGAAACCGCCACCGAAGGTTTTAGCGTTGCGCAGAAGCTCGATAAGTTGGGTATGCGTGGCAGTAGTACTTGCGAATTGGTCTTCCAGGATGTCAAAGTACCGGCTAAGAATGTTTTGGGACAATTGAATAAAGGCGTTTATGTACTAATGTCCGGCTTGGATTTGGAACGTTTGATTTTGGCAGCCGGGCCAGTCGGTTTAATGCAAGCTGCTTGTGATGTATCCTTCGATTATGCGCATCAACGCAAACAAAAGGGTCAATTGATTGGTGAATTTCAATTGATTCAAGGTAAAATGGCCGATATGTATACGACCCTGAGTGCTTGTCGTGCCTATTTGTATAGTGTGGCACGAGCTTGTGATGCGGGAAGTACAAGCTCGAAAGATTGCGCCGGTGCTATTCTTTATTGTGCTGAAAAAGCAACACAGATCGCTTTGGATGCTATTCAGATACTTGGTGGCAATGGTTATGTTCATGAATATCCAACTGGTCGGTTATTACGCGATGCTAAATTATATGAAATCGGTGCTGGTACATCGGAGATACGTCGTTGGCTGATTGGACGTCAATTGAATCAAGAATACAAATAAAAAAAGAATAGAGAACCAACAGTGATCAAGGAAAATAATTCTCAAGATTTTTGAATCGAACAAGCATTTCAGAGACATAATTGCATTTATATTCTTTTTTTAGTAAAAGGGTAAAACAATAAAATTGTATAAATATTTACAAATAAATTGACAAAATTATTAGCTAGTTCTTATTGGAAAACTTTGGCGAATTTCGAACACTAAAAATTTCGAGACATCAGCTTTGGTAAAATTAGGTTCAACTATTTTTTCTTTGTTTATTTTCCCTTTCAAGCATTTTTGAAATACGCGTATTTTTTATTAATTAAAATAGATTTTTTTATTGAATCCAAGAAATAAGATTAAAAACACACACGTAATTAAAATTATATACATCATAGTAATAAAATATAATTGTATTTATATAAAATATGATTAGTTCAATAATTCATAAATAAATTGAAAAACAGGTAGTTTTTCTTTGTTTTGTTTTGTTACAGATCAAAAAGAAATACATTAACTTTTTATTTACTTAAAACGAGCTTTAATATGAAATAATTTTTCTTTAAATTGTCTGGTAGTCTGTTGGTAAATGTTAAAGATCAGTTTAAAACCATTGAAGTGATTTTTAATAATTATAATTAGTACAAAATTGTTTATTATTGATTTACTGACTTGTTTGATTTATTGATTTTTTTATTGTTTTAATATAATCAGATTGTATATATTTATATAATTTATCTGCCGTTCGCTTTCTTATTTTCATATAAAATATAGTCACAGTTAGCGAAGCAGAGGTATACATAAATGTCGATAATTATTGGCAATAAATGGGCATTGACATCTTATGGATCCACTTTGAAAATAAATTGAACTGCATAATTATTTCTAAATTAGTTTTTAAAATTATCTGATATATTCTTTTTTTTCATTTTTATTTCTTTTCATTATTATTTTTTTTTAAAAAATTATTTATAAAAAGCACTTTTGGCAATTTAACATTTCGTTAGTTTTGGCAAATTAATGATTTCCTTTCTTCTCTTCTTCTATTATTTTATGTTAGCAATTACAATTCAAGGGGGCTTAGCTTAAAGCGCAGCAGGCACCACATTATTACATGTACGTCTCGCTCACTCTCATTAGTGATGAGCAGACTGATCGTTCAACCAAATAATAATCCTATTATTTCGGATTTTATCGTTTTCCTCCTCATTTTCATCGCATTCTCATTCCATTCGAAAACTCTGCGATTCCACTTTCTTTTCCGATCGCGATTCTGTTGTCGAGGTATAGGTTTTACGCTCCAGGACACGTTGAGTTATCGAGCTGAGACGTTCGGAACCCTGATCGATGATACTTATTTTACCACCATCGGTATTGATAGACATTTTCGAGAAGCTTGAATCTAATGGTTTAACTCCCAAATCGTTGCTGACACTTTTATCATAATTGCGGGTTTCATATCTAAATAAAGAAGAAAAAGTTATTCATAGCCAATTCTACCACCCACCAACCCATTCACTTTCATCTCACCTCGAGGTGTAACCTTCGTAACTTTGTCCTGGATATGCACCGGAGTTGCCACCCGTTAACTGCACTACACCTCCCTGCCCAAAAGTTTTATCATGTAAATCTTGTACGCAATCTTCGAGATTTCGATTGATTCCACCACTCCCACCGCTACCGCCGAAGTGATGCTGCTGCTGCGTATTGCTGGTGGTCATAGTCGTTGAGTTTTCATAGGATTGCTGATATTTATTTGATGGAGTCAATGGACTGGTTGAATTGGTTGTCGATGATGACAAGCGATTGACACCATTTGCTCCTAAATTGCCAGGATAGGGACGTGGTATGGCATTAGCTGTTAATTTCGGATTCGATCTGAATGTATTATTGCTGGTAGCGGTTTGCATATTCGAAATTGTGGTGGATAGAGGTGGTGGTGGAGGCGGAAATGCAATATTATTCTCCAGATGCTGCTGCTGCTGCTGTTGATGGTGATTTAGAATAGGTGGTGGTGAGACGGCTTCCGGATGATGAAAATGTTGTGGTTGACCATGCGTTGTATAACCGTATTGATGCTTCGTTTGTTGGTAATAGCTGGGAGAGGTGGGTGATTCTGACTGGCTATAACCCGAACGGTTGAGTGTCTAGGAATAGGGAGATGATATTAATTAAATATTGAGTTTTTGAATTTTTCAGATTTAAAATTGAATTCTTAAAATTTTGCCTTTTTAATTTGTTTAATTTTTTGTTTTTTTTTTACTTTTTCATTTAATTTGACATACATTATTCGTTTGCCTGTGGAGTGTTCCGTAGGCCGAATGCGTATATTCCGAATCACTTTCGTCCGTCGTGAATCCCTGTGAGCTCTTTTGTTTCGAACGTGCCTGACGTATATGTATTAATTTCTGACGCGCCTCCTCCAATTGCTTCTCCATACGTAACACATCCGAACGCGCATTAATTTCTTGGGCCATTCCATCGACCATTGATGTATTTATTTTCAATGTATGTTCCTCCTCTGCTTCGAGACCTTGTTGAGCAGCTCTCACTAGATTGTCTGTTGATTTAATAACCGCATTACCGGCAGCCTGAAGGCGACGCCCAGCTTCAGAATTCGGATTCGATTTGACTTTACAAGCGATAAGCAGTTGAGCGGTAGAGGCAGCCACTTGTTTAGCGGTGGAAATCAACATCTCTTCCGTACCAACTCCGCGCACCAGATTCTGAGCGGCTTCTACCAAACTGTGAGTTGCAGCAGCTACCAGACGAGCAGCAGAAATTAAACCTTCCGACCATTGTCCATCGTCGGATGAGGTGAGTGGACGGCGTGCGACTTTTCCTTGATCGATAAGTTCTCGCTGGGCGGCATTGGCGGCACGAACTAAAGCAGAAGAGGCAGCCATAATACCCTTGGCCGCTTCCAGTATCATTTCATCAAACTTCATATTTTCATCCAATTCAATCTGGATGGAGAAGAAAAAGAAGGAGGAGAAAGAAGGGGATTTTATTTGAGAAAGAAAACTTTTTTGCTAAAAGGAGAACGTGCTTTAAAAAGAAGACGATAATGCGATTGTGGTGAGAATTTGTTAAGTGATGAGATAATGTAAATATTAGTAGTTTTTAATGATCACAGTAATAATATGTTTGATTCCTGGGTGAACGTTAAAATGACAACCAAGAATATCAAACATATCTCACCGAGATCACCAGTATCGAACAGGCAGAGAGGCGGGCAAACAGGCAGGCGACAGAGGATAAATAAGTATTGGATAATTCATGAGAATTATTTACAATCAAATGAACGTGGATTAGAATGATCCATGTCATCAGTAACGTTCATTAATAAATTGTTTTTCTCCGAGTCATACAATTAACCTACCTTAACATCAGGTTGACGACGTGGTCGTAACGAAGCCAATTTCTTTGCCGCCGCATCAATTGATGCCGCAGCACCCAACAATTCATTTTCAGCAATAACAGTCGGATCTTCTGGATCAATCCAATCCGAACCCTTCAGAAGCCGCGCCATTGCTACCAAATCGGTAACGCATTTTGCAACACGACGTGACAAATGCATACGATCATCGCCACTGCAATCATGTAGAATGCCATTCAATAGTTCGCGATACGATTCACCCACTGCGGCTCCGGCCTCGAGTGTACGCTGGCGTAGTTCTTCGGTTTCGGCACAATTCCAAGCAACCGAACGACATACCAACAACATTTCCGATATGGCACGTCGTCCCATATTTGCTGCAGCCACTATATCAGCCTGTAAATTGGAAGCGCCGGCAGCAACTGCTTTAGCCGTTGCCAAAGTAACATTTTTAGTAACACGTATCAAATCCTCGGGACCAACTTGTGGTGTACCGGGTGGCGGTGGCGAATGCATGGCCTGAAATTAATGATATCGCAGTTTAATAAACATCGGATATTTTTGCCAATCGCTTTACTAATAACGAGGAATTAAAGGAAAAGAAATTCAACTATAATTAGCTGATTACAATTAGTAGATATTATTACAATTTATTTTTATAATTATTCATAAATTTACTTACACGAATTTCTTGTGATATCGCTTCCACGGTGGCTTCCATGGCACGTGTTCCACGAGTGTGCTCATCTTCAACAGCTTTAACAGTTTTCAATAAAGAAGAAACATTTAGCACCATCACCTGGAGATCCGGACGATAATCAGAAAATAAAATTTGATATTAAAAAAATAAAACTTAAACTTAAGGAAAAATCTCTTAGTGAATGTAATTAAATTTATCATTCATTTACAAATTTAATTATTAATTTTGAAAAAATCAGTTGATGCGATAAAGTAGCTTTGGCACTAAAAACTTTCAAATCTTACTTTAAATCAATCTTAACTTAAATACTTCTTTGTTTAACTAAATATTTGCTTACTAGTGAAAATTAGCTTTTACCAGATTATAATAAATAAAAATATTGTTACTTCTACCCAATGAAACTAATGCGACATTATATATTAATCAATTCTTTTCGATAACGATAGTATTAAAAATTTCCACGATCGTTTTTCATCCAGCTCTAGATATTAGAAACTTAAGGATTACAAAGAAATTTCCGTGTATTTTGACACACTTTATTTTTATTACAAGCAATTTAAACGGTACACATACAGATCAATCACACGAATTAGACGAATAGAGTTTTAATAATATTACTAATTTTTTCTTTCATTCATGGCAATAATCAAACTACATTGAAAACCGTTTATATCGGGTAATAATTAATTAAGGCAAATTATAGTAATTATAAAAACACCCTGTTTAAAGATTAATGAATAGATATCTAAGGCCATGCCTATTCTTCTCATAATGCTTTATTTTGCAATGGCATAAATGCCCCAATGATATAATTATGAATGATATAAATGAGAAAGCAAAATTAAGATTCTGCTAGGTTTTTTATTGATATTTAGAGATGTCTTTCCCTTTTTTCTGTCTATTTAAATGCGATGATTTAAACATTGATTAAAGAAACTATGTCAAAACTATGTCTTCGACTAAAAATCCAATGAAGTATAATTAATTTTCAATAAAATTTAATTATGCGTTAAATCAGGAAAACTGACTCAATTTGTCTCATTGTCGTTCTCATTAAAAATTGTTGGCTGACGAATTTAATAAATAAATTGATTATGAATGGAAGATTATTATTAAATCATAGAGATCTTTTTCTTTAAGACTTTAGTTTTATAATATGAATATATAGATAATATAGAGTGAGTCATTACATTTAATAAATTTAATAATTATTAACTATTAGTTAAACTGTCGGAAACAAGATATGATATTAATTGGTTATTCACAATTAATACAAACAATTTTTTAATGAGATAAATATATAGTAATTACTCGAATTACATTAAACCAGACTAATGGATACATATATATTTTTGTAAATACGCTCAATCAATGAATCAATGAATCAATGCACAAAATTTAAAGAGTTTTACAAACAACTGGGGAAAAGATTGAATGATGGCGTTAAAACACACATCATGGTACTTATCATTACAATATCAAAAATGGATTAATGACAACAATAAAATACGAGTTAGGCATAATTTTTATATGTATTACTATGAATCCCAGAAGGAAAATAAAAGACAAAAATTTCAATGTCTCTAAATTTCTAAAAGAAAAGAAAACAGTACAGTTTTGGAGTACTAGTATGTAAATATGATGTAATGTATATAAGGAGTTCCTTTTTTTTTGGAATAAACAGTTTACTTATATATCAGTATTATTTTTTCTGAATACAATGTAAATAAGTCTAGTTTTGCTTTCAAATGAATCGTGTATTTGCAATTCAACATTATTTTTTCAGAATTCAATACTTATTTGCTTTCAAATTAGCAGTGAACTTATAATTCAGCATAATTTTTTCTATTTCCGGGGAACGCTTGCAACTAACAAAATCGTTTTTTGAAAAAAATCCATTTAGTAGTTTAGTTCCGATCAATACGAATAATTCGTGCGTTAGTTCAAGTAAAAATCAATCGAACTCTCATTAACCTTCTGAGATCCTTTTACAAAAAAATCATGTATTGATAACCACCCTTGTATAAATCTAACAATGGGTCTCCTTTAATACTATCGAATAACTCTTTCACGACTACAATAAAAATATATCAAGATCGATTTATTTTTTTAAAAAATCAGGCAGGCGCAAACAGGTGGATTGTGTAGAAAAAAGGCAGCAGCGCAAAAAGTGCAGTGCGTTTTGATTTCAATAGAAAATTCCTTTTCTTCTCTTTTCTATTCTATTTTTTTTTCTTCTTGAGAAGCATAAAGGCATTCAAATTCTTGTACTTATGAAACTAATTTTGACCATAAATTTAAGCGTTGGCAGTGGTGTTTTTTTTTTTCTTTTGCATCGGCCTAAGCTTTCAATTAATACGCGATGTGTGTCCATTACTTTTGAAAATAGTATCCGAATTTTCATTAGATTTTGTGGAATCTGAGACTGCAGAATAGCACGCATCTTTAAGCATCTGAAAGGGAGAAGGAAGACGGGAACGAGACAGAGAGAGAGACAGAGACAAAGAACGAGATTTAGAAAAAAGGGTTTTATAAAGTCAAAAAAAAAAAACATTCAATACTTTTGAATTGCATCTAAATCTTCGAAGAATAAGAGCAAGTGCATATTAAGTGATCTTTTGAGAATTAGACAAACCCGAAAATATCAAAAGGATTTGAGCCAATGGACAGGGGATAATGCTTGGAGTTATTTGTTGGGTGCTTGGGGAGACTACTGTGTTTATAATTAAACAATCAATACAACATCAATAAAATAATAACAATTAGAAACCATTTGATTAAAAGGAATGTGGAAATAAAGAAATATTAAAAAAGTATATAAACTGTTATAACGTAAAACCCATTCATGGATGAGGGAGTGACTTGGAGGGCAAAGATGTTGCGAGGAAACACAGAATAATCACAACATTAAGAAAACTAAAAGATAAGCAGTGGTGGTAGTGGTGGTAATAGTAGTTTTAGTAGAGATAGTGTGCTCTTCTGCTTCTCATCATTTTCATCAATTTGGTAACTTTTCTACCACACAAACAGAAAAATCTTCACCTCAATGGTCAAATAGAGGCAAGAATTGAAGAAATTAAACAAACAACAACCATTTATTAAACATTTAAGTTATAATCGCCGCGACAATCCCTGCCAACAATAACAACAACATACGGTCACAACAACACAGTACAATCAAAATGTGCAGACTTCGCGATGTTGGTGCATTCATTATTGTATAATTTCAATGCCAATGAACAATTTAATTTCGAAGGAAAATTAATTATTTAAGAATAATTTTGTAGAGCAGAAAAACAGTTATTGCTCTTTACATTAGTTATGACTACCTATAAGCTCTTCAACCGTCACCCCTGCTCACACTCTACACTTTTTTGAATTGTAAATCAGAAAGAGTCTACTGAAAATCAGAAAATATCAATTATTTTATACCAATTTAAATTGTATGCCTTCTGAATTACAATTGATGTTTTCTGATGTACAATTGTTTATCCTGTTTTTTAATTGACGCTTTCTGATTTACAATTGAAAAAGGTGTGGAGATGATTCAATATTACCAGTCCTGAATTAATTTGTGAAATAAAAAATTATGGAAATAATTTTCTTTTCATAATAAATAACAATTACCATTCGCACAATTCAAACGAATAGTCACCGACATTAATGAACAAAAGCTCTAATCAACAGCGGTACACTGAAAAAACACATTGATGGAAACCAAATAAGTTGATTGGCCCACTAAACCAAAACATATCCTCCCTGAGATTTTCAATAGGTATCAGTTCTTATAAACTGAAGGGCATCCATATGTATGCCCCTGTTGAAATTGTTGTTTTGGATTCTCACTGAAATCCCAACGCTATAACCGACTTAGCAGATCTTAACTCATACGAAGATCGATGTACTGTGGTGGTGATGTGGTGGAAAATATTGATGTGGTAGAAAGAGATAAGTTATATGTGCAATACAGCTGTCAATCTACCTTTAGAAATTTTGAAAGATTATCAAATTGAGAAACCTGTGTTTCAACCCATTTACCTGCGTTGAAATACCAAATCTTTTTTTGACAACCGTAGAGACATTTTTATACCTCTTTTCCAAATGAAGAAGAGAACCTGGATATTTTTTCACCCCAATTATCTTTTTAATTGTCGAGTTAATTTTAAAATTTTGAATATAAAGTCATAATGGTTCTCTTTCGATTAAACTGGTGTAACTAGTGTTAAATAATCTGGTGATAATTCTTTCGTATAAATTACTAAAAGATTTGAATAGAAGCCAAAGAACCGAGTTAGAAAAAAAATCTAGATGCTAACAATATCAATAATTAATAATAAATCTAAACGAATCAATCGGTCAATACGTTTACTTTTAGATTAGTGGTAATAATGATGCCAATAAAATTAAAGAATTAACTTAAAAGCATTTAAAAATTTACGACATTCAATTTGAGATTTCTAAAGCATTACTAGTGGTAGATGATTGTGTGGATATTAAGAGAAAAAGTAGTGGCATTAAAGAGAACATTCAAAGCTATTAAGAAAAATTTCTAGTTTGAAATAATAATCACATTTAATTTCGTTTGATAACGATCTCGATTTGTTAAACAAATAGTTTGTAAAGGATTAAATAGATGACTCACCCTTGCGCTTTCCTTTAGGTCTTGCATTGAAGGATCGTGTATTGGTTTGCCTGATGCCAATTTAGTGGCATTAATTAAATCACCTAAAGCAGAAGCAACATCCTTCACTGCGTTAATTACCATAACTTGGGAATCTGGTTGGGACGAGCCTAAAGTGCAGGCACCGCGTTTTACTGCTTCAGCCAATTGAACTGAGAAGAAAAACCGGTATACGTTATGAAATACGTTCGCATTATTTAACAAAATTTCAAACTTACGAATTGTAGTGACAGCATTTTGGGCGGCGGTCGCTAACTGATCTTGCGTACCTGCAGCACCCGTAACCAAAACTTTTGTATCTTCTACTAAAGCTTTTGCCGTTTGTAAAATATGTTCCCGATGATCAGCAAAAGTACCATCACCATCCGAGTGCAGAGTGCCGGCCGTGGCAAACATTATCGTTGTATCCAAATCGCCAATAATGCCTGATACCGTATGCGCTGCATTAATACAAGCTTGAGTGCCACGAGATCCAGCTTGAAGTGCGGCTAGAACTTGTGCCACCTTTTCCGAAACATCACGAGCATTTCGTGCTATTTCGTTCTGGGTCGAAGAATCATTTGCTCGAGCTCCACCAGCTGTCGATTGAATCATTGAACTAACGGAACGACCCAAATCGATAACGGTTGATCGTATACGCATGGCGACATCTGGTGATGTTGTTGTGGTTGAAGCACCTACCGAATCTTGTGTGATTTGTGTATAATACTGTGCCATTTCCATGCATAGTTTGGGTATTTTTTGTGGTTCAATATTGGCTTTGGCATTCAACTCATTCGCTAAGCGTGTGATTTCTTTTGCACTCTGCACCATTCGCGTTTGATAGTCAACAAATGAATCCGAGAAAGTAGCATTTAGAAGTGATTGGCGTTTATCGGTTAGTCGAGTTATGGCACGATTCACTTGCTCCATAAGTCCTGTTACGACACCAGTTTCAGCATTGATCTTTTCCACAGTTTGCGTTAGCTCTTGTATGGCTTCACGCGTACCCTCAATTGCTTCATCCAGTCGGGGATGCGCATGTACGGCTCGTGGATTACCAGCTGAATCTTTAGCAGCTTGAACAAGCTGCGTTGCGCTCTCTACCACAGACTTCGTTTGATTGATCAAACTCATCTGTTGATTGGAGTGGACGATATGAGTACAGGCTCCTATTGATCCATTCACCATCGGTACTACATATCTTGATATTTCGCCCACAGCATGTCCCAATTGTTCGGCATTATTTTTTCCAGCCATGCGTATTGGTTCCAACTTTTCAATAAGTTCGGCAGCCGCATTAAGCGTCTGGCCGCTAAATCCATGCAAATTATTGTCGCGGCGTTGGCTCAGGCCTTGTGCGTTTACAGCTAATGCGCAGCTGTCTAATTCGCGCATGCATGTGCTTAATGTATGCAATACTTGTTCACATTGGGCCTGACCTGGTGCTTTATCGCGTATATTGTCGACCAAGCGTTTGACTGACTCCGAGACTGGTGTTGAATGCATTGAGAGCTGTTGCCAGACTGGTGGATCGTCGGGAGACAATGCCAACGATTTGGCTGCTTTCACCATTTCGATAACTCCATCAATGACTCCACGACCAGCATTAATCACCGGCTCCTGAGCTTTGCGTCCTTCAGCGGAGATTTTCGCTGGCACAGAAATAAATTCCGGACTAGAAGCATACTGACGCACTGCTTTCACCGATTCTAAAAGTGGTTCCACTAGGCGCGCACGTGATGGCACAGTTTGATCATCTTCAATTCCCTTCACCTCCTGCACCAGGTTCGACGTGCCACTGGCAACGTGTTTAGCCAAAACGATAAATTCATTTTTGGCTACGGGATTATTGGTATTCATGCTTGCTTGACGACAAATGGAACAGAGGTAGCTGGTATGCTTGGCAATGACCGTGAGAGCTGAGATTTTCTGCTGTTTCGACGATTTGGGACTGCTTACGATATCGCAGTGCTGACGAATTCCCTGATAGGCCCACGAAAGCTGTGCTTGATCGATAATACCGGGACGCCCGGCGACACTGCTTGGGTGTGAAACGCCTATCAGATAGGCTGCCTGGGCAGACGACTCAATCAAACCGCGAATAGACTCCGAAACATTGTTAACCGACTGGCCGAATTCTACGTGTTGCGATTGTTTTGCATTATTTATCATTTCCGAAATTGCGTAACCGAGATTGCGTGACTTGCCCGTGGCAGTTTCAACACAATCAAAGTAACCCTGATCGTTAATGGGCTCGTGAGGATAGTCGAGCATAACCCGTAGCGCCTCAATACTACGAATGGCATTATCACACTCCTTCTGCCCAGGCGCAGACTGTATGCTGGCATCCACGAGCTTATTAATGCTTTCAGTAACACTTCGGGCAGCAGCATGCAATAGGTTCTTGGAATTGGGCTGTCCAGGATCGGCAGCAATTAGTTTCGCAGTGGAAAGCAGTGAACAAGACTGAGTGGAGACGTTACGTAGACGATTGATGATTTCCGAGCGAACAATATCATCCTGAGTTTGACCCGCCATTTCCATTGACACCGACAATAAGTCACGGTAATTGGCTGCAAAATTCTGGCTGGTTTCTGCCAATTGAGCAGGACTAGCGTACGAATGCACGATCTGGCCGCCCGCGACACTGAGATTTTCTGCAACTTGTTTAAGTTCCGATTGCAAGGTGTTGTAATTGCGATTTGATGGCGGAAATTCGCTCATCGAGAGAATCTCACTCAGTTCGCTAACGTTCCTTAGTGCTGCTTCCACTTCGCGCTGGCCTGGTATACAATTGACAGTCTTCGACAAAGCCGCAGTGACATCTCGCCCCGCCTGGGTAAGAGTATTGGTATCGCCGATGTTCTGTAGGGTCCGTTGGGCCTCTTCAATGAGCCTGGCAGAATTGGTAACTACCTCGTCGGCGCAGTCAATAACTGCCGGATTTTTAGTAGTTGCAGCGACTCCATGTACACTCCTTGTGAAATCGCCTAGGGCTAGAGCGGTATCCCGGCCAGCCACACCCGCATACATACGTTGTCCTTGCAGTACCGACGACAGCAACTGACTTAGGGCAATACCAACATTCTTTGCCGATTTACGCAATTGTTGTGCTGTATTTTCCACAGTTTCCCCAGGAAGTGGACGCAGTGTTCCGGTTTGAGCTGCATTCCGAGTATCATCGAGCACATTGTGCAAGTTTCTTACCGCTTCAAGTGCCGATTCAAGCTCTTGACCTCCGCATGCTTGACGAGCCCGCTGAGCAGCCGAGTTTAGCTCGGATACAGTTTGGCCCAAATAAAGAGCACTTTTTGATAGTTGCGTAGCTACAGGAATATCGGTAACTGTTGGCTGTAATGCACGTGCGGAACGTGATACTTGAATGGCCGGTTCGATAAACTGCTCGGCAGCTTCTATAAGATTCAATTGAGAATTAGGATCATCTGGATTGGAGCGGGTACTCTTCAGCGAGGTGACCAAGCGTGGAATTGTATCCGCTGCCCGTTTACAATCTTGCAGTAGGCTCTCCTTTGTCTGATGATCTTCACTGTGCTGTGCCGCATTCTGAGCAGCTGATATGCATTGCGTCGCTGCAGAGGCAGCCTGTTTGGAGCAGTATTCAAGACGGTGAATCAGGTTACGTTTTATAGCTGGCGTATTCGCTGTGGTGGTAGTGATTTCACGCAGCTCTTCGGCAGCTCTGCGTAAGGCATTTTGATTTTCGGTATCATGCGGGTGGTTAGAACACAGACGCGCTGCCTCTACTAACTTAGCTGTTGCATCTGCTAATTGTTTAGCGGCCGACAGCAAACGCCGCTGCATTTCAGCATCTTGCTGTTGATCAGCTTCTCCTTTAATACTCTGGATTAATTGAGCTGTAGCCTGACCCAAAGTTTTAGCATGTCGCACCATTTCTTGGGGATCAGTGGCGGACACTAGAATATCTGTACCAATAATTACATTCTCGACCGGGCTCATTTCCTGACTCTTACGACTGGCATATTCGCGTGAGCTTAATCTCACATGGTCTAGCATATCCGTGAGGCTCTTGGAGACATCGCGAGCCGCTGCCAAAAGATCATTCTTTAATTTACTATCGTTGGTAGCTTCGTTACAAACTTCGCAAAGATTATTAACCGCGCGGGCAACATTGCGAGCAGCACCTTCCAACTGCTCCCGACACGCAGCATTGTGTAGTGTTGGAGCTACAACCTTGGCACAGGCCACTAATTGACTGGTAGCCAACGCGCATTGACTTGCAGCGCCAATAACACGATTCCTAGTTTCCTCATCGTCACAATTAGCAGCAATCGATTTAGCACGCAGCACTAATGCAGCAGTAGTATTAGCAACAGCCTTTGCCAACGCAAGCAATATATCATTCAATTCTCCAGCATCCGAGACATCCTCTTCGGCAATTGTACTAAGCACATGCGTGGTGGCCTCGCCAACACGACTCGCAGCATTAATAAGATGCTGAGGTGGTTCTTTGCTTTCGGGCTCTGCCGCCTTAAGAAGTTCACTAAACGCACTGCATAAGCTACGAGCGGCATCCAATAATTTATCGCCGTTACTGCCATTCTCCATGAGGGCGGCTATTAAACGCACTTCTTTAGTTACTTCCGGTATGGTTTGAGTGATTTGCGAAACAGACGCTGAAATAGCTTCAGTATCAACCTCATCGGGTTGTGTGGCTGTGATAATTTGTGCGGTAGCAGCACTCATAGTGGCCACGTGACTCGTGACTGCTTGTTTGGATGTATCCAATGTATTCTCACGCCATTCAATCGAACGCATATCAGTACCAAGCTCTTGAATGGGAGCCTATTAATATTTTATAACAAAAATAATATCAATAAATAAATATTAATAAAAGATCAAATTCTATGAAACCTTTGAACGCAGCTCCTCGTCAGCGCGCATTAAAACATCTTGGCCAGCTGAAATATAGCCAAGTAAGGCACGTTGTGGTTCCGATAAATTCAAAGCACTAACACGAATTTCCTTGGTCTAAAAAAAGGAGAATTATATTAAATAGCAAGAATTGTTTCCTTCTAGAAGGTTCTAAATATGACATACTTTGTAAAACATTGGACGACCTTTTTTGATATTAGCAGCATTTAAAAATAATTAATCACAATTAATTTTTTGAATATATAAAAGAATTTCTTTATAAAATTCAACGAATATTTCCCCAAAAATCACTCGAGACAAAATGTTTCTTAATTATATTTTTGAAATTATTAGTAAGAGCGCTGGATTATTTAAGAGATTTATGGCAATATAAAAAGAAGGTTGATAATAATATATTCCTACCATTTTCAAAAAATCATTTTATTTAGACCGTGCTTTTTCTCGATTAGCTCAAAGCTATAAAGCCAAAATTGCTGTCACATTTTTATTCAATATAATCGAATTGTTATTGTAACAAGTCCTTCCACACTACTTATTCACTGTTATCATTCTGTGATTATCTGAAGACTTCTGAAAATTCTTTATAAATATTTTATCTCTGAAAAATCTATTGCTTTACTTTCTTAAAGCCAGAGTAATTCTTGGGTTTACATCTAAAACAACAATGAAAAATTAATAACATAATTATTGCAAAATAACCAAAATCGAATGCCACTAACACGAAATTAAATAGATCTAACTAAATAATTGATAATGAACGAACTCACCGTAGGCGGTTGATGAGCAAGATTGACCTGCCCAACAAATGCACCATATTGCACTGTTTGCAATTCACCTTGCGTGTAGGGTTTTTCACCTGGTTGTATACACATATATTTATCATTTGATTTTGGTAACATAAAATATAAAAAAAAGAATTTCAATTACAGCAAATAAAAATCCATAAAAAAATTTTTTCAAATGAAATTAACAAAGCTTTCCTGCAAGAATTGAAAATTTTTCTTTACTACAAACATTTTTTTCACCCTCCACCGTGGAATAGCAAAACTAACTCACCTTCGTACTGCATATATCCTGGTTGGGCTAATGATTCGGTATTAAGTTTACCAATTTTATTGGTTTCATGTTGCAAAAATGTTGCTCTGAAAAGAAAGGAATATATAAAAGTTATAAAACACATTTAAACTCTTTTAAAAAAGCCAATTAATATAAAACTCACTTAGATGGAGCAACAGATTCTTCGACCATCGTAGAACCTTCATCACCTTCAATACCAAAATGATCTTTGGTTTGTTTCTTTTTCAATATTATATCAATATAACCAGCAATCAATTGCACAATCTGTTCGGCTTCGGTTGTTTGAACGGAATAATACTGATTCGCATAATCGCCAAAATCCAAAGTGAACGTATTCGGCGATGCACCCCAACGACGTACGGTTGTCAAAGGCCATGAAACTAAAATCTCCTTAGTACGTTCATCCAAACGCAATACAGAATCTTTAGTAACGCCCAATAGACGCGGTACGAGTTTATTTTTGCCATTCATTTTCTCCTTTACCAAAAAGAACGTTACACCATAGGTGGGTAATTCACGAGCGGTTTTCGTGTATAAAACTTTTGCATCGATTTCAGAGAGATTCACATGTTTGCGATGTTCGGCAAAGATTTTCTTTTCAATATTTTTAACGCGCACGTACGATTGCGGTAGGAAATCCTTCAAACTGTCATATGGATTAAAATGAATGGAAGTGGAAGTGTAGGGTATGTGTGTGCGTGTGTCCGAATGTTAGAATGACAATCAATATCAATAATTTGTTTTTTGTACTCACTCTAAAAATCCTGGCTTGTGTTTGGCTTCGTTGTGGGGACCGAATTGAATGTGCACTTGTATACCAGCGAATTCGCACGCTGTGCATGAAAAAGACACGAGGAATAAAATCGATTACAGCTGTAAATATGAATAAAAGCACATGGAGATATACCTTTCTCTTGTGTTACCGGATGCGTGCCATCGAGGATAGCGTCACGTGCCTGCACGTAAAGTAAATTCAATTGAACTGGATCACGTGAATCGATATTCTGATCGGAGAAAAAGAAACGTCGACGCAAAAGCACAGTCTCCGATTCATCGATACCCTGCTCGCGTAAAGTTTTACCAACATCAACCCAGTTGACTGTCGTCGTAGAGGTAAAGGTAGAGGGGGGGTAGGGTATGAGGTTAAACAGTATGAGAAAAAATTATTTTGATTACCAAATATCTAATTGTTTATTAATTCCATTTACGATTTCTCTTCGAACTTACTTTCATCATCTGTTTTCAACTTTTTACGCAAACTTTCCATTTTTGCATCACGATCCTTCTCGGTGAATTTACGACGCAACGTCAACGTGCCGAATTTATTATCGGGTAGATTTTCATTTTGTGATTCCGTTTCTTCACGCACCAGACCGTATTCCTCGTGATTGGTTATACCAATTTTAGTACAAATAACAACCATAAGCTGCGACACGGGCTGCGAATCGTCCACGAGGATTGTCTTTACAGCGCCATCCAACATTCGTACGCGTAACGTGCGCAACTTACGACGATATTCGAGTGTATCGTGATTGTGTAGAATGTAGTAGCCCAAGGTGCGTCCAGCTTCTAGCCAAACACCCTGCTGATTCTGTTCGTCCGATATGAAGAGACCGTATTCGCTGGCTGGAAATTGAATACATGAATATATATATATTAAATCAGTTGGATATATAATTTTGATAATTTCAAATATTCAAAAATTACGTTGTCCTTGGACAGCTTCGGCAAATTTATCACGTATAATTTTACAGGCATCGAAAACTGTCGTGTTTGGATGAAATTGTATCGTCTTGGTGACACGACCTCCCTCCAAACTGATACGCAATGAAAGCGCTGACATACTTAAATAATTGCTGAGGCGTGGCAGTTATGTAAGAAGTTATAAAAAAAGGCACTGAAATGAAATTTTTAAGAAAAAAAAAACATAATTAATTTGTTCTTTTGAAATTTCAGGAAAACAGACGTAAATGTTTTTTATGCTTCCTTTGGAATATTCTAAAAATTATAAATTAAATTGATTAATTGATGATTTTATCTTGGCTCTATTGTTTTTATGTATATCCACACATTTGTACACACATACACACATAAACAAATTTACACTAACAACTACCAGAGAGAAAGAAGAGCATCAAACAATAAAAAAAGAGAAGCTGTGACACACATACGAACCACCCTAAATATCTTGAATAACTTTAGTTTGTGTGATTGTTAATGAAAAACGCCCTCGCGTCCATCCTTCTTCTTTCCCGTATACTTGGAACTCGTACTTAATTCTTCTTCTTCGAATAAGATTATTTTTCTTCCCTCCCTTCCACCCTACGCTCCCCCTTCCTTTCTTTCCCTCTTCCGTTTCTGTTCTCGTAGCAGTTCATAAAAATAGATGTACAAACAATCGGGTCTACTGTGTTTTGCTGCTCCACCACCAGCTATTAAAAGCAATCATGCAGTCATTCAGTCAGTTAGTCAAGTAGTCAATCAATCATGCAGACAACCAGACACATCCCTTTGGGCTCTTTTATACCAGATCATTTACAAAAGTACTAACCAAAAAACAAAAACAAAAAAAGAGGGAAGGAGGAATCAAAGCAGCTTGCAAGCGAGGAGTATTTGAGAGAGGGAGATTGATAAAGGAGAAAGATTTTCAGTTTTTTTCTTTTCTTGCTGTTGCTTCTTCTTTTTCTTTATTTGTTCGTAGCACATCGCTCTTATAATGCTTTAGAATAGCTGCTGCCACTGATAACGATATAATGCATAGATTATACACACACGTACCCGGTACACTTCCTCTCCCCAACCCCACCTCCTTCACCAATAAATGACATTCTTAAATTAACAGAATTTATAATAAAATAAAATATTTTTTTATACCGCATTTCCGTTAAATTTACCTTCTGCTTCTTTTATATATGTAATGCATTTATTTAACTGATAATGATAATGAAAAAATCAGAGGAATAATCCCAAACCCAGACGTTCTTAAATATTTTTTTCACAAAAAACCAATATGTATTTTTAAAATCGGTTTATAAATTTCATTTAGAGAGACCAAGGAGAAGGAGAGAGAAAGAGAGAGAGAGAGCGCGAGTCAGGGGATTTGAGAAGGAACGCTGTCCTGAAACAACAAATATATATATTTTCAAAGAGATAATAAATATAAATCGATTTTTTACGAGATGGTAGAAAAAGGCAAAACGACAAAAGTACGAGGTAGAGAAATTGAATGAATAAAAGAAACAAAATGTCAACTAAAACCCGCACCCTGTAAAACGACAGCATATTGAACCCAACCAAAGAAAAAAATAGATCTGGAAAATAATTATTATTTGAACAATTTTATAATTGAATAATTTTTTACGCACACACACATTTATTTGCCAGTTTATTTCCTTGTAGTTGTTGTTGTAGGTTTTGATGCAGGATTGAGTCTATTACCACTTTCTTAAACATCATTAGTAGTTGTTTTTTTTTTAGAAATTTTTTTAATGAATTCTTACTTATTCTAAAACGCGTTCTAGGATTTCCTCAAAGGACGTCCTTTTATCACAAAATCTCAAGAATAACTAAATGCTCACAACTAAATTTCGAAAATCACAACGAGGACGAGGACAATTGAGCAACCACAACGGCCACGACAACCATGACGACGCACGACGACGACTTATTGTAAACGTGGACCAAAAATAAGGGTTGGATGCTGCGCAAAATGTTCTGTGCTTTTCCTTAAACGAACATGAATACACGCATGCACAAACGCACAGGCGCAAACATATACACACACATAAACATACACACGCATCTATACATACACAAACTTTCACAGAACGTGAGCATAACTGATTTACATTTCAAATGCATTTCACATACGGTTTCTCCTACTCTTTTCTCTCTTTGGTTTTCTCTTGTTCTCTCACAAGAATCCCAGTCGCACTTTTAGAGTCATAGAAGGACTAATTCTAATTGATTTTGCGCAGTTTTCAGTTTCTCGAATACACTCAAATCTTTAAGGGAGGGAATGTACTCTCAATGTACAATGTACTCTCCCATTGATGTGCTTCTGTGATCTGTTTTCATGCACAAAATGAACGAATGCAACAAAAAATATCATGAGGAAATGCTCTTGAATTCACAAGGATATTAAGAATGCTTTTTGTTCTTCATACTTCGTTTGTATGGACCAATTTTCTCTCACTTTTCCTTCATTCACTCTCATTCTTTTGCTCAGTCTGTCATTTTTGCTCTCATTCAGAGAAAGGATGTGATTTTCTGCTCCCTCAGAGATGCAAAATAAACAAATTTTGACGCTTGAGAGCGTATAAATCGCGTATTAATCTGAACCTCACCACATACAACAGAAAATAATTAAAAAAATGCGCTATCGAGAAATATCCTTTCAATTATTTCTAATAGTTAAATTATCATTCCTCCCTCTCTCTCTTCCTCCTCCCTCCCGCGGAGTAAGATAAATCCAACCCACTCTTTCCAAAATCTGTACAAAAATGATAAAGACCACGATCCATTAGAGGTCGTCATTACGCCTATATATCTTCGATAATAGGAATTCATTACAGTTCAATAACAAAACAAAGGGAGAGTAACATGCTGTGATATGTATGTACAATATTAAATTACATTTATTATTTAAAAGGATATAAAAAATTGCTTTTTGATGAAAGCGAGGTGAAAACAATAGAATTAGGTTTATCAGTATGAAATTTCAATAACCCAAACAATTGACTAGTTGATACCAAAAATATTTAAGCTAAGAGCTTTTAATCCCTTTGTCACAAACCACAAACCACCCTTAATTTATAAGGCTTAAATAATAGGCGAGTCGTAGCATCAGTCGCTCTGGTGGTGATCCCTCTGGAGAACGACTTTTGCAAACACTTTAATGATCAATGATATGCTAATGCCTAATAATTGAGGTGATTCGGGCATATCAATATCATTCGGGCAAAACAATATCGCTCACACTATTCGTTGGAAAAGAGATCGATATATCATCGGTATTTGTTGGTTGGGAAAAGCGAGTGTATATTACTGCAAAGCATGGCGCATCAACCCTCCCTATGAAATGATCTTTGAGTGAATAAACAAAAAAGACACACATTTCTATTAAAATCTAAATGACTGTGAAACCACAACCTGGCAGCGGCAGCGGCAGTAACGCTCTCTCACGAGCTGACGGGATTATATGTGGCAGTGGCATCGACAGCGGCATCTGTCATTTGTTTGTTCACATTTTCTTCATTTAGTTGTGAATTCTGTTCGGGTTTTGTTTACATTCTATTATAATTCTATTACAATTTTAGAAATTGTCTAGGATTTTTGTCAAAAATTGGCAACTCTGCTTGAGAGAAAAAGAGAAAATGCTTTACTGACGAAATAGATTTTAATTTTGCTGACGATGCCCGGCAGCTAGCTGTTCCCATAAGCTCCTGTGTAAATTTCACGTAGCTGCCGCTGCCGCTGCCAGGTTGTGGTTTCACAGTGATAATGAAAAATCAAAAATACAAAAAAAAAATCAAAAAATGAAAAATAAAAAAATTCTAAATTTTTATCACATTTTTTCTGAGAAAGTCTATTTCATTTCTTCAATATAATTGCTACTTTTCAAAAAATATTCACAGCAATCAAAATGGATCATACTTTTATAAATCCACAATATATAAAATCCTATAAGAATTATATACATATAATATATGGACCTACTCATTTTAGTAATTCAATTATTTGATAATTTGTTCGAAGAAGAATTCAAGCTGTGCGCCCTAATGGATTAGGTCCTGTATCAATAATTACTCACAAATTGCATAAAAGCAATTACATCAAACCATCATTGCATAAGCTCTAACTCTAGATGTATTTTCCTCTCTCAGTTTCTTACAGCGGAACTGCCTTACCTCTGGCTGAATCATGTCAGCGGATCGCACTACACTAACAATGCTAAACAACAAACCGGACCAGACCGGAAACTCTGTCTAGTAAGTCGTAAAACTCTAAGCGAAACCAAAGCACATTTTTTCAAGCTCAAAAACAGGATGACAAAGGAAGTGATAGTTAATTGTTTCTCACTATACTTCTACCCACCCTACACTCCCTTTTTCGAAAACGCATGTCAAAAATACAATAATTTGTGATTAAAGTAAAAGTACTTTGAAGAAAGTAAAAAAATAAAAGTTTTTATAAAATATTTCAGTTATTCATTAATTATTATTTAATTTTTAACTAATTTTAATATTAATATTAATTTTTTAGCATTCTATTTTTATGTTTTAATTTTACAATTTTATAGTTTTTTAAAATTTTTTGATATTTTTCTTTTTGTAAAATTAAAACAGATTACATTTGTTTAAAAAAAATTTTAATCCTATTTTTAAAAAAATGGGATAAATTTTTATATATATATATATATATATATATATATATATATATATATATATATATATATATAGATATATAAATCTGCTAACTTTTCATTAGCCTTAAAGGATAATACCATCTTGTCAATATATAAAATTTTACATAAAAATTTCAATCTTAAAACGATTTTCAAGATTATTTTTAAGTTAAAATTTTAAGTTATTTTTAAATATTTAAAATTTCAAGAGAATAAATCCAGAAAACCTAATTCGCGAATGATTTTTTTCGTTTATATTTTGATGGTAAAAGATTAATTTTTTAACTCAATTTATTTAACTTATATCTTCATTCTGACTAAATATAAACCCATATAGAAAATTATATATAAAATATACTTTGCTGTAAAATGACTAAAGGCATATATTTATATATTCTTAATTAATAAATGAATTTCTTAATGAATGAATATTTAAATTAATTAATAAATGAATAATCTGATAAATGAATTAATTCTTAATTGTGGATAAAAATAGTCAAGTTTTATTCAATTAAAAACTTACTTTTAAAAATGCTAAGGCTCCGTGTGATTTTTTGAGTTTTTCCTCTTAAAGACAGAAAAAACCTGAAGGCACTTTTTTGTTTCGATTCATTGAAAGTTGAAAGGCAATTTTTGTGTGCTTGTGATTTTAATGACGTTTTCTTTAAAAAAAGAAAATAACGTCGATTCTCTCCGAAGCAATTCATCGTAATGTGAGAGAGCGAAAGACTGATAATCCGAGGATTCAGGATATAGATCAACAATAGATGATCCTCTTTAACGTCTCTCCGAATTCTTGCCGGATTGAGGCACGCTTGTGATGGACACCGTAACGTTGTTACGATCAAAGACGTAACAACGTAATGAATAAAATAAACCGATTCAGTACGATTCCAAAATGAAATCAAAAGGATCAATGAAGATGATTTCTTTTCTTCGAAAATTAATGATAAATAACGACAAAAAATGAAAATAAGGCGCAGGCGTTACGCCGCGATTAAGGCCACAAGCGAGTAAAGAAGGCACGGATGAAAGGCGTTAAGGCACACATGCAAGAATTTTCGAAAAGAAAAATCAAAATTGTGTGATTTTTTCTGTTTGACATCAATTAAATTCGTAGTGATTTTGAAATGAATCAAAAAATTGTTATTTTACAACGTTTTCGCGTTTCAATTTAAGGCACAAATAAAGCTCTAGAAATTCGGCGTTGTCGTCGTGTCGATGAAGATGATGATGATGATGATGATGATGACTCCTCCACAGAGACGATGAATTCGATGGAATGACAATATGCATTGCTGGAACTGGAGGAACTGACTCCTATATCTTAATCGAACACTCCACACTTAAGGCACTTTTTGTTAAAAAATGAACTTTAATTTATCTTTATGCAACTCTCGTTTCGTTCAAAGTGTTATAAAACGAAAACTAGCCACAGTCACCAAAACGAATTGATTGAAATTATTCTTAAATTTTACTAAATTGCACTTTTACTGCTTTCTACTACTATTATTACTACTACTACTGCTAATACTTTATTCTAGGCACAAGAGTTGTTCGCAGTACTGCAGCTGTGAATGTCCTTTTCGAGCTGTGGCTAGGCCTAGAATGATGTGTTTCATCTTTGGCAAACCGTGAATTTCTGATAAAACCATTTCCACAATTCAATCAATTCAACCAATTCAACTAGCTTCAAATGGTTATTACACGACGCATGCGCCAACTGCGTCCGTGATCCTAAGTAGTAGCAGCAGCAGCCGCAGCAGCAGCAGCATTCGGTCTGTAAAGGCTATCACACAGATCATCGAATCGTTGGCCGCAACAGCAATGTGGAGAAATCTGAGGGTTGTATGAACATAAAAACCTACGGTGGTTGATTGATTTAAGCCGTCTCCTTTTCCTTCTTGCAGTTTTTCGTTTTCAGCTTTTTGCAGAAAATTTTAAGGGGAAAATTTTGAAGGGGAAAGTCAAGAAATCAGAAAAAAGTCTTTAATTGTCTTGCCATCAACGGAAATGCGAGGAAAGAATAAAGAAATGAATGAAATACAGAAAGGAGAGGTGAAAAAAGGAAGGAATGAAGGTGGGAAGGAGTTAAGTAAAGAAGGAATGAAGAAAGGGGGAAGGGCAGGAAGGGGAATAAGTGTGGCTACTTATTAACGAATACCTCCTTTTGTGTTCGTGCAGATTATTTTGTTTTTTTTATCCGCCACGATGATGTTGTTTTCACACTGATGCGACCACCAAAGGGTGCCAGCCAGCCAGCCAACTCCTGGTGGGTGGGTGTTCAGAAAAACATAAAAAAAGCCAACAACAGGCAACATTAAAACGCCTCTCGTAGCCGCAGGAGAAGCTTATCGAGGAATCTTTAGTTAATTCTAAACCATCTAAGCCATTTACAAGTATCAGACTAAAATCTATGAAATACGCAAATACGTTTTTTAAGTGCATTTCTATGCAAACATAATTAAGCAATACAACAAAGACAACAACAGAAACAACAACAACAATGCAACCAACTACAAATAATGACATCCTATTCCCGCCGCTAAAGAAAAAGCAGTATCATGTTGGTTTTCTTCTTTTCTTTTTTTTTTTGCAGTCTTTCATTTCAATAAAACCTTAATAATAATAATCAAAACAATGGGACGTCTTGGAAAAAAATTCGTCAACAGCATCTAATTAAGAATTTTGTTTGTAATTTCAATCATGAATCAGCTAAAATTACTTTAAAAATGTCTTTCCTTCAACGAATAAAACAGCGTTTGATTAATGAAGTCTTGTTTGGGGAATGAATATCGATTGAAGGAATTAGAGGATTAGATAAATTCGCGTAAAATAATTGAAATAAATTATTGAAAAGAACTAATGGAAATTGGTAAAAGGCAAATCACTTTCATTTCAGATTACCAAAATGGAGAAGATAATTATTTAAACTGAAGGACAAAATAATCGAAGCTATTCCAAGCATCTGTTCGTTTTTCATCAGGTAAAAGCCTCTTGGGAGATCTACCAAAGTCTAATGATACAGATTGTATCAAGAGTTGTCACACCGGTGTCACTTATATAAACTATGACCATAATGCCGGACTTTACACCCTCAAGAGAAAATGCAAAACTCAAAATTAACATTAGTTAAAAGCTAGAGTTCGTATTTCTCGATAATTTTGTACATAATTATATTTTATGTATAAAATAAATAAATAACAATTTCAGTAATCACCACAAAAAAATCAGCAATTCTTATGCAAAGTATATGTGTGTATATATCATTTTAATATTTTTGTCATATAAAATATATATATTTTTTTAAAATATGTTTTCCTTATACTCGAAACCATAAAAACTACAATAGTCTCGCTATTTTTTAGAAAAAAATACAAAATCGAATGTGGCGATTTATTAATACATACATACATGTATATTACGTACATACACACACCCTTATGCGTGCATGCTAGATAAATACACCCTGGCGCACACATACACATATGTATATACAAAAATGTTTATAGACTTTTTTATATAACTACGAAAGCTGCGTCATGGAATCTCAATTGGCGCGACGCTCTGGCGCCAAATTGCCATTTCCTCTAACGCCCAATGTGAGGAGAAGAAGCGCATATATAGCGTGTATATGTGTGTAGGTGCTTATGTATGAGCGTGCGTGTGCGTGTCTGTTGGGTGGCATACTGACTAAATGAACGGATCTTAAGATCCTGAAGAACTAAAGAACGGCTTCTTGTCGTTCATTTTATAACGGACAATTAAAATATTTATCGCATCGTATCTCGTATCTTTCATGAAGAGGAAGCCTCCCAATAGATAAAATTCTAACTAACTAGTTAGTTGTTTAATTACATTAAAATACGAGGCAAGACACGTTTACTTTCGAAACGGAGGCGTTTTTATTGGCATTATTTTATTCATTAATGATGTAGGAAATAGACGCCTACCATCGACCTAATATTACGCGGCTTCTATCAGTTAATTAAAAAAGTGCTATCGAAAATTTCCTTTTTGAAATTTACGAAAATTAAATAATTCTTATTAAAGAAATTTATCCTCAAAGCAAATGAAAGGGTGCCTTACACATTACTTTGTCAAATTTATCTCTGATTTATATCCCAAAATATTTCTATATAACACTAAAAATCTCCATAATCAAGAAATCGTTTAAGTCCCGTTCAATATATTCTCGGCATCGTCATGAAGAAAAAATTGCTTATGTAATTTATATCTCAATTACTTTTTTTGCATCTAGATAACAATTTTTCAATATCTTACAAAAAATCACTTTCTATTTCTAGGAAATTATCATTAATTAAGGAATGAAGCTTGTCAACGTCAGAGTATTGCCATTTTCCACGAAAGTATTTTGTCAACTTTGAATGTAATAAACAATCATTAGCGAATAAATCTGAATTTCAATATGGCAAATAATTTCCTCGAGATATTCTCGCACTATGAGAATGCACTAACCTAAAGTAACAACACACCGCGATCAATCTGCCTGCGTGTTTTCTCATTAAAAATTATTTGCAATGCTGTTGCAAATGCTGTTAACAAGTATTGTTAACATATGAAATTTTGCTTCTGCACCCTCAGATGTCGGTACTAATAAAATAATTAGGCCAACTTTATCCTTCATAAGTAAATAACCCCGATACTGAGAATACATTGAACGTCGCACGTGATGATGATGGATCGATATTTCAAGGATTGCTTTTTATTTAGAACTATTGAATTGTATTCTTTAATAATCTCTCACAAGAACACGAATAGTGTCTTCAATATATTGTTCTAATAAGAATAGATAATTCTATTGAAAATATTAATATAATTTCTTTTAAAACACCTTACCTTAATTATAAAGTTGGAAACTAAGGAATCTATTAATTTTTCTCTGCTTAGTAATTTATAAAGATCTTGTCGTTCGTTTTATTACTTCTTCCTTCTTCAGCTGTTTCTTATATCGATTGCTAGAAAGAGAGAGACATGAAAGGAGAAAAGTTATTAAAAATTGTTAATAAATACAAAGAAAGCGATTAAGATGGAAAAAGAGAAGAAAATTAAATATCTGAACATAATAATCACCATTCAAATATTTACGCTAGAAGCTTTTCCAACGCTAGAATCGAGATTTTTCCTGTACAAACGTGTCATAATAAAGACTGATAAATAAAATTTTATTTATGAAATTTCTTCTAAAAATAATGAAATACGTGAATGAGCTTTACGTTGAAATAAAAGACTAACAATAAATCTATTTTACAAAATCGCTTTGCTCCAATAGTAAAAATGACATTTTAAAGTTTTAAATATAATTATTAATTTAAATATTTTTTTAGAATTACAAAATAGTCAATTTAATCAAAAGGGTCTCAGATCAATTTATTTATTTATTTTCTCCGTCAGAAAAAAAATTGTTTTCATTTCGAAATGAAATGAACTTAATAAACGGATGACCGAGTAAGTAAAATAGGTTTCAATTACAGAAGATAGAAATGCAATGAATGAAGAGAAAAAGATTAAAAGGAAAAGAAGAAGAATAAAGAGAAAAAGAATTTATTTAAAGATCTCGACGAGCAACGAGATCGTCATATACGAACTCGAGAATCCGAACATACTGAATGAATAAATACTTCGGAAAAATTGAAAATGAAATAAGTTTAATAAATATCGGTTTGATGGTGTGAACAGCCAGCCTGCATACCCCACCACCCTACACTGAGTATTATTGAATTGATGTGAGCAGATTAAATTATTTCAAACTTTCAAACGTTTCAAACTTTCCACAACAAACATCATTTCCATTCCTTCGTTTTTAGAAATTGTTTGAAATCTACAGAAATCAAATATATCGTTTCACGAAAAAAAATATTGTCCCGCCTCACAGCAACTCCCAAAGAATGCAATCATTTGTTGCTTTTCCTTAACAAGCTAAAAGAATTTCGAGGACGAATGAACCAGTTGATCACGGAAGATCAGACATCGCCTTAATGCATGCTCTAACGCATACACGCAAACAAAGAAAAGAGACGAGCCTTAAGAATGCAGTTCAAACCTTTTATTAAACGTAAGACCGCCAGCATCAGCCATATACGTATCAAGATAAGACTTTTATACGCCCCACCAACAACAAAGTGATCGTCACTACACAGAAAATAAATACTAGAAACCCATGGTGGATGGAGGGGAAAGATGAATGGAGAGGAAAGAGCAAATAAAGACATGTAGTGTGGAAAAAACATTTTTCAGGTGTGTGGAGATATTATTATTTTGTTTGCAACAGATCGACGAATCCCTGACAATGAAATAGAGAATAAATGGCAACAGCAGCAGTAGCAGCAACAACAACAACAACATTAACAACAATGCCATCTCTATCATCATTACCACAAATCTTTCCTTGATCAGGCTGAGAAGAAAAGAAGTAAAATGATGCAGAAGAGCGCTCGTGCCATAATAACACTTGCTCTTGAAGGCAAAGAAACAGATCGGTTAGGCAGACAAACAGTCAGACCGATGTACCAATAGATCGATAATAAGTAATACTGATGGAGGCAACGGCAATTGGTATTTATTAAATTTCTATACGCTTGGATGTAATTGTTGTTGTTGTTGTTAATGTATTGCATTATTGCAGACGATGCAGCAGCGCAATCTCGCCCATTAAAAAGCTAGTCGATGCACTTCTTGCGATTTGAATACGATTCAGAGTTTTCTTTTGTTTTGTAACAATTAAAAGTAGAATAAATCTTTATATGTACGAGATAGGAACGAAAAGTTTCATAAAAAATAATAATAATAAATCCAAATTAAAATCAACAATTTTAATGATTTTTATGTTTGAAATAAAATCCCGCAGACAACGGGATGCGGGTTCATACAAGGGAATATGAACATTCTCAGAGACGGAATCGTTTTAATATCGCGCAAAATAAGAAATTTACTCGATTTTGGATGGAGAAGTCATACGTTCGGAAACATCGAGCAAGTTAAATCATCAGACTTCGAGAGATCGCTATCACCTCGACTTCTTCTTCTTTTTTGCTTTCTTCATGTAAGAAAATAATATAGAAAATTTTTAGTAAATAAAGACGAAACACTTCACCCCAACGCGCCCATGACGCCCAATAATTTCACGGAATATAATTATTCTACCAATAAATCATAAACTTCTTGAAGGTAAGATAGAGATAGCTTAAATTTTCAAACCAGTCTCAAAAATCTACCTTAATAAATATAACGAAATGAATTGGTTGTCACGGTATTGTCAGATGAACGATTCATTTTTCTTAATCATAAAAATAGACGCAATATTGTCAGACGCTCATTACGGTCTACAATTTTCAATTTGAGAAACAAAACAAAACAGGAAAACTGAAAGAGAAAAACCAAATAATACGCAAACCAAGAAAAGTATACATCCAAAAATACAAAACGATATCATACGTGACATCATAGTGTTCGTATAATATATATATTTTCTTTCTTATCTTGGCAACCAAGAAACTTTTACGAATAACAAAAAAAAAACACAATATTTCCCAAAAATTAATGGATGAATCATGTTTTGCATCATCTTGAAATCGTCTTGAAATCAACGCTGAAGTTTTCGAATTTATACATACGCTCCGTCTAGGCCGTCTATCGACGAAAAGAAAATATAATTAAATATCAAAGACGAATCAGATTATCCGCAGCCGGTTTGAAATGGTTAGTCATATTTTTTGCCACCGACAGATTCTATCACTTGCGATTTATTCAAACCTCGCGCATTTCTCATCGACAATTAAATCGAAACGTGTAATATATTTATGCGGAGGGTGGTAATGGGTGGGTATTCTCATCTAAGTAAATGAAATGAGTGCATGTTCAATTTATAGAATTCATTGAAAAGTTGAAGAATATGCAAATATTTTAGTGAAAACCAAACGAAAATATTAAGTGTGAATTCACTTTCCATGCATTTCTCACTCACTAGTTTTGACAGGCCATTCGATGTGATAAAAAACCGATATTATAGTGAGAATCGAGAAAGGGTTCGATTGTTTATAAAACAGGCTTTATCGCATTATGGATGAGATCTTTAATTAGTTGCCCCTCTACTAAGCTAAGCTTGAACTCATGATTTTGCGGCTATTAGTCGCAAACTTGAAACTATAAATTTCATTATAGAAATTTAAAATGCTAAGTAAACAACGACCTTATTCTCTTATTTAAGACATTTATTTGAGAGCTAAAATGTCTAAAATCATTTATATCAAACTCGAATTCTTAATTTCGTTCAATTCTGAAGACTAAAAAATTATCAATAGTATGCTGTATGAATTTAAATATTTTTGCATAACCGGTTTATTGAATTAAAAAGAATTCTAAATTCAAATAAGATTAAACCCGCAATTATCAATTTCTTTTTTCCGAAGTATGCACTTATGGGCCTTTTTTAAATAAACGTCTTTCTTATTCGACCGAGCTGCATTTTGTTCCCCTTTTTTTGAATTCATTTTGCTGTGATTTACTTTAAATTTTTGTATAATAAATGAATTGTTTTAGTGCGTGAGCTGCCTACCTTTTTATTTTTTTACTTTTATTTTTATTTACTTCATTTTTCTTGTTGTTGTTGTTTTTAATTTCAATATTTCAGTAATTTTCACCTTGAGTTTTATTTTTAACCTCGTGGTTGAAATCGTCATAATTTGACAGCGTTTTTATTTTGCACGCATTTTTGCATTGTGGAAATTTTACTTTTTATTTTTGCGTTTTCGTTTTTATTTTTGCGTTTTGTTTATTCCTTTATGTTCGACAAATTGGTGACGATGGCAGTGGCGACCATAAATTTATTCAATAATTCTTTTTAGCAAATTGCTTTTATATGCAAAAAAAATTGTTCATCGCATTTACAGCTGCCACTCCGTCGGTCGCCGGAAGAGCAATAAACACATATAAATATAAAAAAAATCTCGCATTACTCGTATCTCATCCTAGTAATTGTCGTATCTGACGAATGGATACCGACTACTTAAGAACAGCGTTTTTTTTTTCTGTTCTATACATTTCTATATTGATATATTATGTCCATGCATTAGTGAAGGGTAAACAATCGATGTGTGTGTGCGTCTGTGTGTATGTTTGTGTGTTTGTACTAGATATGCATGTAGATATTTATAATAATTTTGCTGACTCGAGACTTTAAAACAAAACACATCGACTGTTGAAAATTGAAAGAAAACGAATTGTAGATATTTTTATATAAAAATTCATACATTGTACGTACGATAAACCGATGAATTGCCGCCCTTTATTTCACTCTTTGTGATGCATGATAAGCTTGACTGATTGTCGACGTGACTTAGCCCCAAAGAGAATAGAAGTGGCGATTGCGTTTACATTAAAATCAACGCCTTTAAATTTATAAAAAAAAGAAATGATTTCTTCACTTTTATAAATCAAGAGCACTTTTATAGATAGGTAACTAAATAGCGTCGCTAAAACGACTGATACGTAAGTTAAAAATTGATAAATGTAAGTATTATATGCTCATATGATTTGCGGCTGAAGGCCGCATCATAAATCAATTCATGAATAAAGCTTTTGCTAATTATTAAAAATATTTGAGAATGTTTAAGGTATTTATTTAAACATATAATTCTAAAAAGAAAAAACCAACTACTCTTCCATTCTTCCTTCCTTATTCTTTCAATTCTTCCTCAATTCAGTCAATGCATATTAATTGAAGAATATTCAGCGAAGATTAAATTACATCCAGGCACAATCCATACACAAAATGCAAAAATAGAACCAATAATTGTAATAAAACATTTTGTTGATCGTGAAGTGTTTTAAAGCGTCGGTTTCCTTAAAATTCCAACAACAAAATCCGGTGCCGAGCGAGTCGACAGATGTTGTTTTCTTTTCAATATAGAAGCATATATAATTTAAATAAGAAGTCGATGAATAGAGTGGAGAAAATAATTCACCCCATTCCCTTTCTCCCTCCCTCTCTCGCTCTCTCTCTCTCTCCGTACCTGATATTGTCACCCATGACACCATGTCGTTTAAGAGAGTAATGGAGTTGTTGACAATTCGGTGCCCGCCTGACGGGAGCCTAAAATAATTCATAGTCTTCAAACTAAAAGAGATGTACCACCTGCTACCGGACCCGACCACCCCCTCCCATCCTTCCAAGGGGCGCCTTAACAAAATAGTTCAATTTACTGTCAGCTTTTAAATCAACATGATTAAACATACATCCATACATTATAGATGTGTGTGCGTGTGCAAGTGCGTGGCATGTAGATAGAATTAACCGAGAAGAAAATACGAAGATGTCCATCGCACCGCATACACGCCCGAAAAGTGCGGAAACATAACATTGGCCGGGAAGGCCTTACAAATGTCATTGAAATTTTAAGAAAAAATATAAAAAACCGAAGACAATAAAAGAACATGGAAACAGGAGAGAGAGATAGAGGGAGAGAGGGGACGGTTAGGGAGGGTGGGTAAATGTGGAACCACAGCAATTTCTTTATTAATAATCGGACACACCTACCAACCATCCAATGGATCTGACGTCCTTGTGAGAAACAGGCGCGCCTCAAAGATGAATTCAAGAAGAAAAAAATGAAAACTGAATTAAAAAAACAAATAAATGGAGAAGAATTAGGCTAACGTTGATCGGCGGGTCTCAAAGTATTGTCTCAAATATTGATATACGCAAAGTGTTTCCTCTCGAAAAAGAGGTTGAAAAGGCTCGATTTTATTATTTAGATAAACATTAAGATCTATAAAATAGTCTTAAAAGAATAATAAATTTAGTATAAAAGAGGAAACACATATATGATGTAAAAGGGCACAAAAACGTTTGTTTTAACTTCCTTAAATTTATTTAAAATTCGAGGTAAAAAAAGATTGACAGCCGCTGAAATCTAAACCCCTTTTTTACCATGACCCCCAATTTAGTCGACCACCACGACTTTCCACAAACAAAAGTCTTATATCCTTCCTTGGTTTTCCAATGACAATCAAAGGCTTCTTCTAGGCATCCTTACAGTCCTACAAACATTCTCATGGCCGGCTTATAAATGAAACTCAATTTTTAAAAAACCTGAACACAGTTTACACGTCGCAAAAGAAATTGCACGAAGAGAACACACGAGGAAGCACAGATTTCTTATTCCTTTCGCAAATAGAAATAAAATTTCTCAAGTATTGGCCAGAAATTCAATACATGCATTAAAAGCAGTAGTGGAATAAACGTGAAGGGGGACAAAATGCTAGAGACTATGAAGGGTAGAGTAATGATAGTTGTAGCGGTGATGCTGAATGCGATGATGATGTTGGTGTTGGTGGTGGTAACGAACGGTGGCAGATAGTATTGAATCGAAAGTTATGGATTTATCATGGCCGTGGGTGGTGGCTGAGGGTCGGAATGGGAGTGAATGGGAGATGGCTAAGTAGCTGAAGAATGAAAAATCAATCAAAGGATCAACGGAATTGTTTGCAGTAATGGACTGCGGTTGTTCCGCTCGTCTATGATTTCAACACTGGCTGACTTTGATTTGATTGAAAAGGGGTTAATTTCAGTTGCGTGCCTGCCTGATGTTTATCTTGATCTACTCGTAATTTGCCACATTATGACCAGATTTACTCATCCTCGCATTCCCTTTCAGTTTTTATAAAACCAAAAATTCAGATTTTCCACTCATCATATCATTTAATCTGCGCCCTCCCTTTACCCTCCCACCCACTTCCTTATCACATTCCCAACCCCCGAAATCACGCCATACAAACAAATTTCTTCTAATTGAATAGAAGTGTTTGGTTATTGTTCTTCCATACTTTTTCTTTTGTTATTTCTGTAAATTAATTTTTTACCCTCGCTTGATTTTTCATTTATTTATTTTAACCGTATCTTATGATAAAAACAAAATATTTTTTCTGGGTTTCGTTAATTTTATTTTTTTTTTTTTTTTTTTTTGCTTTTCATTCGATCAATACATCGTAAGAAGGCTACCTGAGAGATAAATTCCAAATTGTGATATATTGTGACAAGCACTACTTAATCTTTACCTTGATAACGGTATGAAGATATTATATGAAAAATATAATTCCATTAAGTAGTTTATTTTCTTAGGGACTTGTTACGCAAACCGAAACGAATGGAAAACCCGCGACGCTGTCTTCGACGGTGACTGATTTCGAAAGACTGCTGTTTATCAGCGAACTGTCACAGCAGAGAAAAATTAAGGAAAACACAAAAGTGAAACACGAATAAATGCTTTCGTTTCGCTTTGAGTAATAAGCCCCATAAATTCGAAAAGAAACTGATAATTGACGATTTTACAATCGATTGTAAAGCCTTAGTAACTCTTCAGCCTCTAATATTCCATTACTCTTCCCCACCTTCCCTTTCCATATTTTTTCCAAAATTTAGATATTTCTGTTGGAACAGTTCGAAACCTTTAACGTCTATAAATATTGATTTGCGTCACGGAAATTCTAATCTACCGAAATTTAATCACAAAATTTCTCTGATTTTTTAATTATCAGTATTAGAACTAAAACCATCGAAATTAATGGCGTTTTATAAAAAATCATGTAAACAAAAAAAACATTTCAAAACGAATTCTCTAAACGTTTGACCATTTCATTTCTAAAATATGTTTAAATGCGATATGTGCGATGTATGCGATTGTTTGTATTGGAAAGAGTTTGTTGTAATAAAACTATAAAATATATGAAAATATTGACTTCAATATTTAATAAAAGTACTATAGGGGTCTCTGATTTTTTTATAAAATAAAATTAAGTTGTTTTAAAAAACAACAAATCAATAAATACACTGACACTTTTCGACCCCACCCTCTTCGCTCTTCCTTCGTCTCCTATTTTTGTCTATATTTCTCTCTCTCCCTTTGTCACTGTATCAATTATACTACTAACCAATCAATGATGGCCCATTTACTAATAACCTTAATTTAGTTATTTAACGTTTCTAGGCCATAACGTCATTCTAAACTGACGTAATTTTATAAATATTGCGCAATCAAATCAATATCAATTAATATTGAAAAATTCATAAAAATGTACAAATATAGTATATAGACGTATATATCTTACGAATCGACAAAATGTATACGACCAATCGGTCTGTTGTTCTTGTTGTGGTTTCTGAGATTTTATGATTTATTTTTGTGGTTATATTTATCTTACTTGTTTTTTTTTTTGCTGTTTATGTGGTTCATGATTTTATTTTGCAGGATGTACTATATGCGACTTTTCAATACCCTACAAAAATTAGGAACGTCCTGTAATGTACACTAAAAAAGAATATTTAGTGCATCAATTAGAACTGTTTGAAGTAACTTAAATACATATTTGAAGATTAGTTCAATGTAATTATTTTCCAATATAATGATCATCGAGGGTTTAATACAAGACAAACTTTCAGTGCCGTAACGTAGCGCGTCGAACACTTTATTCGGGCAGTAGAAAGTTTAGTTCCTCTCATATATTTTAATATAACGATTTATAGAACAAAATATTTTTTAAACCGAGTTTTTATAGCATATCGGAATTTTTATAGCACCTTAAGCTCTCCAATGAATTTATAGTATAATTATTTTTCATTCTCTCATTTCCTCTCGTAAGCGATGACTAATCGCGAATGATGATCGTATTAACTCGTTGAAATAAACTTGAGAATATAACTGGGACTCTTTTTTAATATTTGTTTCCTTTTCTTTCGCAATAAAGAAAACGTAATGAAATGCGAAAAAAATAAAAGGTTCATCATGACAAAACAGTTCAATGGAATTTCAATTTACTCATCAAGATCATCATCCCCACCATGATCACCATCATTATCATTATCGTTGTAATTCTCATTCTGCTTATCATTATCATTATGGTCAAACACATGGATTATTGCAAAAAAAATACAATTACTGCAAACTTTCGAAGTTTCTTTTGAAAATTTTTTTATGGTTTATATCGATCGAAATAATTAGCAAACCAAACGAAGGACCATTAGAAATAAATCTAAGCATAAATTTGCACTTTCGCACATGACCAGTTTTCATAATTCGTTTCAGCGAGCTCATTAAATTCTAGACAGGCAGCGACAAAAGTATGCCCGTCATAAGAGAGATAATTTTTCCATTCGAGAAGCTATTCTTTTCTATTTTGACTAACTAAAATGGAAATTATAAAATTAATTCTATTTTCCTTTTTTGTGCTGCAATATTAGATAAAATAGTATGAGACAAATATTTGAGAAAGTGTGTCTTAAAAATAGAAACTGTTCAACATTCTTAAACTTCATTCGAAAATTTAAACATTGATTAGAAAATCTCTCTTATCACCAAAAACTTCGTTTATTGTTTTATAAAATCAACTATAAAATCGAAATGAAGTACTAATATAGCACATATTGCTTTTAAAAGAGAAAATATTATGTATTTCACACACCTGATTGGCCATATCAGTCGTGCTAATTCTCTTCAATCAAATGTATTACATTTAAATAAAATTTGATTAAGAGAATAATAATTATAAACAAAACTCTCATCAGATCATTCATTTCTCTCAAGCTTTTCTCTATGTTCTTCAAGACTCTTCAAAATTTCATAAAATTGCGATATATCGTTATGTCGAAATTGACACGTTGGTAAAAGAATGTCGTTTGACGAACTTCTGTAAACATATTTTAGAAATAATAAAATTCAAACAAATACAAAGGTAAATAATTAAATTTTTAATGAAACGTCGTGACATCTGATTGTACGCTCTTGTGTTAATTTTCAGACAATCTATCCAGCGGCTTCTATGAGATCAGTTAACCTCTTGTGTCATAAAATGGCATCATGTGGAGTCATATCTTTAAAAAAAATCGCTTTAAATTTCGTAATAGCGTGACGCGTATTTAGTATTGCGATATTGCGATAGAAGCTTTATTTTAATTCTTAATTACTTTCAAGAGAACCATGCTGAAAATGTTTAAACTTAATAGATAAATATATATATTTTGTATATATATTCATATATACCGCTGGGAAAAACTCAAATTTTTGCGAATGTTTAAAATAATATTTTAGTTGAATAAACAAAGTTCCAAAGAAAACGCGATTTAAGAGATTATTCTTAAATCGCGTTTCCTTTGGAACTTTGTTTATTCAACTAAAAAAACATTTTAACCATTCGCAAAAAATTGAGTTTTTTCTTTTAATTTTGTGTCTTTTGATGTTTTTTAAAATAATATTTTGGCCCTTTTGAACGATTTCTATTTAATGTTTTCATATTAAAATCTCTGCCATAATTCCTTCTGACGAAAGATTTCGCTGAACGAAGAACTCTTCCCACTCGACCTCTTTTTCGAGCGGTAAAATCCAACGAAGCGTCGCAACGAGATGAAGTGATGTAAATCTTATAAACAGAAGATAATAAAATCTATTTTTGTGAAGTTGTAGAAATTAAGAAAAAAAAAAGAATACTATTACAAAATACCGAACACAGAATCATTCAAGTCAAATCACTCTAAAAAGATTTTACAAAACAATATCAAAAGCAACAACAACAAACCCTGACTAGAACAACAACAAGAGCAACCTACGTCTGTTTAGAGCTATTGCCATTAATTGAATCGATGTTGTAACAAGTAATTCAATCAAAACAAAACAAAATATTCATTAATAAAAAACCGGAAATTTTTGAATGAACCAAAAATGAACGGATATAAACTGCCCACTTCTGTGCGAACCTACCGTAATAACGTAGAAAAGAATAAGAAAAAATAAATATATTAAAAACTATAATATCGGTTCAGGTATAATTTATATGATACACATATTTAAAAAGAAACGAAGTTATAAAAATTTTAAAAAAACAATTCAGTGGAATTCTAGAAAAATTTCAGTTTAATTTAAGTTTTTTCAAAGTTCAATCGAGAACAGGTGGCGTTGGTGTCTCGGTACAATTTGGATAAATTTCAATGGAATTCAGAAAGTTTTAAAAAGAAAAATTAAACGTCGTCAAGTAGTAAAAATGTAAAGAGAAAAAATTAATCAATACCATCTGGTATGAAATGCATGCATGGTATGATGCATGCATCCATCCTATTCTTCTAAAAATATATTAACTAATTGACACAATGAAATGCTGTGAGTGACGTCATTACTGGAGAGTACGCCTCATGTTAATCTTGTGTGGTCAATTGTCGGCCCCCCAAAGTTTAACAAATTGATTGTTGTTCATCGATTTTATAGATGTATGGGATATTTTTTATGCAATAATTTTGGAAAAATCTTGTGAATTAGAAAGCAAAACAGCTACAAGTGAAAATTTTAAATATTGGTTGAGTAATATCTATATAATATTTTTATAGAAATTTGAAACTTGAACGAATCAAGAATATAATCTTAATTAAAGACTATTTCTCTGATTCATTTATTTAATCCATTAATGAATAGAATTCTTGAAAAATTCTAATAATTATTTGAGTTTTCATTACATGAATAACGAACGACCTTCAGACAAACATTGAAAGGGTTTTCTCCTTTTAAAAGCATTTTCTAGGCCATTGTTATTGTAGGGTAACTGTATTAAACTAAGGTTAAAATTCTTAATTATCTCAATACCGAATACATACAAAAACTCGTGCAAATAAAATATTAAAATTCAAGAAACAGAAAATAAAAACAATAACAAAAACTAAAAAATTCAAATAAACCTGACAGGCAGATAGATAGATGGCGGCAGTACCAAACCGATCGGGTGGGGAGGCGAGCAAAAGCAACAAGGCAGAAGCAAGACGTGCTGCTGTTGGGCAGTAAAGTCAAATGTTCGTGCTGACGATGAGGTAATTCCTTGGTTTTTATCCAATAAACAGAAATAAAAATTCACTTGAACGATGATTATTGCGAGGAGATTCATTAAAAGACTCATTCAGAACGAATGAGAACAAAAGCGAAATTTCAACAGAAATAAACATTTATGGAAAGTTGTTGTGTGTGTCTAAACATTTGAATTCTGCTTCTGTTGCATTTTGTATTCTTTTTTTTTAATTAAAATTTTCCACAATTTTTTAGAATGCTTTGCAAAACGAATTTATTTTATCTCGTTTTGGTAATAATAGTAAGATAATTAATGCACAAAATAGACACGCACATGCAAAAGTTAGTATGAACACTTAGAAAGAAATATGAAGCAAACACACGCAAAAATAACACTGGTATCATTAATTTCCAAAAAAAGGCAAATTTTTTAAAAAGGAACCGATTTCATATTTTGTAAGGTTTTTCATTAAATATAGAAATTGAAAATTTCGAAAACAAAAATTAATAAAAACAATAGAAATGACTAAATCAGAGAAAAAAACTACGATGACGAATTTGTTTAAATCAAAATACAAGAAAAACCAAAAAAACCGCCTCATCATTGACGATAGCGCCTGCGCTCTCCTTTTCCCTCAGTGTTAACAAAGTCAAGGAGACACGAACTAGCCGCGAATAGTTCGCTACTCGTAGCGAATTCGAATTCGAAAATATTTTAGAAATCTTCCTCCCAAATTGAGGGTGGTGGCATCACGAATACATAAGCCGTCCAACCCGAACGACTAACCCGAACTGATCAACTAGCCCCACTTCTCGTTTTCGCCTTGCGGTATCGACCCTGATGATGACCCACCATACCCGCAGGTTAAGTAAACTAACGAAATTTTTTTTAAGAAAATGACGAAATGAAAAATTAGCTAAAACTGGCCAATATTGACTAATGAAAATCTGACCTTGTTGATCTTCAATTAAATTTCTAAGTTAGTTATGAATACACACTTACACAACTGTATATGTATATATTGATATGTATCTTTTCAATGCACACTAATTGCGTTTCTCTTGATAAAGTTGTATTGATTTTGTTTTAATGATTATTATTACTATTCATATTTGTCATAATCGCTAGCGAACGTTTTTCTAGATGGAGAGGGCGTATAATATTGATAATTTCACTTTTTCTTCACTTTAAATGCGCGCGAATCGATTACTTTGTTGTGAGACTCACACCGAACGACCGAACTCAACTGATGTAAGACATTCGATGGCTATAGCCGCGAAACCATCCAACCAAGAGCTGTTTTAGTTCAAATGAGCGATGTATTTTCTCGCGGAATGCGATTTAATAATGTGCCGATAATTGTAAATGTGAATGAATGAAGCGTGTGTGGAATTGTTGAATAAGTGTGAGCTGTAGATGGGAGCAGCTGTTGACTGCTCCTCCAAGTGCCTCTGAGAGGCAATTTAAGGCACCGAAACGCAACAACTCCATCAAATGAGACAGGCATACGCTCTCCCCAATTGTGCGAGTTCTAGGTTGCCTGGAGGAACAATACAAGAGAAAGGCGTAGCAAATGATCGCTGAAGAGTGGGTCACGAACACTAAAAAATGCTCTTACTTTTCGCTCATATTAAAAAAAAGGCAATTAATTTAAAATTTTCTCTTCCAATAAACAATAAATGCTGTGCTTATGATTTGCTGTGAATGGTATATTAGGAAGAACAAAATTTCAATCTTAACAATTGTTTGATATCTTTTTAATTTTGTTACTACAAGAATAATTTGTTATCACGTGCCATTTGTATGACATTTTTAGCGTGCTGAAAAATGAGAGTTTTCTTTGGAAATTATTTTTATACCCTACGCTCGACGGGATAAGATGTATTCACTTTGTGCTTCCGTTTGTAACGCATTAAAAGACGCGTGAAAGGTATATATATTCCTGCTGCGAATATCCTCTTGAATCGATTTAACCCTGTTCCGCCTGTCCACCTGTTTGCTTGCCTTTCAGTCTGTCTGAAGTCTGAAATCACGGAAGCAGTCGAACGGAGAGAGAGAGAAAGAGATATAGACATGAAGTATGGCACGAATATTCCTAAAAGGCTACTTGGTATTGAAAATAGCTGCGCCTACCTTTTACACAAAGACCGCTTTTAAAGGCTGAGATCTCAGTTTCTATATAAGATTTCGAGCTAGAATTTTAAAGCCGAGATGTTAGCATTAGATATTATCACTCCGCAAATATGTGGGTTTATTATGTGTGGACGCTTAGACAAAGGTTGTGTTGAGAATGATTAGTAGATAAAAATTAACAAAGAAAAGAGAAATGTCAAAGTCCTCTCAACCGTTAACTAAATGCTGTTTAATATTAAAGGACGAGTGCACCGCCAACTAATTAGGCTCAAATTACAAATTTAAATTACGGGTGTAGCGTATATATACTTCGGCTTCGAAATAATACTTTGTATCTACAAGATCAGTATCTTTAGAGGCATTCGTAGAGGTATTTTAAAGACACTCGTTATTACGATTCGTATAAATACATAAGATTTCATCTCCAGGATGAATGGACTGGATGAAGATGAATTGCTCATTCAATTAAGAAAACTACAATTAAAAAAAGGATTTTCTTTAATCTCGAAAGAAGATTAAATCAAGAATTCAAAAAATTTACATTTAGAGAGCATTGACGTGATATATCACCGTCACCACATCATCATCATCCTCAGATCTTTTTAATGAAATTAAATAAAAAGAAAATAAACAATTTTTCACGAATAAAATACATATTGGACACGGTCGGGCCGGACGACTCTGTCGTTGATGAAGTGAAGAGGATTCCCGTATCAGATTTGAACAACGCAATTGGTTAATTTAATCAAGTCTTGGATGTTGAGAATCTTGTCTGCAACAAGATCGCAACGCATTCTTCCCTTTAAATACTGATTGTATTAAATAATATTGTATTAATATTAATAGTCATAACGAGTTTAATTTAAGGGAGAGATCAATTTGGATCACCTCTCAATTTATGCGTTCAGAGTTAGCATTATTATGCAATTACTCACATTAACGCATACTAACACTCAAACAAGTAATAAGCAGTTTTATTACAAGAAAACAGCCGCGTTTGAAGTGATTATCGCTTGAATGATTAGTCTGCTGGATTCAAATAATAGTTTTACTGTTTCTTAGAGCGTTTGGTTGAAATTAAAGAGAGAGAGAGGATGCTTATTAAACGCTACGAGCGAATTAAAAGGTCAATCCATTTCTTTTCCTTTTTTCTTTACAAACATTTCTTTTAATTATCTGACACTTCTGTAATGATGCGAGACATCAGAATTGATCCATAAATCTGGCTTATCTGCCAAAAACTGAAAATAATTTCCATCGAAGCAAGAAAACCAGAGATTGTATATTTATAATCTCATACGTGTTCAGGTTAAAAGTTCATTACTGGCAAGATTTTGTGGCTTGCACGTAGCGAGAAAAAGTGAACTGCTTTATATTATTGCTTATGCAGACGAAATGTTTTAAGTACATCATGAACTAAATGGTAGACGCATATAGTAAATGAGACAGCAGTTTAGGAATCATTCTTGTAAAATACAAATCGGTTTGTAATCGGAACCAATTTTTCTAAATTTACCAAGTTTCTAAAATAATTTCTGTTTGATTTGTTTGACGCCAATCTATGGCACAACTCTCACATATCTAAACAAACCAAATAAAATTCTGCAAAATTTTTAGAAATACTTCAATAAACTATTTCAATATCCGAATATTTTAAAGATTATAGTCATTGAGAGATTTCGAAATTACATTTCCATCATACATTTATCGCTTTGCTTTCATTATTAAACATGCACATATGCGTATACATATGCTTGTGGATAGATAGCTTTGTTAGTTAAATGCAAAAGCACAAACACTTTTTTGTTACATTTTCTGATAAGAGCCATATGCATTTTTCATGCTGTCAGCGTAAAAAGTCGCTTATAATTAATCCATTAAAGCGCCAGTGGAGCACCCATTTTCAGTCACATTTTGACTATCGAATTAAGAATTCGCAGTACTCTTCTTCACCCGCACAAAACTAGTCAAGAGAAAACAAAACCATTTCACTCTCTTTGAAAGACGAATGGACATTCGCACAAACAAACTTCACAACTATCTGCTTATTCCGAAACAGCTGAAGATTTATTCATACTTTTTTCACGTTTTTTCATTGTTTTCATTTCAATATTTTACACTTTAATTTTAAGAACGTCTTAATTTTCCAAAAACTTACATTTTTATTATTAAAATATAGTTTCAAATCGCGAAAAAGATTACTAAAACAGACACCGTTTTACAAACTCGTCATCGTTCGTGGGGAAATAAAGAACACATACGTCCTACATGTATGGCAGATTGAAAGCTGTCAAAATCGTGTTATGGAGGAGCGCCATCTGTGGGTTGACTATGTTGGCAATGATGCACTCAAAGAGATGTGTTCAATTTAAATTTGTGAATATCGAATGAAAATGCATTTGAAGTTTTAAATAAAATAAATAATATGACGCGTATTAAAAGTAGAGAAACTATGGGGCTTATATAAAATAAAAATGTTTCGTAAATGATTGAATTATATTAAGGAAATTAAGATAAAGAAGAGTTTGAATAAAAGAACAATCAGAGTTTATCTATTGTATTTCAGAGAAATTCAAACCATACCAATTTTGATAATTTACTTCATAATCGGTAGGTTAGAAAATACAACTAACATTAGCTTTATGAAAAAGACGTGGTAAGGACATGATTTTTCACGCCAGGTAAATGATGAATATACAATATACGCAAAAATTTCATAGCAATGTCTTCATTCGTTGTCCAATAATGATCATCGCGTTTTTTGGGGCTCTTTTTAATTCCTACAACTAACGGGTTAAGGTATATTAAGTTTGTTACTCCATTTGTAACGCATTAAGGGAGGCGTCACGAGTATGGAAAATTATTCCTTGCGGCCCAAAATCATATCTTGATTTTCTGAAATCGCGATTCCAGGAGATTAAAGATATTCCCATGAAATAAAATTTCTCTATTAATTTAAGCTGTTTGCGGTTGATTAATGTTTGTGGTAGATAAATTCATAAAAACCTTAGAAGGTGGTCGGGGCAATAGAACAGTTTTCTAACATTACCTCCAAATCCAAGAGGTGAAATACCATAAATACTCGCAGCTTTTCCTTTTCATTTACCCCGGCTTATATTAATTCCATAATTTATATTCTACGTCCAAATATTGATGTTGCTTCAGTTGCTTCGTTAATTAATATCTTTCAGTGCGTCATAGTAAAATAGTTTCGTTAGCTATTTGTTCAACATTTGAAATATAATCGATAGAGAATCCATCACCGGTCGGTCAGACAGTTACAGACGGCGACGCCTTTCCACAAAAGAAACTATTCAAAGGCTTTTAGAAAACTTCATCCTTTTTGTCGTTGATTTTTTTGATAAATCGTTCACAAATGTTTCCCCGGCACAAACCAGTCAGGAGTCAATCAGGAGTCAGTCAGGGCAGAGTCTTACAAATCTTTGCCCCTTTTCTTGGATGAAAAAGAATGATCATCATTTCCGCTTACAATGGATAAATTTTCTCTTCCGCAGGACGCGTGTGTTGGTGTATGCGGAAGCAAAAAAAAAGTTACGCAAGAAACATAAGCGACAAAAAGACGCGACTGAGTGCGACGTCATCCTACTCGAATCATTCAGCGCTAACAATAAATATCCCATCCCGTCCATCCATTTCATCCGGCGAATAGCATCAAAAGCAACAACAACCGTTACAACGATAACAACAAATATCAGAATAACAACAAATCGCAGCAAGGGAGCAGCAAATTTATGCTTATGTTTCAGCCCACATTAAAAGACGTTGCAGACGACAACGACAAACGCGCATCCTAGAGAAAGATGAAGAAATAGATAAAAATTGCAAATGAAAAAATCTGACAAAACAATAATAAAATCAGAATAAAATAAAATTCATGACTTTTGCAAAATTGTTGAAGCAGAACAATTGAAATGGCTGAAAATGCCGGCAAGGGATGAAGAAAGGTAGAAAGGATGGTTGGTAGGGAAAGGGAGGGGGTGTTAGGGTGATAAGAATAAGCAAGGAGAAATTGATGAGCAAAGGATGAGCTCATTTCGTTCCCAGTAAACTATATCGTCTAATTTTTGTATCCCATGAATCTGATTCGATTCGCAGGCAATCACTTAACTCGAATCTCTATCATAACTTTAGACCGTTGCTGACAAACCGGAAGCTCAATGACGATGATGATAACCTTGCAAAAAAACAATTACCTTCGATAACTGTGAGTTCGAAACAAATGGCAAATAAGACGGTTGGTCGGTATGGTATGGTGCGGTACGGTGCGGTATGCATTACGAAGCAACAAACTAAATTGAATTAATCTCAATCGGACGCCTGTCGTTAGTTTCCGCGTTCAAAATCTTGCGTTCGAACCGAATCAATCGCTTCCGAACAAAATGAATGAAGCGGTGCGCCGGAAGGAAGCAACTCAGGATGCAAAATTGAAACAACCCCCCTGCGCGCGCTCTACAATGATAAAGGATAGATGCGGAATATAGTCACGGTAATGTGCAAAAATAGATAGATGCGAAATCGATAGATATACGATAGATGTTTTTAGTTTTCCGATACAATCGATCGCTTTATTGACGTCGTCGCGCGTAACGTAATGTTGTTACTGACAAGGCGTTGCAAACAAACAACACACACCAACAACAACAGCTTGTTATTCTGCCTTTCATTCAGCTTGTGCATTTTGCACTCACACTGAAAAATCACAAAAGAAACTTATGCGAAAAAGTTGTTTTTGTTATCTGATTTCATGTGCGTCCGACTCCAATAAATCAACGCGTTCATCGAGCTCACCACGATCTGAAGGTTGAGCGAATGAATGAATGAATGAATGAGTGAATGAATGAATGGATAAATGAACGAATGAATGATGCGATAGAGAAAGAGTCTCATGTGTCCTAAAAACACTGGGGAAAATGTATAGTATTGAGAAACATATATCATATTATATTGCATTAGTTCCGGTACTTGTACTTAGTTGCGGCATTATAGCGGCACGCCCTAAAAAGATTTATGAGAATATACATTTTGTCATTTTGTCCCAATTCAATTCCTTCGAAATTTGACCAAACGGACAAGGAAAAACTTAATGTAAGATGCATGATTCGGTTAAATTTCACTACTACTTCATCCCTTTACTCTCCTCGTCAAATAATGCGATGGTCACTCGACTCGATTCGGTCTAATTACAGTGGTCTTCCGGTTAACTAATGATATTATTTAACGCGTTGTCGGTTGCAGGAGTTGGAGGGAGAGGGGATTAAGCCATAATTCTTCTTTCTTCCCGAATTGCTGTGATAATTTCGACAATTTCTTCAAAATTAATTTCAAATTTTGGTTTCGAAAAAGAAATTTACTGAGCTTAAACTTTCATTGGGACCATTAGTACAATTTTGTTCTTTTTTGATTTATGCATGCATTTGTGCTATGGGGACTAATTGCTACAACCAGTTTATAATGTTGAAGTTGTTGTTGCTTCTGAAGTGGAATTCGGTATAAAAACTAGAAATTAAACCGATCGTTTGAAGGGAAAGAAATAGTAATTCGCACGATCGTGAATATACGTATATATATATATATATATATATATATATATATATATATATATATATATATATATATATATATATATATATATATATATATATATATATATATATATATATATATATATATATATATATATATATATATATATATATATATATATATATATATATATATATATATATATATATATATATATATATATATATATATATATATATATATATATATATATATATATATATATATATATATATATATATATATATATATATATATATATATATATATATATATATATATATATATATATATATATATATATATATATATATATATATATATATATATATATATATATATATATATATATATATATATATATATATATATATATATATATATATATATATATATATATATATATATATATATATATATATATATATATATATATATATATATATATATATAAGTTAACACGAAGTTAGTTAACAAACTAACTGAAGGCCAAATTGAAGCCATGCCATTGAACCCCAGCAAGCCAACGAAAACAAATAGCTCAGATTGCAAGTTCTGCATACTCAGCGTCTGCGGCCCAAAAATGCAATAGCTGCATTTTAGCCTTAATTGTATCTAGAAATAAGTTGATAAAAAGCTAGCAGCAAGCAGTGCTGGTGAGTTAGTCGAGTTAGTCGGGTTAGTCAGGTTAGGCTAGTAATCGAAAAAGTCTTTCAATAAAGCTTTAAATAAATAAAAAAAAAAGGATCGTTGTCCTAAAAACAAAAACCTTGTTTTTTTTTAAGTGTTTAAATAATCAAAACACTAACTGGCGCCCGAGCAAAAAAGCTTCGCGAGTGAAATAAGTCGTGATCCTTGACAATTGTGTTAGGTCCCTTAGTAGCCACGGCAAAACGGTGGTATAATGTACCAGCCTACACTTTAAAAGACTATAAAAAGTCAAAACAAAATAAAGACTATAAAAAGTCAAAGCAAAATTAAGACTATAAAAAGTCAAAACAAAATCAAGACTATAAAAAAAAGTCAAAATAAAATAAAGACTATAAAAAGTCAAAACAAAATCAAGACTATATAAAGTCAAAACAAAATTAAGACTATAAAAAGTCAAAACAAAATCAAGACTATAAAAAAAGTCAAAATAAAATAAAGACTATAAAAAGTCAAAACAAAATCAAGACTATATAAAGTCAAAACAAAATTAAGACTATAAAAAGTCAAAACAAAATCAAGACTATAAAAAAAGTCAAAATAAAATTAAGACTATAAAAAGTCAAAAAGAAGAACAGGAAAATAAATCTAAATACCTTAGATAAAGTGAAATAAAGTTGAAAAAAAAAAATTTTCTGAAAAAATTTTAAAACAAACCTTTATGCCAAATTGGAAAAAAAACAATCAACAATACCATATAAAAAAGTGGAAAACAACTTAAGTAATTGCATGGAAAAGAGCCAGCATCAACTCGACAAAAGATAGTTCCGGCCTGACAAACCAAAGAAGATCATCAACTGCAAAAGAAGATCAGAACAATTGTGGAAAGTGACATCTATACACCAACAAATTAAAGCTGAACCAGCGACGTAACCAAGCGGTATTTATGTTAAAATTGTATTTATGTTATATTTAGAAACGATTGTAAACAGATAGATTATACCAGATATCTTAACATAGCCATTAAAAAACCCACAATACCATTCAAAGAGAATAATATACGTAAAAATGGCAAATCCTAATAACCTAATCCGACCTCCCGTCCTTCCCAATAACCCAACTGTCCCTCGGTCCACAGATAACACACAGTTAAGCATAGACGACTTGACATCCTTAATAACAAACATCGCGACAGACGTACTAAGACAGCAAGGACCAAGAGTAGTGCAAGCCACATTAAACCCTAATGCCAGTTTATCCACTGCTACCGATCAGACTATAGAGGAAAGACACATGGAAAACTTAGATGACTTAGATAGAATACCTGACGTAGTCAAATGTTTAAAAGAATTCTCTGGTAGCCCAGGAGAATTTAACTCATGGAGAAAAAGCGTTGATCGAATATTAAACATATACGAACCTTTAAAAGGAACCCCTAAATATTACGGAATCCTTAGTGTAATCAGAAATAAGATTGTACGTAATGCGGATACGGCACTAGAATCTTATAATACGCCACTTGACTGGTCGGCAATAACAAAATGCTTGGCAATGCATTATGCCGATAAGCGTGATTTATCTACTTTAGAATATCAAATGACCACCTTAATGCAGGGTAATAACACAATCGCTGAATTCTATCAGCAAGTATATAAACATCTTTCATTAATTATCAATAAACTAGGATGCGTCCAAATGGGCCATGAATCCCTACGAATGTTAACGCAATCATACCGGGAAAAGGCTTTAGACACCTTTATAAGAGGTTTAAACGGAGACCTCCCGAGATTGTTAGGAATAAGGGAACCTGCTGATTTACCCCAAGCCCTCCATTTATGTCAAAAATTGGACAATCAGAATTATCGTACCAACCACGCGTATAATGTAAGGAAACCACAGCACGTCCAAAAGCGACACTTTAATGAAATACAACCACGCAATTTTTACCCTGAATTAGCGCACTTACCAAGACCTGACCGCAATAATTGGCAACCTAGGCAACAACCCCAAAATACATATATTCCGCCTAGGCCACCTAAACCGCAACCCCGGCCAGAACCTATGGAAATTGACCATAGCATACATTCTCGTAGAGTTAACTATATGAATAGAACACCCCGAAATCAGTTCCAAGGGAAAAGACCGCCATCGGTCAATAACGAACCGCAACAAAAAATGCAAAGATATTTTCATATTGAGACAGCCGAAGAAAGAAGAGACTATCTAAAAGACGAACCAACCGAAGTTCATTTTTTAGCCTAATGGGCTCTTCGCTTCCATATTTCGAGGCAAGAGCGAAGAACGGACAAACTCTTAGATTCTTAGTAGATACAGGATCTAGTAAAAATTATATTCAACCACACTTAGTTAAAAAACGTATAAAAAATAGAGCTCCATTTTATGCAAAGACAATAACAGGTGACATTAAAATTGAAGAACACACAATGCTAAAACTATTCAATCTCGATGACGAACTGAAATTTTATTTAATGCCTTCTTTAAAAACGTTCGATGGAATTCTAGGAAATGATTCTTTGAGGGACTTACAAATAGACGTACTTACAAGCGAAAACTGTTTGCTAATAAAGCAACAAATAAAAATAAAACTTAAACAGCTTCCATCAAAAGCAGTAAATGCTATAAACATAAGGGACGACCACTTATCGTCGCAACAAAAAATTGGTATGAACCAAATAATAAATAAATACCCAAATTTGTTCTCAGAACCTGATGAAAAATTAACATATACTACCAAAGTAGTTGGAGAAATAAGAACCATAACGGACTCTCCTGTTTACTCAAAGTTTTACCCATATCCAGCATCTCTGAAATCAGAAGTGGAAAAACAGGTAAAAAAACTTTTGGATGATAAAATCATTAGACCATCCAGGTCACCTTATAATTCACCGGTGTGGATTGTCAATAAAAAGCCAGACTCATTAGGGAACAAGCAATATCGTCTTGTTATTGATTATCGAAAATTAAATTCTGTCACCACAGCGGACAGATACCCAATTCCTGAGATAGCAGAAGTAATTTCGCAACTCGGAGAGAGTATATTTTTCACAGTATTAGACTTAAAGAGCGGTTTTCATCAGATTCCTCTAAAAGAATCTGACATTGAGAAAACGGCATTTTCAATAAATAATGGAAAATATGAGTTTACGCGTTTACCATTTGGATTAAAAAATGCGCCTTCAATTTTTCAGCGCGCTCTCGATGATATTTTACGCGAGCACATAGGGAAATATTGCTATGTGTACATCGACGATATAATTATTTTTAGTCAAACGGAAAAAGATCATTTTTCTCACATTAATAAAATTTTTCAAACATTAGAAGAAGCCAACATGAAAGTACAGTTGGATAAGTGTAATTTTTTTAAAGAGGAAGTGGAATTTTTAGGATATGTCATATCCTCGAAAGGCATAAAAACAAATTCTGCTAAAGTCCAGGCGATTGCCAATTTTCCTAAGCCCGAAACTTTAAAAGAGCTGCGGAGTTTCCTAGGTATGTCGGGATACTACCGAAAGTTTATAAAAGATTACGCGAAACTAGCAAAGCCTCTAACTTCTATTTTAAGAGGGGAAGAAGGCAGAATATCGAAAAATAAATCCGCAAAAGTAAAAATTCTTTTGAACGAAGAAGCAGTAGAAGCTTTTAATAATATAAAACATTCATTAACCTCTAGGGATGTCATACTTGCGTACCCTGATTATAGGAAAAAATTTGAATTAGTAACAGACGCGTCCAATTTTGCTATTGGAGCCGTGTTATCCCAAGACACAAAGCCTTTGGCATTTATCTCGAGAACGTTAAATAAAGCGGAGGAAAATTATGCCGCTAACGAAAAAGAGATGTTAGCCATAATATGGGCACTAAATACATTTAGAAATTACTTGTACGGATCAGCTAGGGTACAAATCTTTACAGACCATCAACCTTTAACGTATGCACTAAGCAACAAAAATAATAATAGCAAAATGAAGAGATGGAAAGCTGCTCTAGAAGAATATTCGTATGAGCTATGTTATAAACCTGGTAAACAAAATGTCGTTGCCGACGCTTTGTCTAGGATACCCTTGAAAGAATCAGAAATGAATACTTTATCAATAGCAACCAACTCAGATGATAGTTCATCCCAAAATTTAATTTATAGTATTGAAGGACCCATAAACGCCTTCAAAAATCAGATTTTTTTAGAAAAAGGTAGTGTATCCACTTATGAATTTAAAATTGTGTTTCCCACATATCATCGGCACGTAATAAGGGAGCCCGATTATTCAAATCATACCCTAATAGACATTTTAAAAAGGTGTCTAAATCCATCAGTTGTAAACTGCATAAAAGCTGAAGAACATATTATGGGCAGAATACAAGAACTTTACTCTTTGCATTTTAGCAGATATCGAATAAGATTCTCACAGATGCAAGTAGAAGATATAACTAATGAAAAACAACAGGAGGAAATTATTATAAATACCCATAATAGAGCACATAGGAACAGTAGAGAAAATAGAATGCAAATTCTGGAAAAATATTATTTTCCTGCAATGGCTAGCAAAATCAAAAAAATTATAGGGAACTGTGCGACATGCAAAGAAAACAAGTACGATCGACGACCTGCAAAACCCCAAATACAAGCTACGCCAATTCCAAAATTTGTAGGCCAAATAGTGCACATAGATATATTTTTAACAGGTAAAGAATTAGTTTTAACCGCAGTAGATAAGTTTTCTAAATACGCAATAGCAAAACCCATTCGTTCAAGAGCATCGGAGCATATTAGACAACCCTTACGAGAGATTCTGTTCACATTTGTTCCAGAAACAATAGTAATGGACAATGAGAAATCATTTAACTCCGAATCAATAAATTTTATGATTGAGAATGAATTTGGCATTAACATATTTAGAACTGCACCATACGCAAGTTGTTCGAATGGACAGGTAGAGCGCTTTCACTCCACATTGCAAGAAATAATGCGATGTCTACAAAACGAAAGGACACACCGTTCTTTCCATGAACTACTGGACAAATCGGTAAAAGAATATAATTTCACCATTCACACAACTACGGGTAGAAAACCAATAGAAATATTTTTTGGCAGACGCGTAAGTAGCGACCCAAAAATCCTAGAAAAAGATAGACAGGAAACTAAGGAAAGGCTTTTAGAAAAGCAGAACGCTGACCTTTCATACCATAATAGAAATAGATTACCACCAAAGACATATACAGAAGGACAAGTAATATTCCTTAAAGTTAATAAAAGATTAGGAAATAAATTATCACCCAGATATAGAAGGGAAATAGTCCAAAAAAATCATAACACAACGGTAGAAACTAAATCTGGTAGAGTAGTCCACAAAAGCAATATTAAATAAAAATACAAAAGTAAATAAAATTATTAATAAAATATTTTATCCCTTGTCTTAACAGGAAAATGAATGCGAAAAAAATTTTAATAGTTGCTCTGACATTAACATGGACAGCAAAAGCACAAAAAATCGAGATACAAGACTTAAATGATAACAACGGATACCTTCCGATCAAGACCAATGAATTTAAGACAATCAACCGCTATGACAAGACACTTCACTTAGTCAACTTAACAAGCTATGAGGAGACAATATCCCTAATATCAGACAACATTAACGTACTGGAAACGATAACTATTGAAGACGAAATAGTCTTAAGCTCAGTAAATAAAAATTTTGCGTTACTTCAATCAAAGATCAACGGTTTACATCCCCATTTTAAATCAAAACGAGGACTTTTAAATATTTTAGGGAAAGGTTTGAAATATATAGCAGGTTCCATGGACAGTGATGATGAAAAAGAAATTAATAATGATAAAATTTGGAACGATTTTCCGTCATCCCTAGTCAACTTTGGTTTGTAGACAAACCGGTTTCGGCGATGTGCCATCTTCAGTGTCTGTTTTCGTTCTGAGCAGTCTGTATTTGTCTATGTTGTATCCTTCCTGTAATTTTGTCTGTATTTTGTTTTGTTATCGTCGGGTATGTGTTTGTATGTATTGTGCGAGCAGGACTTTCTGTTCCTAATTAGCTATTTCTGTGTGTGCATGTGATCAGGTAGTGCCTATTGTTTCTTGCATTTCGTCCTTATTGTTTTTTCTTGCAGGTAGGTAAAAATCAGTAATTTTTGGTTCGTGGGGTTCTTTTGTGGTTTGTTCATATGACCTCGGGTTAGTGAGTATTTCTTGGTCTTGGATTTGTTGCCTGTAAAGTAGTTTTAAGGGTTCGAATATTACGTCTGAAGGTGAGTTTGTTTGTTCGTTTATTAGTCTTCCATCAAAGGTTTTTTGTTTGTAAATTTCCATGTTTTCTAGTACGTTGAGTCGTCGTCCTTTGTTTTGTATGTGTAACAAATTAACTGTTTTTCTAATGTGACTTGGTGTACAATTATTGTGGAACATATGGTTTGCGAAGTTGGATTCTGGATTCGTGTTAGGTTGACGTAATTTTTTGTTGTAGTCCCTCATGTGTTCTCTGAATCTTGTTTTTATTTTTCGTCCTGTTTGTCCAATGTAGCTGTATTGACATGTACAGGTTAATTTGTAAACCCCCTGTTTATCCAATGGATCCTCTGTGTTTGTGCTGTTTCGTAATATGCGTCCCAAGTTGTTTTTTGTCCTGTATGCTATGTTGATGTTGTATTTTCTGAGAAAATTGGCTATTTTGTATGTTGATTTTCCTGTGTACGTTAAGGTTGTCCAAATTTTGTCGTTATTATCTTCGTTAGGTCTTTTGGTTTTATCAAAGCTCCTCCTGATTTTGTTTACTATGTCTTTTTTGTATCCGTTGTTTTTCGCTATGGTATATATCGTGTTAAGTTCTTTATTATAGGCCTCTTTCGATAGAGGTGTGCGTTCTAGTCTAGATATTAATTGTCTAAATGCTGCTTTTTTGTGTTGTTCGGGGTGGTTCGATGTGTTATGTATTATGGTGTCAGTTGCTGTGGGTTTTCTGTATATCTCGTAATCAAGTTTGTTCGTGGTTTTGTTTGTTTTTATAGTAAGGTCCAAGTAGTTGATTTTTCCTTCTTTTTCGGTCTCCATCGTAAACTGTATGTTCTTGTGTTGTTTGTTCAGATATTCTAGTATGTTTTCTTCGTTGTTTTCTGTCAGTATACATAAGATATCGTCTACGTATCTCGCATAGAAAGTCACACCAAAGTTAGTTTTTAGTTTATCCATGTATTTATTTTCCAAGTTTTGCATAAATATCTCCATAAGGATTGCCGATGTTGGATTACCCATTCCTAGTCCGTTTGTTTGTCGGTATATATTGTTGTTGAATTGAAAGTAATTCTGTTGTAGTGTTGTTTTTAGAGTATTTGTGAGCTGTGTTGAGAATTCCTTGTCTTTAGTCTTATCGAGTAGTATCTCAAATAGTATGTTTATTGTTTCCGCTACTGGTATCGACGGATATAGGTCCTTGATATCGAACGATACTAATTTGGTGTTCTTTGTGATTTTTATAGTGCTTACTTTCTCAATTAGTTCGGAAGTATTGACTATTGTGTGTTCATTTGGTAGCTTTAGGTTCGTTTTCAGTAATGCCTTCAGGTGTTTTGAAAGTTTGTAACCTGGGGCAGATTTATAGTTTATAATTGGTCTCATTGGAGTGTCTGGTTTATGAATTTTTGGTAGCGCGATCATTGGTGGTGCGGAAGGATTCATGAGCGTCAGTGTGTTGGCCGCCTTTGGTTCTATAATTTTTGGAGCCTTTTTAATCGCTTCTTTAATTTTAGTTTGGTATTCGTCGGTGGGGTCCTTTCTTATTTTCCTACATTTCGTTTCCTCAATTAGTTGTTCGGTCTTTTTTATATATTCGTCCTTGTTTATCAGTACTGTTGTATTCCCTTTGTCAGCTTTTGTTGTAATTATTTTGTTTTCCTTTAATTTCCGTTTTAGGGTCTTAACTGTCTTAGCCTCTTTGTCGTGTTCTCTGGTTTTGGTTTTGGCTACTTTTTCTATTATTTGTCTGCAAATGTGTCTGGCGTGATCCTGTTCCTCGTTTGGAAGTAGAGATATTGCTGTTTCTGCGTCTACGATGGTCTGTTCGATTTCTTTTGTCTTATTATGGTTGTGGATGTTGTGCTTCAGTCCTTTTTCTAGTATTTTTTCTTCCTGCTTGTCGATCTTCACTTCTGTCAGGTTTATGAACCTAGTGTGGAATTTCGGCTCCGATCTAGTTTCTGAGTTCGTCGGTCTTCCTGCTGTTAGTTTTCTAAGTTTCCTGTTCATTGTCATGTACTTTTGTTCCATGGTTTTCCTGATGTCGATTTTTGTTTGGTCTAGGATGTCCATCAGAATTTCAGTTGGTATTTCTTCTGCGAGTTGCAAATGAGTCGAAAGTATTTCCAAGTTCGTCTGTTCTTTCTTGGCATGTAATCTTTTTATTTCTTGTTTGATATAGTCCTTTTCTGCTCTTTGTATTGTCTTTCTGGCTGTTTCTGTGTTTGGTTTTAGTCTTATTTGAGCATATTTTGGTGTTACATTCAATGTGAGACATTGCTTGTTGAACCAAATATTTGCTTTCGTCTTGTGTATTTTGAGTAATTGTCGTTTGTACACTGTCAGTAGTTTAGTCGTGTTGTAGAAATAAGCTTGACTGGCCGTAGTAGATTCTTGATATTTGTTGATTTTTCCGACAGGGTTGGATGTTGATAAAATTTGGAACGATTTTCCGTCATCCCTAGTCAACTTTGGTTTGTAGACAAACCGGTTTCGGCGATGTGCCATCTTCAGTGTCTGTTTTCGTTCTGAGCAGTCTGTATTTGTCTATGTTGTATCCTTCCTGTAATTTTGTCTGTATTTTGTTTTGTTATCGTCGGGTATGTGTTTGTATGTATTGTGCGAGCAGGACTTTCTGTTCCTAATTAGCTATTTCTGTGTGTGCATGTGATCAGGTAGTGCCTATTGTTTCTTGCATTTCGTCCTTATATATAGGCACTACCTGATCACATGCACACACAGAAATAGCTAATTAGGAACAGAAAGTCCTGCTCGCACAATACATACAAACACATACCCGACGATAACAAAACAAAATACAGACAAAATTACAGGAAGGATACAACATAGACAAATACAGACTGCTCAGAACGAAAACAGACACTGAAGATGGCACATCGCCGAAACCGGTTTGTCTACAAACCAAAGTTGACTAGGGATGACGGAAAATCGTTCCAAATTTTATCAACATCCAACCCTGTCGGAAAAATCAACAAATATCAAGAATCTACTACGGCCAGTCAAGCTTATTTCTACAACACGACTAAACTACTGACAGTGTACAAACGACAATTACTCAAAATACACAAGACGAAAGCAAATATTTGGTTCAACAAGCAATGTCTCACATTGAATGTAACACCAAAATATGCTCAAATAAGACTAAAACCAAACACAGAAACAGCCAGAAAGACAATACAAAGAGCAGAAAAGGACTATATCAAACAAGAAATAAAAAGATTACATGCCAAGAAAGAACAGACGAACTTGGAAATACTTTCGACTCATTTGCAACTCGCAGAAGAAATACCAACTGAAATTCTGATGGACATCCTAGACCAAACAAAAATCGACATCAGGAAAACCATGGAACAAAAGTACATGACAATGAACAGGAAACTTAGAAAACTAACAGCAGGAAGACCGACGAACTCAGAAACTAGATCGGAGCCGAAATTCCACACTAGGTTCATAAACCTGACAGAAGTGAAGATCGACAAGCAGGAAGAAAAAATACTAGAAAAAGGACTGAAGCACAACATCCACAACCATAATAAGACAAAAGAAATCGAACAGACCATCGTAGACGCAGAAACAGCAATATCTCTACTTCCAAACGAGGAACAGGATCACGCCAGACACATTTGCAGACAAATAATAGAAAAAGTAGCCAAAACCAAAACCAGAGAACACGACAAAGAGGCTAAGACAGTTAAGACCCTAAAACGGAAATTAAAGGAAAACAAAATAATTACAACAAAAGCTGACAAAGGGAATACAACAGTACTGATAAACAAGGACGAATATATAAAAAAGACCGAACAACTAATTGAGGAAACGAAATGTAGGAAAATAAGAAAGGACCCCACCGACGAATACCAAACTAAAATTAAAGAAGCGATTAAAAAGGCTCCAAAAATTATAGAACCAAAGGCGGCCAACACACTGACGCTCATGAATCCTTCCGCACCACCAATGATCGCGCTACCAAAAATTCATAAACCAGACACTCCAATGAGACCAATTATAAACTATAAATCTGCCCCAGGTTACAAACTTTCAAAACACCTGAAGGCATTACTGAAAACGAACCTAAAGCTACCAAATGAACACACAATAGTCAATACTTCCGAACTAATTGAGAAAGTAAGCACTATAAAAATCACAAAGAACACCAAATTAGTATCGTTCGATATCAAGGACCTATATCCGTCGATACCAGTAGCGGAAACAATAAACATACTATTTGAGATACTACTCGATAAGACTAAAGACAAGGAATTCTCAACACAGCTCACAAATACTCTAAAAACAACACTACAACAGAATTACTTTCAATTCAACAACAATATATACCGACAAACAAACGGACTAGGAATGGGTAATCCAACATCGGCAATCCTTATGGAGATATTTATGCAAAACTTGGAAAATAAATACATGGATAAACTAAAAACTAACTTTGGTGTGACTTTCTATGCGAGATACGTAGACGATATCTTATGTATACTGACAGAAAACAACGAAGAAAACATACTAGAATATCTGAACAAACAACACAAGAACATACAGTTTACGATGGAGACCGAAAAAGAAGGAAAAATCAACTACTTGGACCTTACTATAAAAACAAACAAAACCACGAACAAACTTGATTACGAGATATACAGAAAACCCACAGCAACTGACACCATAATACATAACACATCGAACCACCCCGAACAACACAAAAAAGCAGCATTTAGACAATTAATATCTAGACTAGAACGCACACCTCTATCGAAAGAGGCCTATAATAAAGAACTTAACACGATATATACCATAGCGAAAAACAACGGATACAAAAAAGACATAGTAAACAAAATCAGGAGGAGCTTTGATAAAACCAAAAGACCTAACGAAGATAATAACGACAAAATTTGGACAACCAACGACAAAATTTGGACAACCTTAACGTACACAGGAAAATCAACATACAAAATAGCCAATTTTCTCAGAAAATACAACATCAACATAGCATACAGGACAAAAAACAACTTGGGACGCATATTACGAAACAGCACAAACACAGAGGATCCATTGGATAAACAGGGGGTTTACAAATTAACCTGTACATGTCAATACAGCTACATTGGACAAACAGGACGAAAAATAAAAACAAGATTCAGAGAACACATGAGGGACTACAACAAAAAATTACGTCAACCTAACACGAATCCAGAATCCAACTTCGCAAACCATATGTTCCACAATAATTGTACACCAAGTCACATTAGAAAAACAGTTAATTTGTTACACATACAAAACAAAGGACGACGACTCAACGTACTAGAAAACATGGAAATTTACAAACAAAAAACCTTTGATGGAAGACTAATAAACGAACAAACAAACTCACCTTCAGACGTAATATTCGAACCCTTAAAACTACTTTACAGGCAACAAATCCAAGACCAAGAAATACTCACTAACCCGAGGTCATATGAACAAACCACAAAAGAACCCCACGAACCAAAAATTACTGATTTTTACCTACCTGCAAGAAAAAACAATAAGGACGAAATGCAAGAAACAATAGGCACTACCTGATCACATGCACACACAGAAATAGCTAATTAGGAACAGAAAGTCCTGCTCGCACAATACATACAAACACATACCCGACGATAACAAAACAAAATACAGACAAAATTACAGGAAGGATACAACATAGACAAATACAGACTGCTCAGAACGAAAACAGACACTGAAGATGGCACATCGCCGAAACCGGTTTGTCTACAAACCAAAGTTGACTAGGGATGACGGAAAATCGTTCCAAATTTTATCAACATCCAACCCTGTCGGAAAAATCAACAAATATCAAGAAATTAATAATGCACTCGCTCAAATACACGAAAACGAGCAATTTACTGCAGATAGAATAACGGATGTAGTACGCATTAATAACCTCTTATCCGAACAAATAAACAACATAACGGAACATATCAACGAGAAACAAATCGCCATAAGCTATTATATTAATACGTTCAAGGACGCCGTACAAAATAAAATAAAGACATTAGAAGACAGAGTACAATTTTTAGAACATATTTACCAAATAGATAATGACATATCTTTCCTACGAAACCATATAGACGACATAGGACAGATTTTATTTTCTACTAAACTAGGTATCATTCCCACCGACATTCTTACTAAAACAGAACTTGATTTGATCACTGACTTTAACAGCTACCAAAACATTAAAACGGCAGTTGTTTTGCAAGACAATAACATAATCATAATACTCCTAATACCCCAATATTCCCCAAACATTCTATCATTCATTAAATTTGAACCGCTCCCAAACATGGCCAACAAATCAATTATTTTAGATGACTATGAAGTTTTAATTGATTCAAATAACAATATATACAAAACAGATGTAAAAGATCAATTGGAAAAAAATTTAATAAAAATCGACAATAAATGCTTAGAAGATATATTGGAATTTGAAGAAGCAAATTGTAAGTTAGAAATATTAGAAAATGTAAGTGTTGTGGAAATAATCCCAGGTATATTAATATTTAAACATTTTAATGGAAATATAACGCACAATTGTAATATGCCACAAATTAAACAAAAAGGCAACTTCCTCATTAAATTTGAAAACTGTAATATTATCGCACTAAATAAAACCTATTCGAATGTGAATATAAAAATATACGATACATTTATTTTACCAAATCGGATCACAAAAATAAATCAAAATTCAAATGTAGCAAACAACCAATCTTACTTGAAAATTGAAAATTTGTACTTAAACCAATTAAAACAGGAAGACAAAATTAAAGTATTGTTAACCAAAAATAGAAATGCACACATAATTAGCTTAAGTACTGACGTAGCAATTATTTTAGTTACAATTATAATCATAATATTAATTTATATTGTTAAGAGGGAAAAATTATATATCTCATCCGATCCAAAAGTAATCGCAGTAAAGGAAGGCCCATTTCTTCAAATTTCAACGCCACATAGTAACACCACGCAACAGCAATAACACCGATTGAGGACAATCGATCTAAGAGGGGAAGAGTTAACACGAAGTTAGTTAACAAACTAACTGAAGGCCAAATTGAAGCCATGCCATTGAACCCCAGCAAGCCAACGAAAACAAATAGCTCAGATTGCAAGTTCTGCATACTCAGCGTCTGCGGCCCAAAAATGCAATAGCTGCATTTTAGCCTTAATTGTATCTAGAAATAAGTTGATAAAAAGCTAGCAGCAAGCAGTGCTGGTGAGTTAGTCGAGTTAGTCGGGTTAGTCAGGTTAGGCTAGTAATCGAAAAAGTCTTTCAATAAAGCTTTAAATAAATAAAAAAAAAAAGGATCGTTGTCCTAAAAACAAAAACCTTGTTTTTTTTTAAGTGTTTAAATAATCAAAACACTAACTTATATATATATATATATATATATATATATATATATATATATATATATATATATATATATATATATATATATATATATATATATATATATATATATATATATATATATATATATATATATATATATATATATATATATATATATATATATATATATATATATATATATATATATATATATATATATATATATATATATATATATATATATATATATATATATATATATATATATATATATATATATATATATATATATATATATATATATATATATATATATATATATATATATATATATATATATATATATATATATATATATATATATATATATATATATATATATATATATATATATATATATATATATATATATATATATATATATATATATATATATATATATATATATATATATATATATATATATATATATATATATATATATATATATA